>CM060389.1:83335978-83935978 GCA_030545235.1 Helianthus tuberosus
ACGCCGTTGCGGATTATCAGCTGTTTGAAAGCAAGGAAGTGTTTGCAGAAGGGATGTGTTGCTTTTCTGGCGCACATCGTGGACAAGAAGGCTGCCGAGCCAAGGATCGAAGACATCCCTGTCGTAAGGGAGTATCCAGAAGTCTTCCCAGAAGACTTACCCGGACTGCCACCTCAGAGGCAAGTGGAGTTTCACATTGACTTAGTTCCAGGCGCCGCGCCTGTGGCTAAGGCACCGTACAGACTTGCTCCGTCTGAGATGCAGGAATTGTCGACACAACTTCAAGAGTTGTTAGACAAGGGTTTTATCCGACCAAGCTTCTCGCCTTGGGGAGCTCCGGTCTTGTTTGTCAAGAAGAAGGACGGAAGTTTCCGCATGTGTATTGACTACAGAGAATTGAACAAGCTGACGATCAAGAACAGGTATCCTCTGCCAAGAATCGACGATCTGTTCGATCACCTTCAAGGTTCAAGCTGTTACTCTAAGATCGATCTTCGATCTGGATACCATCAACTAAGGATACAGGAGGAAAGTATCCCGAAAACAGCCTTCCGAACTCGCTATGGGCACTACGAATTCCTCGTTATGCCATTTGGTTTGACAAACGCACCTGCAGTCTTTATGGACTTGATGAATAGGGTTTGCAAGCCATACTTAGACAAGTTCGTGATTGTATTCATCGACGACATCCTGATTTACTCAAAGACGAAGGCCGAACACGAACAACATCTTAGAACTATTCTGGAGCTGCTAAAGAAGGAACAGTTGCATGCCAAGTTCTCTAAGTGCGAGTTTTGGCTACGCGAAGTCCAGTTTCTTGGACATGTGGTTAATGGAAATGGGATTCATGTTGATCCCACAAAGATCAAGGCAATCAAGAATTGGGAAACGCCTACAACGCCAACCGAGATTCGACAATTCTTGGGTTTGGCTGGCTACTATCGAAGGTTCATCGAGGATTTCTCGAAAATCGCTCAACCTTTGACGCTCCTCACGCAGAAGGACAAGATGTTTGATTGGGGAATCAAACAGGATGAAGCATTTCAGATATTGAAGGATAAGCTTTGTAACGCGCCAATCTTAGCTCTACCAGAAGGTACTGATGACTTTGTGGTATACTGCGACGCATCGCGTCAAGGATTGGGTTGTGTGTTGATGCAACGCCAAAAGGTCATTGCTTACGCATCACGCCAACTGAAAGTGCACGAAAAGAATTATACCACACACGATTTAGAGCTTGGCGCAGTGGTTTTTGCTTTAAAGATCTGGAGACACTACCTTTATGGTACAAAGTGTACAATCTTCACAGATCACAAGAGCCTACAGCACATATTCAATCCGAAGGAGCTGAATATGAGGCAGAGACGATGGATTGAGTTGCTGAACGATTACGACTGCGAGATAAAGTATCATCCAGAGAAGGCGAATGTGGTCGCCGATGCCCTAAGTCGAAAAGAGAGGATCAAACCCATAAGGGTTAGGGCTTTAGAAATGATTATCCGAACCGATCTTTCCTTGCGCATTCGTGCCGCGCAGAAAGAAGCTCTCAAGGAAGGAAACCTTGAAGAGGAATACCTCCGTGGGATGGAGAAGCTTTTGGTACCAAACGAGGAAGGAATGTTATGTTTTGAGAAAAGGATTTGGGTTCCTCTGTTTGGTGGTTTAAGGAAGGTTATTTTCGATGAAGCTCACAAGTCACGGTACTCTATCCACCCTGGAACGGATAAGATGTACCAGGATCTCAAGGATTACTATTGGTGGCCTAGGATGAAAGGCGATGTTACTGTTTATGTGAGCAAATGTTTAACATGCGCTAAGGTTAAAGCCGAATACCAGAAGCCTTCAGGACTTCTGCAACAACCTGAGATTCCCAAGTGGAAATGGGAACAAATCTCCCAGAAGCCTTCAGGACTTCTGCAACAACCGAATACCGAATACCAGAAGCCTTCAGGACTTCCGCAAACTGACGGTCAAAGCGAGCGGACGATACAAACTTTGGAAGACATGCTGAGGGCATGTGTTATGGATTTGGGCGGTAGCTGGGATAAACACTTACCTTTGGTCGAATTTTCGTACAACAACAGCTACCACACCAGTATTTGTGTCGCGCCATTTGAGGCCCTATACGGACGCAAGTGCCGATCACCACTATGTTGGTCTGACGCCGGTGATAGGCAGCTTGCTGGTCCCGAGATCGTCCAAGAGACGACAGACAAGATTGCGCAAATACTTAAACGCATCGAAGCTGCTCGCCACAAAAGGCCTACGCGGATCCAAACCGGAAACATGTGGATTTCCAAGTTGGGGAAACGGTGTTATTAAAGGTTTCACCCTGGAAGGGGGTGGCACGTTTTGGTAAGCATGGAAAGTTAAATCCGCGCTACATTGGTCCCTTCAAAATTCTGGAAAGAATTGGAACTGTAGCATACAAGTTGGACCTACCTGCTGAACTGAATGGTGTTCACGATACATTTCATGTATCCAATTTAAAGAAAAGTCCAACTCAAGTTGACGTTGCCATTCCTACCGACGAGATTCATATTGACGACACGCTCCACTTCGTTGAAGAACCTGTCGAGGTCACGGATTGGAAAGTTAACAAGACCCACCGGAGCAGTGTCAAACTCGTCAAAGTTCGTTGGAATGCCAGACATGGTCCTGAATTCACATGGGAACGTGAGGACTGGATGAAAGAGAAATACCCCCACTTTTCCTAAGAACTCTGCATCTACAAGCAGAACTTAAATTTCGGGACGAAATTTATTTAACGGGGGGAGAATGTGACAACCCTCACTAAACCAGGTATCCGTACGACTTAATTAATAATTAATTACTGCTTAATTACTGTGCTTGTTTGAAATTACTGATGAACTGCTACCTGATTTATGATACATACATACTCATGCATCACATTTTATACTGTCACTCTATTATTTATACACAACCGTCAGTGACAACCTTGATGCACAAAAGCACAGTGAGCACACTATACGGGATACCCAGTAAACATGCTGACATAGCCAGCATCAGACAGTTACTGTCTCTGAGGCCAATATAAGCCGGGAATAGATTACTACACTAGTAGGTAGTGTAGGGAGTTGAGGATTGTAAAACTGCGTCACTAGGTGATATTTATAGTGACCGGATGTGCCTAAAACGTACTTTAAGTACAAAATTCTGCACTTTAATATAAAAATTCAGCTTTTAAGCTAACTAGTAAAGTGCCGAAATATGAGAAAAATATTATTAGACACTTTCCAAAGTGTTGGTGAATTAATGGGTCACTAAAAATAATATTAACGACACTTTAAATATTTATTTAGGACATTAACAGATTAATATCCAACCGAACAACCGGACTTTACCCGGGACACTAAAAATATTGACATGACATTGTTTTTCCTTTTTCTGAGCCAGTTAGGGTCCCCGAATACCCTAACACCCGTTATAATAAATAACACACTAAATAACCTACCATGATTTCTAAATAAAATAACTAGTCACTTACCTTTTAGTTGAAATTCAACTAATTACCTCATCCCCTTTCCAACCCAACGAGTTGGTTTCCCATGTGGGGACACCCCACTAAACCTTTGATTAATTTAATCTTGTATGCTCCATATCTTGGAGACACTTTATCCCATGGTTAAAACACTAACAAGGTCTATAAGTAAGACCTTAGGATCACACTTTCACTTCATAAGCCACACAAAAAAAAAAAAAAAAAATTTGTTCTTCTCTCCCTCATTTGGAGACTCACGGCCGAGAGCTCACACACACCTACCCTCACTTTCAAATTTGGTTTTTGCTAAATCACATACATACAAGAGTGTTAGAGCTCATACGAGGAGACCCGGTGCCTACGGAATCGCAAGGACCTCACCACAACGCTATTAACCATCCGTTTTTCGTCTAGTTTCTTCCCTAGCCTCGAGCTAGTAGTAAGTTGCTTGAACCACCTTCTCGAACTATTTTAAAGTGGTTAATATGATTTGTAACGGTTAAAACTCGTAAACATACAAGATGACACACAAAAGTCTACTTAAAATGCTATAAATGTTGGTTAAAAGCGCATATGTTGTGTAAATCATGTAGCAATTGATTTGTGTGATTATTTGGACCCGATCTATGTTGTGGTAGCTCGGATCGTCATTTAACCCGGGTTGGTCACGATCATGGATCATGAGATAAGGTTGTTTTGGAAGTAACAAGGGTTAAAGGACGAAACTCTACCACACATGAATCATGAACTTGTGTAAAAGCGATTTTGCTTGTGAAATAGTGTTTAAAACTAGTAGATCTACGGATCTACAAGTGGTATTTTCAAAGGACCAAGTGTCAAGAGAAAACATGCTTTTAAAGGCGGATCTTACACTAACACGAATGGTTTTTAGAACACACAAGTGTGTAAACACTTGTGTAACACAAGGTTTCGACAAAATATTTTTTTTTTTTGAAAAAGATGACGAGGACTTGTAAAGACGGAACTTCCCTAAAAACGAGGTTTTCACAAAATCGGATTGTTTTATATAAAGATCCACTAAAAATGATGGAAAAATACTACATATTTTGGAAAAACCACAAGTTCATGTATTTTTGCGATTTACATCTATTTTGACTAGTTTGATGGTTTGAATAATGCTTATTGATGATTGAGAAAATTGTTGAGTTGATTTGTTAAAGAAAATGATACGCTTGAAAGCGTGGCCACCTCCAGTTACAGAGGAAACTCTGGCGAAATTTTTCTAACAACCTAACACTTAGGACTATTTACACTACAAGTGTTAGAATTATTTTTGACATGTTTTCGAAATATGAATTTCGCCATGACTTTATTTACTAAATATTCGGAGGTGGGATTTTCACAAAATCTAATGTGATAAAATATATATTTTTCACACACTGTTTATGATTATTTTGTGAAAATACATAGATATTATTTTTAGAGTAAAAATAATATTTACGAACGTTAACGAATCCAAAATAATACGAACGCGTATTTTAACAACGTATTATTGGAGAAAAATTATGTGAAATGAGAATATAATATTTTTGAGAAAAATACTTATATTTTGGAATTGGAAATATATATATTAAGTGAGACTTAATGATATAATTTGAACGCACATGTATTGAATCCCCCATCCTTGGGAAGGAAAATAACTACCAAGTATACAGAATGTAAACACGAAATAGTTGCCTAACTATTTCCCAGAAACTTAAACCATAAAGCTTAGGCACGGCCGTCCGTCTAATAGAGTTAGCACGTGTAGGTCGTCATACAGCTGATTGATTTGGAGGCATACTTGGTAGAGACGCACCACTGTGAGTTCATGTCCCCCTTTTCTCTAACTGTTTTCAGTTTTCTTAACTGCGGGGGTGAAATACATGTTACTTTGTTTACAAGTACTTTATACACGGTATGATTAACGTAAGGAGGTTTTAGATCATGTGAATGGGTAGTTAGAACACCGAGGGACTTAAGCGGTAGATCTATCTGGGTGTAGCGAGCCCAACCCCTGAGCCCGCATAATGGACCAGGTGGTGACTTTGTGCCCCAACGCCAAATACGCTAGGTTTGTATCTTCCTACTTGCATTTCACAACATGCTAATGGCCTTGCAAACCATTGGTGATCACAAGTCCTCTTACACTGCTACATACCAGGAAACTTTTATACTTACAAGTGTTTTACTTACTCACTTGCACATGAACTCGCTCAACATTATTGTTGATTTTTCAACTTACATGTATTTCAGGAAATTAACGAGATCTGGCACGGTATGGCATGTTTTCCGCTGCACTAGTTTCCAAGGTCATCCGGGGTTTAGGGGATGTGTCTCTTTCCTGGACAAGACACAGTCCTTAAACCATGTTTATGTTATGTTTCAAGTTGTAACGTCTGTTGGACAAGGTTATGGTTGTTGGTTAAAACAATGGTATTGTGTTTGGTTTTCAAAACTTAATGGATGATCTTGCATGTTTTTAACTCATATAGCTTTGGTATGATTAAGCTATGGTATTAAGAAGTCACACCAAAATTAACCACGCTTCCGCAAAGCCAGGGTGTGACACAGACACTTGGTGAAGCTGCTGCCTACGCACTAACATGGACCGAACTGAAGGAACTAATGCGCAAAAAGTATTGTTCTCGCGCTGAAATCCAAAGATTGGAAACTGAGTTCTGGCATTTGAAGATGGAAGGTCCGAAGATCGCGGAATATGTTCAGAGGTTTCACGACCTGTCGCATGTGATACCCTATATGGTCACTCCAGAATTCAAGTGGATTGAACGCTTCATTTGGGGATTAGCTCCTCAAATCATAAGCATGGTGACCTCCTCCAAGCCTGCAACAATTACTGAGGCAATCGATTTGAATGTAGCTCTCACTGAGGAGGCTATCCGCCTGAACAAGTTTGGTGAGATCGAGACAAAGAAGAAAGAGACTCACGTCAAGTCATCCGGAGGTAACAAACGAAAGTTCTCGAACTTTAAACAAGGCACTAGTGGTGTTGTTAAGAAAGGAGAGCCAAACGCGCCAGCTCAGGTTACAGCTGGTGGTGGAAAGAAAGGAAAGGGATATATGGGCACCCAGCCCAAGTGCAACACCTGCCAGCGTCACCATTCTGGCCGATGTGGTTTGAAGGTATGTGAAGCGTGTGGGAAACCTGGCCACCTGAAGGATTCTTGTTGGGCCACTGTTGGTCAGGGAGGCCAAGGAGGATTTGGAAACAGAAACAATAACCGGGGTGGAATTGGAAATCGCCCACAAGGAAACAATGGAGGTAATGGGAATCGAGGCAACAATGTGAATCAAGCAGGCACTGTAAATCATAACCAAAGGAATAACCAAGCTGGAAATGGAGGTGGAAACGGACAAAGACCTGGATGCTTTAACTGTGGTGATATCGGGCACTTTAAGAGGAACTACCCAGAGTTGAACCAAGCCCGTGGAAGAGTGTTCCATATCGAAGCAAGGGAAGCGCGCCAGGACCCCAATGTCGTTACTGGTACGTTCCCTGTAAACCAACGCTATGCATCCGTTTTATTTGATACTGGTGCCGACTATAGCTTCGTATCGTTAGAATTTAAGAATATGCTTGGTTTAGCCGCTAGTAAGTTAGATATTCCCTATTCAATCGAATTGGCTAATGGGAAGTTAGTAGAAGCCAATGAAGTGATCAGAGGTTGTGCAATCGAGTTGGGAGAACGTAAGTTTACTTTGGATCTACTACCAGTCCAGCTGGGGAGCTTTGACGTGGTAGTAGGAATGGATTGGTTATCAAGCAACAAGGCAGAAATTGTTTGTCACGAAAAGGTCGTTCGTATCCCGACCGAAGATGGTGAAACGATTGTGGTTCATGGTGAAAAGCGCGATACGCCGTTAAGAATTATCAGCTGCCTCAAAGTGCGAAAGTGTTTGCAAAAAGGGTGTGCTGCCTTCCTGGCACACATAGTAGACAAGAGAGCTGCAGAACCAAAGATCGAAGACATCCCTGTCGTGAGGGAGTATTCGGAAGTCTTCCCGGAGGACTTGCCTGGACTGCCGCCTCAGAGGCAAGTGGAGTTTCACATCGATTTAGTCCCAGGCGCCGCGCCTGTGGCTAAGGCACCTTATAGACTTGCCCCGTCTGAGATGCAAGAATTGTCGACACAACTTCAAGAGTTGTTAGACAAGGGATTTATCCGACCAAGCTTCTCGCCTTGGGGAGCTCCGGTCCTGTTTGTCAAAAAGAAGGATGGTAGTTTTCGAATGTGCATAGACTACCGGGAGCTGAACAAGCTGACGATCAAGAATAGATATCCTCTGCCAAGAATTGATGATCTGTTTGATCAACTGCAAGGTTCAAGCTTTTACTCAAAGATCGATTTGCGATCTGGATACCATCAGTTAAGGATACAAGAGGAGAGTATCCCGAAGACAGCCTTCAGAACTCGTTATGGACACTACGAGTTCCTTGTTATGCCGTTTGGGTTGACAAACGCACCTGCAGTCTTTATGGATTTGATGAATAGAGTTTGCAAGCCGTACTTGGACAAGTTCGTGATTGTGTTTATCGACGACATCTTGATTTATTCAAGGACAAAGGCTGAGCACGAACAACATCTAAGAGCTATTTTGGAGCTGCTGAAGAATGAACAGCTGTATGCCAAATTCTCTAAGTGTGAATTTTGGCTACGTGAAGTCCAATTTCTTGGACATGTGGTAAATGGAGATGGAATCCATGTGGATCCAACCAAGATCGAAGCGATCAAGAATTGGGAAACGCCAAAGACGCCAACCGAGATTCGACAATTCTTGGGTTTGGCTGGCTACTATCGAAGGTTCATTGAGGACTTTTCGAAGATCGCTCAACCATTGACGCTCCTCACCCAGAAGGATAAGAAGTTTGATTGGGGAATCAAACAGGAAGAAGCGTTTCAGCTGTTGAAGGATAAGCTCTGCAATGCGCCAATCCTAGCACTACCGGAAGGTACTGACGATTTCGTGGTATACTGTGACGCCTCGCGTCAAGGATTGGGTTGCGTGTTGATGCAACGCCAGAAGGTTATTGCTTACGCATCACATCAGTTGAAGGTACATGAGAAGAACTATACCACGCACGATTTGGAGCTAGGCGCAGTGATATTTGCTTTAAAGATCTGGTGGCACTACCTATATGGTACGAAATGTACAATTTTTACAGATCATAAGAGCCTACAACACATATTCAACCAGAAGGAGTTGAATATGAGACAAAGACGATGGGTTGAGTTGTTAAATGATTACGATTGCGAGATAAAGTATCATCCAGGGAAGGCGAATGTGGTTGCCGACGCCCTAAGTCGAAAAGAGAGGATCAAGCCCATAAGGGTTAGGGCTTTAGAAATGATTATCCAAACCGATCTTTCCTTGCGCATTCGTGCCGCGCAGAAAGAAGCTCTTAAGGAAAGAAATCTTGAAGAAGAATATCTCCGTGGGATGGAGAAGCTATTGGTGCCAAACAAGGAAGGAACGTTATGTTTTGAGAAAAGGATTTGGGTTCCTCTGTTTGGTGGTTTAAGGAAAGTTATTTTTGATGAAGCTCACAAATCGCGGTACTCTATCCATCCAGGAGCGGATAAGATGTACCAAGATCTCAAGGATTACTATTGGTGGCCTAGGATGAAGGGCGATGTTGCTGTTTATGTGAGCAAGTGTCTAACGTGTGCTAAGGTGAAAGCGGAATACCAGAAGCCTTCAGGACTTCTGCAACAACCTGAGATTCCCAAATGGAAATGGGAACAAATCTCCATGGATTTTATTACAAACTTGCCAAGAACGCCAAGAGGTCATGACACTATTTGGGTAATAGTTGACCGCCTAACAAAGTCCGCACACTTTCTGCCAATCAAAGAGAAGGATAACACCAGCAAACTGGCAGAAATATACATGCGAGAGATCGTCGCACGTCATGGAGTGCCTCTCTCGATCATCTCTGATAGAGACGGAAGGTTTGTGTCAAGGATATGGCAATCCTTCCAAGAAGCTTTTGGCTCACAATTAAATCTGAGCACTGCATTTCACCCTCAGACCGACGGTCAAAGCGAGCGGACTATTCAGACCTTGGAAGATATGCTGAGAGCATGTGTTATGGATTTGGGCGGTAGCTGGGATAAGCATTTGCCACTGGTTGAATTTTCATACAACAACAGCTACCACACCAGTATTGGAGCCGCGCCATTCGAAGCTCTTTACGGACGCAAGTGCCGATCACCCCTATGCTGGGCTGACGCAGGTGATAGGCAGCTTGTTGGTCCCGAAATCGTCCAAGAGACGACAGACAAGATTGCGCAGATTCGAAAACGCATCGAAGCAGCTCGCGAAAGACAGAAAGCCTATGCAGATCCAAACCGGAAACATTTGGAGTTCCAAGTTGGAGATATGGTTTTATTGAAAGTTTCACCCTGGAAGGGTGTGGCACGCTTCGGAAAGCATGGGAAGTTAAATCCGCGCTACATTGGCCCTTTCAGAATTTTGGAAAGGATAGGACTAGTAGCATACAAGCTGGACTTACCTGCCGAGCTGAATGGAGTTCACGATACATTTCATGTATCCAACCTGAAGAAAAGTCCAACTCAAGATACCATTGCCATTCCCACCGACGAGATTCATGTTGACGACACGCTCCATTTCGTTGAAGAACCTGTTGAGGTTACGGATTGGAAAGTAAACAAGACCCGCCGGAGCAGTGTCAAGCTCGTCAAGGTTCGTTGGAATGCCAGACATGGTCCTGAATACACTTGGGAGCGTGAGGACCGGATGAAAGAGAAATACCCCCACCTATTTCCCAAGAACCCTGCATCTACAAGCAGAACTTAAAATTTCGGGACAAAATTTTTCTAACGGGGGGAGAATGTGACAACCCTCACTAAACCAGGTATCCGTACGACTTAATTAATAATTAATTACTGCTTAATTACTGTGCTTACTTGAACTTGTGGATAAACTGCTACTTGAATACTGATACATGTACTTACTTGCATCATACTTTACTTGCTGTCACTCCATGTTTTGCTTACAGCACCTTTGTGACAACCTTGATGCACCAAAAGCACAATAGCACAATGAACGGATAACCTATTGAACGTGCTGTCATAACTAGCACCAGGCAGGTACTGCCTCTAAGGCCTGTAAGAGCCTGAGATAGTTTGCTACACTAGTGGTGAGTGTAGGGATATAAGGGTTGTAGAACTGCGTCACTAGGAATGAGATCACAGTGACCGGATGTGCCTAAAACGTACTTTAAGTACAAAATTCAGCACTTTAAATAAAAATTCAGCATTAAGCTACCTAATAAAGTGCCAAAACATGAGAAAAATGTTACTAGACACTTTCCAAAGTGTCGGGAATAAGTTGTGTCACTAAAAATAATAATAACGACACTTTAAAGCTTTGTTAAGCACTTTAACGGATTAATATCCAATCAAACAACCGGACTTTACCCGGAACATAAAAATATTGCCATTTACATTGTTTCTCTTTTTCTAAGCCAGTTAGGGTCCCCGAGTACCCTAACACCCGTTACAACTTACTACATGATAGTAACCGAGTTAATCCTTAACTTAACTAACTAATACTTAACTAATCATTGGAAACCAACCGGATTACCCCCCCCCCCTCTCAACCAAACCGTCCCCAAGGGGGACACCCTTGTACTTTTTATGATTAAATTAATCAAGCTTGCTTGATATCTAGATAACACATGGTCCAATGGTTAATGATCATACAATTGTCTATAAGTTCAAGACTTGGCACACCATAACACACACTTAACAAACATCACAACACACACACTCTCTCCCTCTCCAAAGCTCTCGGCCGAAACCCCCCTACACCATCCATCCATTTTTTGGTTTTGATCTTCTCATTCCAAGAGCATACAAGTGTTGAGGATCACATACGAGGAGGCTTGGTGCATTCGGAACGCGAAGGACCTCTTCTCATTTCTTTTATCCACTCATTCTTCGACTAGAATCTTCCCTAGCCTCGAGCTAGTAGTAAGTTGCTTGAAACACCCTCTCGATCTATTTTAAAGTGGTTAAAACGGTATATGATGGTTAAAACTCATGAACATACAAGATGATATGGTAAAAGTCTACTAAAATGATGAATATGATGGTTAAAAGCTAAGTTGTTGTGTAAATCTTGTAAGATATGTTTTGTGTAATTATTTAGTGCCGATCTATGTTGTGGTAGCTCGGATCATCGTCTAACCCGGATTGGTCATGATCATGGATCATGACATAGAGTTTGTTTAAATGTAAAAAGGGTTAAGTGATGGAACTCTACCACACACCAAACATGAACTTGTGTAAAATCGATTTTACTTACGAAATAGTGTTTAAAACTAGTAGATCTATGGATCTACAAGTGGTATTTACAAAGAACCAAGTGTCAAAGAAATCATACTTTCTAAAACCGGATCTTTCATGAACGAGGATGATTTTTGTAAACACACAAGTGTGTAAACACCTGTGAAACACTAAGTTTCGACAAAGAACTAGTTTTGTCAAATTTTACGAGAAGTTGTAAAGATGGAATTTCTTTAAAAGCGTGGCTTTTACGAAACCGGATGGATTTATAAAGATACACTAAAAGTAAGGAGCTTTACTACATATTTTTGGAAAAACTACAAGTTCATGTAATTCTTGCGATTTACATATATATTGACTAGTTTGATGCTTTGAACATTGTTTTGATTGAATGAGAAAATTGTTGGTTTGATTTGTAAAAAAAAAAATGATACGCTTGAAAGCGTGGCCACCTCCAGTTACAGAGGAAACTCTGGCGAAATTTTTCCAAAAACCTAACACTTAGAAATATTGTCACTACAAGTGTTAGAAATACATTTTTAACGTGTTTTCGAATTATAGATTTCGCCATGACTTTATTACAAGATTTCTAATTATCGGAGGTGAGATTTTCACAAAATAAAAACTTGCTAAAATATATATTTAGTAACAACACTTGTAAAATGTTTATGATTATTTTGTGAAATATACGAATATTATTTTTAGGGTAAAAATAATATTACCGAATGATAACGATTCCAAAAATAATACAAACACCTTCATTATAAATAATAAGTTACAACGGTATAATTATTACCACCCGATCTTTAAAACGTAACTTACGCATTTCGGAAAATATTTATGAGCGCGTCTTTTTGTCAAAGTATTATAAGAATATTTATATTTTGAAGTAAGGAATAAAATATATTAAGTGAGACTTAATAATGTATTTCGAATATTACGAACACGCATGTATTAAATCCCCCATCCTTGGGAAGGAAAATAATTACCAAGTATTTACAAAAATATAAACACGAAATAGTTGTCTAACTATTTCCCAAAAACTTAAACCTTAAGCTAAGGCACGGCCGTCCGTCTAATAGACTTAGTACGTGTAGGTCGTCGCACAGCTGCTTGATCAGGAGATATACTTGGTAGAGACGCACCACTGTGAGTTCATGCCCCCCTTTTCTCTAACTGTTTTCAGTTTTCTAAACTGCGGGGGTGAAATACATGTTACTATGATTACGAATAATTCTTACATGTTATGGTTAGCGTAAGGAGGGTTATTATTATTCAGATCATGTGAGTGGGTAGGCGGAAACTTGAGGCCATTAATCCTCAGGGTAGGACCGAGGGGCAGGAGCGGTAGATCTATCTGGGTGTAGCGAGCCCAACCCCAGGCCCAAACAGAACGGACCTCGGGGTGACTTTGTACCCAACGCATAAATCTGCTAGGCTTGAGTCTTCCTACTTGCACTTCACACATATCAATGGCCTTGCAAACCATTGGTGATCTCTTTTTCCTTATTTGCTACATACCAGGGTTTTTATACATACAAAGGTTTATTTACTCACTTACACATGAACTCGCTCAACATTATTGTTGATTTTTCAACTTACATGTATTTCAGGGAATTAAAGATCTGGCGCGGTATGTTGTGTTTTCCCGCTGCATATGGGTTCCGAGGTCATCCCGGTTTAGGAAATGTGACTTTTTCCTGGACGAGTCACAAATCTTAAACTGCGTTTTATTCATGTTGATGCTTATGTCTTTCAAAACAATGTTTTATGTTATGGTGTTGTAGTCCCTAAGACAATGTGATGTTACTTCGGTTTTAAAACTTAAATCCATGGATGATCTTGCATGGTTTTATTATCATATAGCTTTGTTATGATTAAGCTATGGTATTAAGAAGTCACACCAAATTAACCACGCTTCCGCAAAGCCAGGGTGTGACAAGATATAGCTTTAACGTGATGATTGGTTGTGTGAGGTTGGGTGTTACCCGAGAACTGACCGGAAGACCTTTCTTGCAATTGACTATTTATGTCACTGACTTGCCTTTGAAGGTCCAAAAAGTTGGAGTGATTGTTCTTTAAAAATATGGAATGACCCTCTAAGGTTCTTTAAGTGACCTCTAAGGCCCTTTGGGTTGCTTCTAAGGTCCTTTCGGTCGCTTGATTCTTAACTAGTATTTGGGATAACATAGCTTTAATCTCATCTAGACCACTACCCAAATCTTGGTTGTTTGAACCTTGACTGTTTGACCCCCACTATTTAACTGACCTACTGAACCTGAACTACCAAACTGACCCTGCTGATTCGAACCCCCACTAGAATAATAATCCTGTCCCCTGTTTTGATTCAAACATGGTTGGAAACCGGGGGGATTACTGGAAGAGCAGAAGGTGTTATTGTTACTACGCCAATTGGACCCTAAATTTGAATTGTTGAAAGGGTTCGTTGGACCTCTATTGGTTATGAACTCTACCTGCTCAATAGTGAGTGTGGGACAATCTATAGTATCGTGACCCCCTCTACACACCTCACACCTATCGAACCTCCTCTCTAAATCGTTCATCCTACTAGTAAGCTTTCTCTCAAGGTTTTCCATTGTCGCGACCATCGATGTATCCAAGCTAACTTGGTGTACTCCTCGACCGGCCGAGGGAGTACTAGTCACGGGAATGGAAGTCTTGCCGATGGCGCAATGATCGATGTCGGAATTGGCGAAACTCTCAAAAAGGTCATTGCATTCGGCCACTGTTTTCTTACCTAGAAGGTGGCCTCCTGCTGAAGTTTCAAAACGGGCTCGAATCTCTGGAGTGAGACCGTTGTAGAATTCCTCTACAAGTGCCCAATCAAATAACCCATGTTGAGTGCAACGAGAGAGTAGGGTTTGGAATCTTTCCCAGGCTAAGTGGTAGGGCTCGTCAGGCTCCATCCGGAACGAATGGATCTGATCACGAAGACGAGATGCTTTGGCGGGTGGGAAGTATTTGGCAAGGAAGGCATCTCGAAGGGTGGCCCATGTGGTAAACGTACCCGCGGGTTGTGAATCAAGCCAGGTGGCTGCGTGGCCCGCGAGTGAGAATGGGAATACCTGGAGGAAACGAGCGTCAAGGTTGGCACCTTCAATGGAAAAGGTGATGCAGAGGCGGGTGAGGCGGCTGATGTGAGCTGGGGCATCCTCGTCATCACGACCGTGAAATTGGCACGAGTTGGTGATAATGGCAAAGATGTAGGACGGGATTTTCCAAGACTTGTCATTATTGATGGCGGGAAGGGTAATGGGTGAGTTCGCACCGGTGAAACCAGCAGTGGATTCCTGATGAACTGTTTGACGACCTGCCATATGGACAACGGGTTGTGGGCTAGCAGGACAGGAAGATGGTGGTGATAAGTGTGGTGATGACTTCGGTAAGTCAAAGGCTGGTGGTTTAGAGTGGATAGTAGAGTCAGAAGGGGCGAAGTGTGAAGAAGAAGAACTAACCTGTGACGAAGAAGACGAGAAGGAAGACTTGATCGTAAGCGGATTTGGCGGAGGTCCTTGCGAACGCGTATGGGGCATTCACTACAAAACCGAAAACAAGCAAGCAAGAAGACACTACAAACGACTCGACAAAATATAAAAGACACTAAGAATTTTTTTTTATTTTTTTGTTAGACTCCTACGACTCAAAGAAACGAACAAATAGCATGTATGATGTCAAACAAGTCCAAACAAAGTAATTAACGCAATCGCCAAATAGTCCCCGGCAACGGCGCCAAAAACTTGATGTGCTAAAAGTGGTTTAATAAAAACAACTAAAATTAACCCTAATTTAGACACTCTAAGCTTTAAATTTATAAACTAAGACTCGATCTAAACCCTAAACCACACGACCGACAAGTGTACCGATCGATGCAATATAGCCTAAGGAAGTCCGAGTATCGAACCCAAGAGACTCTACTAAATTACGATAATGACTCTATCTAGACTTAGACTGACACGGACTTAACTAATTTGTTTATTTGATGAGGCGGGTTTCTAAAAAATCCTAAATAAATAATAAAATAATGCTAAAAGGCTGGACACGAACTCGAACGAAGGCTTTGACTAGTGGCGATGAAGACTACCTAGGCTAGACGCAAGTTTAATTCAGAATGGATTTCTATTCGATAGTTTTGTGATATGGAACCGGGATCTTTAAATGCTAAACCTATTAAGATACCAACTAAGCCCCTCAATCCCTCTCAAGGTGATTCTTGTGGCACTACCTAGGCTGTTATGATTACCGGTTTTCTAGATTTCCTCACAGTCCTCTAGTTTTTTGAAAGTGCCTAAATAAGACAATCTACCTCACAACGCGAAAGTCTAAGGCAACTATGGATTTTAATCTTGGTTTAATAGACAAGAGAATGTTTAAGGACTAGACCGATTTCTTAGACCTAGCTATAAACCAAACCGAGACCTATTAATAACCTCGAGCCTCACAGCGACAAGATTAGTAGAACACTTGATTTTATTAAATTACCGAATATTACTTCTAAGGTTAATTGTGCACTTTTCTCCCTAAAGGATTAATGACTTATTACGTGATATAGACACTCACCTAAATCAAGAACCCTAGCATAACCCTATTATGTGATATAGACCGTCACCAAGGATTATACGAAACAACAATCAGCAATAAAACAATATCAAGCATGCATATACACCAAGTTAAAATTCCATAGCTTTTACAATACAAGAAAATCCATAAACCACGCAAAAACCGAATAAAAATCCAACCTTTATTTAAACTATTGTCATGCCTAGGTAGTTAAAAGTGTTTAGCCGGAAAACATGGTCTCAAAAACAAAAACACAAAGTTTAAAATCTGAATTCATCGAATTAAAATAAGAAAAATAGAAAACAAAAGAACGCGGTAAGCAAAAACCGTAATATCCCTTGCTCTCTAAGCTTCCACTCCAACTCCAATGATTCAAAAGGTTTGTTCCTTGCAAAAGAAGCTTCAAGTTCGTCCACAACTTATGATCGATCTGAAGTTGATAATTAAAACTGCTCTCCCTTTTCGTCCGTTATGTCTCTGATGTCCTCGTATTCGTCACCCAGCCGTGATGTGATAGATATATTTATAATCGATTAGGCTCCTTTTATTCCATTAGGGTTTTCAAGAATTAATAATAAATTAACTTATGCAAAAACCCACATAACTAAAAGTTCACGTAAACCTTGGATGGAGGCCAAAAGTGTTTGGCGGCCCATGTGGGCTTTGGTTCTCTGTCCATCGCACACTTCCACAAATATATCATGACTGTTTTTTTTTCCTTTTGATTCTTGTGTCGAACTCCAACGACAAATTAGTCATTCAAAACTCTAAATCTTATTGCTCAGTTATGCACTTTTTGAGGATTGAATTAATATCAACTTCTAGCAGATTTCAAGAATAGTCCCTCAAGTTTCAATAGCTATTTTTAAAACAACTCTCAACTTTATTCAACTTGGTCATCCAACTTGTAAAATAGAGATAGTGGCTTGACCCAATCACGGAAAATAGCGGCGAATTTTACTTCGGTTAATGGCACCCCACTCTGCCCAACTGGCTGGTTATTTTCATATTACTTGTTTTTGCTCCATTTACACCAGGACCTGGCAAAACACAAATTAATGTAATATAATACTAAACTAAATAAAAACAAATAAAACTTATATAAAAATTATACAATTTACACGGACAAACATGTGTATTTTACCCCACATCATTACCCCACTCGATAAGGCTATCAAAAGGTACATCGATGGTCTACCTGACTCAGTGCAAGACATCGTTACTGGTAGTAACCCTACCACAGTCCGTCAGATTCGGAAGGGTAAGTTGCACAGAAAAGGGGAGAAAGGTAAGAAGCAGGCGTCTGACAAAGAGGATAGCAAGAAAGGTAACAACAAGAATGGTAAGGATTCTGGTTCCTCGAAGGGTTCTAGGAAGCGAAAGGCCTCCCAAAACTACGCCGTTACTGCACAGGCTCAAGCTGCACCAAATCAGCCTGCGCAACCACTTGCCAAGAAACCTTATCTAGGCAATGCACCTTTGTGCAACAGGTGTAATGGTCATCATCAGCCACACCTCCAGTGTCGTCAATGTACCAACTGTGGAAGACCTGGTCATCTTGCTGCTACATGCCACATTCCTGCTAATCAGAATCGGGCAGCTCAGAACCCGGCTCAACAAGTTGCTCAGCCTCTTGCTCAACAACAAGGTCAAGTTGCACGACCTCACTACCCACTAGGTTATTGTTATAACTGTGGGGATCTGACCCACTACCGTAATCAATGTCCAAGATTGGTGAATGAAAATCCAGCTCAGGCTCAGGCTCGAGGTCGAGTCTTCAACATGAATGCACAAGAGGCGCAAGCAGACAATGAAGTGGTTAATGATACGTTCTTTGTTAATAATCAACCCGCATCTGTTCTTTTTGATTCTGGTGCCGATAAGAGTTTTGTGTCGTTATCTTTTGAGCCATTGCTTCGCGTGTCTAGAACGAAACTAGGTAAGCCTTTGACAGTAGAAGTTGCGAGTGGTGATCCCGTTGTTCTTGATTCTGTTCTTCGCAATTGCCAATTGAACCTTAACGACCATCTTTTTCCTATTGACCTCACGCCCATGCAACTTGGAAGCTTCGACATTATTGTGGGTATGGATTGGTTAGCCAAGCATCACACGGAGGTAGTTTGTTTTGAGAAGATTGTTCGGGTGCCGCTTTCGTTAGGTGAGATCCTACAGGTTCGTGGTGAGAAACCTACTAGTAGTCTCAAGCTCATGTCTTGTACTCAAGCTCGGAAGTATCTGCGAAAGAATTATGTGGCCTTCTTGGCACATGTTACATCAGATAAAGGCAAAGGTAAGTCTATTCAAGATATTCCTGTTGTTCGGGATTTTCCGGAGTTGTTTCCTGAAGAGTTACCTGGTCTACCCCCAGCACGCCAAGTCGAGTTCCATATTGATCTCGTACCTGGTGCAAATCCCATTGCCAGAGCTCCATATCGTCTTGCACCGTCTGAAATGCAAGAGTTGTCTAAGCAGCTTCAGGAGCTATCTGACAAAGGTTTTATTCGTCCTAGTTTTTCACCTTGGGGTGCTCCCGTTCTTTTTGTCAAGAAGAAGGATGGATCCTTCAGGATTTGTATCGATTATCGTGAGCTGAACAAGCTTAGCATCAAGAATCGATATCCCCTACCTCGCATCGATGATCTCTTTGAACAGTTACAGGGTGCTTCTTATTTTTCGAAGATTGATCTTCGTTCTGGGTATCATCAACTTCGTGTGCATGAAGAAGATATTCCCAAGACTGCCTTCCGCACTCGTTATGGGCATTATGAGTTCACAGTCATGCCGTTCGGTTTGACTAATGCTCCTGCTGTTTTCATGGACTGGATGAATAGGGTTTGTAAGCCTTATTTAGATAAGTTCATTATCGTTTTTATTGATGACATCTTGATATACTCTAAGACGCAAGCTGATAATGAGCAACATCTTCGTCTTACTCTGGAACTCCTAAAGAAAGAGCAACTTTTCGCCAAAATTCTCCAAGTGTGAATTTTGGCTTAAGGAGGTTCAATTTTTAGGGCATATTGTCCACGAACAAGGTATTCATGTAGATCCCTCTAAGATCAGTGCGATTAATGATTGGGATACGCCTACTACTCCTACTGAGGTTCGTTCTTTTCTTGGTCTCGCGGGTTATTACCGCCGCTTCATAGAGAATTTCTCAAAGATTGCAGTTCCTTTAACTGCTCTAACTCAGAAGAACAAATCCTTTGAATGGGGATTTAAGCAAGAGGAAGCGTTTCAGACCTTAAAGCAGAAGCTTTGTGACGCGCCTATTCTGACTTTGCCTGAGGGCAATGATGATTTCGTCGTTTATTGCGATGCATCTAAAATGGATCTTGGCTGTGTTCTGATGCAAAGGAACAAAGTCATAGCCTACGCATCAAGATAATTGAAGGTGCATGAGAGAAACTACACCACTCATGATCTTGAGTTGGGTGCAGTTGTCTTCGCTCTTAAAATCTGGAGACATTATTTGTACGGTACAAAATGCGTGGTTTTCACTGACCACAAAAGTCTTCAGCATATCTTCAATTAAAAAGAACTCAACATGAGGCAACGATGTTGGGTTGAACTTCTAAACAACTATGATTGCGAAATTCGCTACCATCCTGGTAAGGCGAATGTCGTAGCTGACGCTTTGACTCGTAAAGAACGTGTCAAGCTTCATTGTGTTCGTGTTCAAACTGATATTCAAGCTCGATCGGATATTCAAGCCCGCATCTCTCAGGCTCAACATGCTTGTGTTTCACAAGACTTGATGGGTAAGGAATTACCCTATCACATTAAGCCTGATCTTGAACTGAAGGACGATGGATCGTATTATTTCATGGACCGTTTGTGGGTCCCAAGCCTAGATGATCTCCGCACTTTGCTTATGGATGAAGCTCATAAGTCTCGTTATTCTATTCATCCTGGCTCAGGTAAGATGTATAAGGATCTTCGTACTCGGTTTTGGTGGCTCGGTATGAAGAAAGACATTGCCTTGTATGTTTCAAAATGCCTTACTTGTCTTAAGGTCAAGGATGAACACCAACATCCTTCTGGTCTTTTGGAGCAACCAGAGATTCCAGTTTGGAAATGGGAAAACATTGCAATGGATCTTATTACCAAACTTCCGCGCACTAAGAAAGGTCATGATGCCATCTGGGTAGTTGTTGATCGTCTTACTAAGTCAGCACATTTCTTGCCAATACGTGAGGATTTTTCTGCTGAAAGGCTGGCTAAAATCTATGTGGATGAAATCGTATCTCGACATGGTGTTCCTTTGAACATTATTTCTGACAGAGATGCTCGCTTCTCTTCTCGTTTTTGGAGAACCATGCAATCTGCTATGGGGACCCAACTTAATCTAAGCACAGCTTATCATCCACAAAAAGATGGCCAAACTGAAAGACCAATCCAGACTTTGGAGGATATGCTTAGAGCTTGTGTGATCTATTTTGGTGGTAGTTGGGATTCACATCTTCCATTGATTGAATTCTCCTACAACAACAGTTATCACTCCAGCATCAACATGGCTCCTTTCGAGGCTCTCTATGGTCGAAAATGTCGTTCACCAGTCTGCTGGAATGAGATAGGTGAGGCTTAACTTACTGGACCTGACCTCATTCTAGAGACAACTGATAAGGTTAAGAAAGTTCGTGATAACCTTCAAACAGCTCGAAGCCGTCAAAAGAGTTACGCGGACCAACGACGCAAGCCCTTGGAATTTCTAGTCGGTGATCATGTATTACTTAAGGTCTCACCTTGGAAAGGAGTGATCAGATTTGGAAAGAAAGGAAAACTTGCACCTAGATACGTTGGACCATTCAAGATCGTCGAAAGAATCGGTAAGGTAGCCTACAGACTCGAGTTACCTCCTGAACTTGGGAATGTTCATCCAACCTTCCACGTATCCAATCTCAAAAAGTTCTTAGCTGACGAGAACCTCCACATACCGCTTGACGAAATTCGTGTTGATAAAACACTGCACTTTATCGAGAAACCTGTGGAGATAGTGGACCGTACATTTAGACAGTTGAAGAACAAACGGATTCATTTGGTCAAGGTTCGCTGGGAATCCAAACGTGGCCCCGAGTTTACTTGGGAACGTAAGGACCAGATGAAGGCGAAATATCCGCATTTGTTTTCACAAGTTTCCTCTAAATAAAATTTCGGGACGAAATTTCCTAAAGTAGGGGAGACTGTGACAACTGTGTTCTGTAATCATATTATAATGTAAAACAATGTGGATTATCAATAAAACAATGTGCTTTGGTGTTATTATATGTGTTATTGTGTTTGATGACTTTACAATTAGATTCGATTCCGATTTCAAGCTTTAAATCACTTTCTAGAGGGTTATATGCAAAACTGGTGCATAAACGCAATCAGTTTAACGCAACGTACACTCCGGAACTATGAGGTAAGCCAAACATACCCTAAATATCCTTTACATAACTTAGAAATAAGTTTCGAAGGTATTCGGTATGGCAAAAACATGTTTATTTGAACTAAAGAACTATTTACGACAAAACTGCGAAACTAACGCTGGTGACCGCCCGGATAATATTTAAATCCCAAAAATATTATGTTATGATTAAAATTCTATTTTAATTAGGTTCACGTTGAAAAATAAATTAAAACGCCTAAAAACGTTATTTTTCAAATTTAACCATGTACCGCGTGTTTCTGCGCAGCACCGTGCTTCTACTGCAAAACGCAGACAACGCAGCCAGTCTTGGCAACTGAAATTTATTTCAGTAATATTTTGGCAAGTTTATTTTTATAGAATAATAAAAATAATTTAGAACGCCATAAACCGGGGTTTAAACGCTAGATAAAATACCCGGTATCCAGTTAAACACCCGTTTTAGCCTACATATAACATACTTATATAAAAAATAATGCATGAGGGAGAGTGGAAGGGGAGGTGGCGGCGTCACATCAACCATCTTGCCACTTCTCTTCCATCTTGAACACTTGTCTTGCATGCTATCTCATGAGATCTCCAAATATCTTCTATATATTCTTAGATCTTTCATAAGATCACAATCCAAGATCACACTCCATCACCTTCTCTCCTACCCCAAAACCGTCCACCCTCTCTCTCACCTCCATCTTCATCTTTTCAATTTTGTTCTTGAGAATCAAGTTCATTTCCTAGCATATTTCAAGTGGTTGTGAAGATCTAAAGGTGATTCCAAGGTGTTGTCAAGTGATTACAAGCTTCCTATCATCAAAATCTGATCCTACAACCTACTTGAATCTTGAAGGTATAACACTTATGTTTAAATCATACTTTGATTCTTGGTTGTTCTTGATGATTTGAAGTTTCTCTTGAATCTTGGGATTTTTCACTAAACTTGAAATCTAAAATGAAATGGGTCTTGAAACAAACAAAAATGGTGGTGTATATATATGTATATAACCGTACATATATATGTGTGTATATGAGTTTATTTTTGAGTTTGAGTTTGATATCTTGATAGGTACTTGTTTATGTTGTTACATGTTCTTGAATGGTGGTAAAAATGCAAGTATTTGGTGATTTATGTAGGATATGTTAAATGTAAATAACATCAGCAAATAAACCTGAATATATCACCTATTTGATGCATCTAAACCCATATAAAATGTTGATGTTATGATAGTATGCTTTAGGCACTTGTACATACGAAAATATGTTGATTTAAAACTCAAGAAATGATGAAAAATGGTTATATGACAAAAACTGTTTTAGATCAGGTTACAAACACTAAAAATAATATTATTTGATGTATTATGATGGCATGAAACTTTGACATAGGTTTGATAGCTTTGCATGTTGTACATATAGCTTAAAAAGTGGTAAATTATGTGAAATTTGCATGATTTATGTGCTTTATTTAAGACCTGCACTATCATGAGTATAACCATTGTTTTATTCAGGAAATAACATGGGTTGTGTCAAAATTTCAAGTCATTTCGATTTGGGATGGTTCGGGTAATGTTTGATGCAAAACTATGCGGTAAAATGGTCAAAAATCGCCTTTTCGGAGGACTTTTATAAAACTGTTTTAGATCAGTAACCAAACTGATATTTTTGATATAAAAATAAGTATTTTAACTAATATTAAGTTTACTTGGTGTTTGGTTAGTCATACGTGACTTCCGACGCTCAAAAATGTCACTGAATCGCTAAAATAAGTGTTTTTCGACATACACTAGAATGAGTTGTTCATGGGTCATTTTATGTGTTACAATGTGCTATGTGTTTTACAATTTGTGTATAATAATGTGTTAGTGTTGACAAGGTTATAAGTATTACGCTCGAATACATATATACACATACACCAAGATAATCAAAAATAATAACTTTTTGAGAAAAATCTCAAGGTTATGTGAAATTCCAAGTATCGGAGAAACTCATGTATTTTTGTGAGTTTTGTTTATTTAATCATTCTTATTTAATTTAGGACAAATAAACAAATTGTGGGATTTTGTTAACATATAAAAACGCACCCAAAGGTGAGTACATAGACCCCTCTTTTACTATTTTCAAGCTGTTTCGGGGTGAAACACATGTGCCTACTTGTTACTTTCATTCTTTTCATGTTTTATATCATATGATTGTTATGTTCATTAGTACACTTACAGTACATGATTTACATTACATTGTTTTGCTATGTATGTTTACTTGGCATACTTAGTACATTGATTTACATGACTTTTCTGCTTTGTATGTTAACTTAGCATACTTAGTACATTGTTTTCATATAACATGTTTACATTTGGTATAACATTTGGTTTGTACAAATGGGACTTATACGTTCATTAACATTAGCTACGCCGCTCGGTAGTAAGTAGTGGTACCATAGGACTTGACAAATCCCGTTCCTGACATCCTAGGTTTGTTTGGGTGTAAGGAATGACTGAATCCGGAAACATTTCTTTTGATAACCATGACTTAGGGTTATCCGTCTGTCTCTAGGCTTGAATGTATGCGTTAACTTACCGCATAAGTGTTTGTATCAGTAAAACATGTATTTATCTTACAAAACATAACTTTTAATTTATTTAAAATACTTTATTTTGTACATTTATGCTTGTGGTTTAAGTAGTCTCATTTTACTTACCACACATGACTTTTGCTTATACATTACATGGTTTATATTGACAATAGACTTGGTTTACTCATAAACATTTGACAATTGGTTTAAACATTACATTTTGGTGGTTTGTTTGGGTAAGTGATTTACATAACAAGGCGACATGTAGTATGATAAAAGCATGGTGGATACGCCACTGGTACTTCCTATATATAAGTGCTTTTATGGCATTACATATCGTAGCGTTATTTAAACCATTGCAGTTACACATATTACATTTATAACACATTTTCACTTAAACATTGTTTTACAAATAACTTGGTTTATTCGAACTCACTTTTACTTGGTTATTCTCTTAACCATACACTATTCTTTTATATATACATACATATCATCTGATTTTGCTATCGTTTTTCAAATGATTTATGAAACAAAACAATTAACGAGGTTCATGACTGAATTTTTATTAAACATTTCTTTAAACTCAAGTCATGAATCCCATCCTCATAAAACCTATGTATCTCACAAGCATATTTATGCTGACGTACCTATTTTCACATGTGTTTTCAGGAGCTGTTGCTTAGGATGTTCGTGACACACTAGGGCGGACCTGTGCCTTAGAGATTTAAAATAAAGATGGAACTAGTTTAATTATGTGATGAACTCTTCGTTTCAGTTATTTTAAGACAATGTAACTCTTTGTTTGATGAATAAATCATAACTTTTAATTACGATGGTTGTGGAACAATAATTCTGTTACAACACTCCCCGATGTTTCCGCCGCGATTTGTTGTTTTACGCGGTCGGGGTGTGACAATTTGAACTGTAACGGACATTCCGAAACATGACCATAAGTTAAACACACCCTAAATATCCTTTACATAGCTTAGAGATAGGCTTTAAGGGGTTCGGTGTGCTAAAATAAACTTTATGCTCATTCAGGGACTAAAAGCGTCAAAAAGTGCATAAGTTTGCATTTTCGCGCATAACTTACGTTCTGAATACATCCGGACATCCAAAAATTTATGTAAGCACTAAAATATTTTATTTTAGTGTTTGGCATAAGGAAAATCCATTCGTCGCGCAATTTGGATCGTTTTTCGCGCTTGTGCGCATTTCGTCGTAGTTAAGCGAATATCGCGATCGTACGACCAAACGAACCGACATCCGGCATATTTTTGAGCATGTTTCATATCCACAATGTTTAAGCATCATTTTAGAGCCTTAAAGTTTGCTTAACGAGCCTTAAACATGTCGGAAATGGCTTTAAACACCAACAGGGACTGAAACTGCCATTGTTTGAAACTTGTTGCTGGTCTGTAATACCCAGGCGGGCCGCGTAGCCTTTCCTGTGTCCTTACGCGGGCCGTGTAAGCTACCCAGATGTGCAGAATGTTGAAAAAAGCCTGCTTCCAGCTGTTCCAGCCATGTTTTCCACTTGCAACTGATATTTTTGAAACTATGGGCCATTTCTAGGGGCTCCAATGGTTTTATAAAACCATGGGCTCGAGGTGTACGGCTGTGATTGAATCTCGGATAACGAGGAACGATCTTAACGGCTCTACCAAATCTATAAATACCCCCCATGTCCTTGTTTCAACTAACTTGAATTCTGAGATTTTCTCTAAGTTGAAGTGTGAAAACACTTCATACCTGAGAAATACTTGGAAATTCAAACTTGCGGGGACCCTCTGTAAGTATTCCTTCGTTCTTTTATGCGTTTTTAGCGTTAAAGTCAAACTGCGTTTGACTTTCTGCATTGACCAGTTTATGGTCAATGCGAAGTTCGTTTGAACTTCATAACGTGAGTGTAATCACGATGGTTATAGTCCCTAGTGACTATACCTACTGATTTCCACGTTATCTAGACTCAGTGACGAGTCGTAGTTTCGGCCAAAATGCGTATTCTCGCGTATTTTGTAACCAAACTACTTGTGGGTATCAAAACGTTTGTTTTGATACCAAACCTGTTTTTAAACCTCGTTAAACATGTTTTAACATGTTTAGCTCGTCACTTTTAGATTTGTGCATGTCTAGGGTCGTAAGGGTAAGCGATCTAATCAATCGCTTATGCTTTCGAACCTGACCCATTTGGTCGATCAATAGGATCCGACCAAACACTTTTGGTGACCATAGTTGTATAGGGAATAACCTTCCGAGGTTATACCTTATGGTCACATCGTTTAAGTAGTTGTATGATAAGTAGTTTATATGCCTTAGGAAAATTACCAAAATGCCCTTTTTACGCCAAATTTCATTTTAGGCCTATGTAACGTAACTTTTGACATTTAAACTGATTTAGCAACAATATTAGTCTTGTTAAGGCATATTTTGCTTGTCATAGGGCTAGTTAGGCGTTCCGAACGCGTTTTACGCAAACGACGCGTTAAAGTAGCATAAGCTACATAAACGGGTCGTAACGGGTCAAAAGCACTTAGGATAAGTCTCGTTTTAGTATGTAGGCTTTGTTAAACCATATTACATGAGTGCCTACACTCATTTGGTTTATGAACCCTCATGCTACCCGATCCTCCGAATAGGTCCGTTTATTAATGTAGTTACCTATATTAGGTGCCGTTTGATTCCGTAATCTTCTAGCTTTGCTTGGTGGATATCTAAAGTCTATTGAGCAATCTCAAGTGAGTACATAGACCCCTCTTTTACTGTTTTCCAAACATTTTGGGGTGAAACACATGTGCCTACTTGTTATTTTCATGCTTTCCATGTTTTCATATCATATACTTGCTATGTTCATTAGTACACTATTAGTACACAATTTCATTTTCTTTTGCTATGTATGTTTACTTAGCATACTTAGCACATTGATTTATATTACATCTTCTTTTGCTATGTATGTTAACTTAGCATATTTAGCACATTGATTTACATGACTTTTCTGCTTTGTATGTTAACTTAGCATACTTAGTACATTACTTTCATCACATGTTTATATTTGGTATGATATTTGGTTTGTTCAACGAGTCTAAATTACCTTCATTAACATTAGCTACGCCGCTCGGTAGTAAGTAATGGTACCATAGGACTTGACAAATCCCGTTCCTGACATCCTAGGTTTGTTTGGGTGTAAGGAATGACTGAATCCGAAAACATTTTGCTTTGATAATCTTTACTCTAAGGTTATCCTGCTGTCTCAAGGCTTGAATGTATGCATTAACTTACCGCATAAGTGTTTGTATCAATAAAGCATGTTTTTATTTAGTTTATATTACAAAACATAACTTTTGATCTATTCAAAATACTTTGTTTTGTACATTTTTATTTGTGGTTTAAGTAGTCTCATTTTACTTACCATACATAACTTTTGTTTACACATTACATGGTTTATATTCAACTTGGGTTATACTATGACATTTGACTATTGGATTAAACATGGATATTTTACAATGTTAGTTAGTTTGAGTGACTTAAATAACGAGGCGTGTCTAATATGGTACAAGCATGATGGATACGCCGCTGGTACTTCCTATATATAAGTGCTTGTATGATATTACATATCGTAGCATCATTTAAACCACTTCAGTTTAGACATATTACATTTACAACACATTTTCACTTAAACATTGTTTTACAAATCACTTGGTTTATACAAACTCTTTTTACTTAGTTTTTCTTTTAACCATACATTATTCTTTTATATATACATATCATCTGATTTTGTTATCGTTTTTCAAATGATTTATAAAACAAAACAATTAACAAGGTTCATGACTGAATTTTTATTAAACATTTCTTTAAACTTAAGTCATGAATCCTATTTTCATAAAACCTATGTATCTCACAGGCATTTTTATGCTGACGTACCTATTTTCACATGTGTTTTCAGGAGCTGTTGCTTAGGATGTTCGTGACACACTAGGGCGGACCTGTGCCTTAGAGACTTAAAATGAAGATAGAACTAGTTTAATTATGTGATGTACTCCTGTTTCTTTATGTTTAAGACAATGTAACTTTTTGTTTGATGAATAAAACATAACTTTTAAATTCCATGGTTGTGAAACAATAATTCTGTTACAACACTCCCCGACGTTTCCGCCACGATTTGATGTTTTACGTGGTCGGGGTGTGACACTGCATGCTTGCAGGTCGTTAGATTTCTTGACATGGACTTGCTATCTGGGAGTGCTGGAGTGGTCATGGATCGAGTCTCTTGGATATATCTGATACTTTGGTTTTGAACACTTATCATGAAACAGATGTTTAACAATTTACTATATGCTTCCGCTGAACATCTCTTTTGGTTTAAACTTATGATTTGGATTTGTATTTGGTAATTAATGAAATGTTTTATTTAAATACTATACGTGGTTCAATGTGATTGGTGGCTTGGATCCTGGTACGTCACACATCCCGCGGTGTTCCCGCATGTTGTATTTTGGGGGTGTGACATGAAGATTCAAGGGCTAATCAAGGTGATTCCAAGCTTGTAAAAAGGTTTGGAAGTGATTTCAAGCAAGAAGAAGCCTCATATCACCATCTTTTCTCAAAAACCCACTTTGAAATCTTGAAGGTATAAACTTATTTTTAAAAATCACATTCATATTTTTTAGTGATGATAGAGATATTAGATGGTTTCTCTTGAACTTGGAATGAATCACAAACTTGAATCAAACAAAGAATGAGATTTTAATCAAAGTAAAAATGAGTGTGTATGTGTGTGTATAAGGCCGAAAGTTTTGAGTGTGTATGTGTTTAGTTGTGTTTTGATTTTTGATTAAATGATCTTTGATTGATTTGAGTTGAATCTTGAAAGATGGATACATGCATGTGCTAGAAAGATATCATAAAAGAAGGTTCTAAAAGAGGTCATGTGATTGATGATGAATATGATGAAAAGTGAACTTTTGGAAGTTCATATATGTGTATATGTGTGCCGTATGTATATGTATATATGTATGCATGTATGTAAGTTTTGTCACATGTACTTAAATGAAGGAATGTTTGCATGAAAATGATTTGGTGATAGTGGAATGGATATGTTTGATTCATATGAACATGACATAAATATGGACTTTTGATGCATATTAAGATCATGTTAGATGATAATGTTATGATATGAGTATATTAGATGCATATACTTAGACATTAATGATGATATGGATCTTAAAAAAGGTGATTTGAGTATGATTTAGTAAAAATCAGTTATGAGAAGATTATAAACAAGAAAATGAAGTTATTTTAAAGTGTTTAGTGACTATTAACTTTGTCATAATGTTTGCTAGCTTTGCATGTTGTACTTGGTGCATTAAAATTTGTAAAATACGTGAAATCGCATGATTTATGTGACTTATATAAAAACGGCACTAATCTGATTATAACCACTATTTTAATCAGTAAATAACATGTATTTTTTTTAAAATATCAAGTCGTTTCGAGTTGGGATGATTATAGTAACGTTTAACGTAAAACTATGCGTTAAAACGGTCAAAAATCGGCTTTTCGAGTGATTTTTATAAGACTGATTTGGATCAGTAAGTAAACTGATGTTTTTAGTTTAAAAATAAGTATTTTGACTAATTTTAAGTTTACTTGGTGTTTGGTTGGTCATACGTGACTTCCGACACTCGAAAACGTTACCGAATTGCTAAAATACACATTTTTCAACGTACACTAATATGGGTAAAATTTTGGGTAAACCTTATGTGTTAAAATGTGTTATATGATATAAACATGAGAATGTGAACGTATGTTAAGTTCTAACATGATGTTTGAAGTTTAGACTTTGCATGTATGTTTGTGCGTTTTGTGCGGTAGAAACGGTAAAAATTGCGTTAAACGTGAAACTTGTTTGTCGAGTATGAAATTTGGTACATGTAAGATATTTTTTGTATATTTGCTTTAAAATGACAAAATAGATAAGTTAACAAGATTTCGCGTGTTTTGGTGTTAAATAATATGAACGTTTATGTATATATATTACAACGCGCATATCGTAGATATATTGCGTATAAACGGGAGTGTTAACGGATTTACACAATAATGGTCACCAATAAAATCGTTCAAGTCGCAAAATCATAATATATATATATATGGACTCATATATATATTAACGTGCCAACATAATCAAAAATGATAACTTTTCGAGAAAATCTCAAAGTTATGTGATAATTCTAAGAAAACAGAGAAACTTAGGATTTTGTGATGAATATTGATTTAAAAATCGTTCCTATATATATGTCACACCCCTTTCTAAGGCGGAACCACGAGGTGTGATCATGAAAGGTTCTCATTGCATACGAATGGTAAACATACTACATACTCGTAAAAATAACTTCAAATGCCAAACATTACATAACTGAAATCGTAATTTAAGTGTTTACATCACAAGACAACATTTTGTCCGAAAAGTTTACAATTTTATTCAAAGATAATCATAAACAACATCCAAAAGCATGAGTAAGACCGCGCGTACATCCACTTTAGTTACCTGAAATACATGTGAGTTTTTGGAAAAACGTCAACATAATGTTGGTGTGAATTCATGCAGTTCTTTGTATTGAACGTTCGTATACTTTGTATGAAAAACATAGTATGTATCTTGTATAAATCAAGTATTTCTGTATGTATCTTGTATAAATCAAGTATTTCTGTATGTATCATGTATAAATCAAGTATTTCTGTATGTATCTTGTTGTTAATGGGTTGCAAGGCCATTAACATGTGACACGACATAGGAAGCAATTCAAACCATAGGCATTTTTCTAGTTGTCGATTCACGACGGAGACACAAAAGCAAAGCTCGGTACTAGTTTTCACCAAGAGTGTGGCTGCCCGAGTACCCATTAGATCTAACCTTTTGTTCTACGGTCTTAGTATGTACACGATTAATGGTGCTTATGGTACCCTATTCGTGACACGATTTCTCGTATCATTCCTTAAAACGCATCATACTTGGTACTAGTTATCACCAAGAGTGCTTCTTGTTTTTGTATCCATCATACCATTTGTAAACATTGTAACATTTGTAACATGTGTTTCACCCCCGAAGTTATAAAACTGAAAACAGTTAAAAGAAAAGGGGGAGCATGAACTCACAACTTTGCGTTCCTTGCGCCGTAAACTTCACCAGTTTTTGCTTATCTAGCGTCGTGACCTAAACGTGTTTTATTAACGTTAGTCACTAGACTTGTATTGCACAAGTACAAGTCACTATCTTTTATGTATTTGTTCTTTGTGTGTTAAAAATAATTTATATTTTCAACTATGTATCTTACTTATATTATTTTCTCACAAATAAATATAAGTATCTAGTATTTTTCACCCGGGTTATGTATTTTTGTTCAAAACTTCGTCTTAAGTTCGTAATTTGTCCAAGTTATTTAATCTTATCAAGTAATATATTTTCATAAATATATTCTCTTGTATTTGTCTAAGCATGTTGTATGTGTATTTTGTATTTTCACTCCCTAGGAGTATTTAGTGTAATTTCAAGTCCTAATACACTATCATATACAATACGTACTATATACACTTAGCACAAAATTTGGTGATCAATAAATATATATATTTTCCTAAAAAATATACATACTTGATATAAATTTTTATCTTTGAAGAAATCATCATTTCTTACCTCGAAATTTACATAAAAATTAGGGAAAACCTTGGTAAATATTTTTAGGGAATAAGTTTCACCAAAACTTATATTTTTCTAAGTGTCAAAATTTATAGAAATTTTGACAGAGTTTCCCCTAAAAATGGAGGTTTCCCATGTTTTCAAAACATGTGTTTATTTTCTTTTAAATCATCATCAAACATCAACAACTCATTCAACACTTACCGAGTGTCAAAATCAAGTAAGTTATACTACATCATGAACTTGAAGTTTTTGTAAAAACTTGTAGTAATTTGGTAGGGTGTTTAGTAGGTTTAGTTACCCCTTAAAGTGCGTTCATTACTTTATAAATCTCATTCTTCAAGAAACTAGGTGTTTACAACTTGCAAACCTATTCTACAAAAATTATTCTTTTAAACTCTTCTTATAAATAAAGTGTTCTTACACTTATTTCTTCGCCAAAAATAGTGTACATTTAAGTAAGAATCAAGTTCTACTAAAAATCATATTTTTGAACTTGGTTTTCTTGGAAAAATCATTCATGAATCTTGAATTTATAAGTTTACTAGCTCATTTTATTTATGGTTTTTCAAGAAATCATTTTATTTTCAAGTTCATGTTCATAAGTGAGGATGATCTTCTTGGGTTATCATATAATCATCCTCTAACTTGCTAAATCATGTGTTTAATCACAATCTAGCAAGCCCCTTATGATGATCAACATCATAATTTCAAGTAAGTAACAATCAAGTGCCATGCATAAATCATCATATGTAAGCTTATGTTTTATGATTCTTGTTTATGTTCTTTTAGTGTTCTTGTGATTTATAACAATGTACATCTTTTTAACCAACAAAATAAGAAATAAAAACTAGTAACAAGAAGCTTACAACTAGCTCAAAAGCTAGGGAAGATCACTTGAAGAAAGATGATGAAAATGGTGTGTGAAAGCAATGGATGAAGGTTCTTCAAGCACCAAGCTCCACAACACCTTCTAACACTTGAAATGAGCTTGAAATTGGATGAATGGTGGTTGAATATGGTGGTGGTGGTGGCGACACTTCTAGGCCGAGAGGGAGAGAGAGAGTATGAGGGAGAGTGGTGTGAGGTGATGAATTAAGAATGGTTATATATATAGCACTCAAGATCGTCCATATCTAGTGATCTTACAAAATCTAAATAATATCAAAACAAATCCAAGTAATATCAAAGTGAATATTGCAAGATCTTGGCAAATATTTGGTGGGGGCCACCCCTTTGCAACTGTGAATAATATGGGGAGGGGGGGGGGGGCAAAGTGTAACTTCCAACTATAATTTTTATAAACAAGTTAGCTTCCAAGTGTAATTTTTAGGGACTTGATGTGTTATTATGTTATAAGAGGTGTTACGGTGTTCAGGGATCATAACTAGTTCAGAAACATTAAAATAATGCTTCTAGTAATATTTTGATGTTCCGGGTAATGTCCGGTTGTTCGGTTAGATACCGGTCCGTTAAAGTGCTAAATTGCACCGCTTAGTGTCCTTTATGTATCCTTTTGTGGCCCCTTTAATTCCCAACACTTAGGAGGGTATTCTGGATAAATAAACATGAATTCTGCATAATATTCATATGTTAAAAAGCTGATTATAGCTGATTTGTGCAGAATTCTGCATTTAAAGTGCGTTTCGGGTGCTTTTTAGTGTGTATTTTAGCTTCCGGAATGTCTATATGTTAACCCTTGTATATACTCTTGGGTTTTAATGTATTCTTGACGTTGGACCTACACCTAGGCTCCAATTTTATTGTCTGACTGCTTTCTGCAGAATTGTTGACACAGTGTGTCTTACCGGTGAGTTTACTACTATTTCTGACGCAACGCTATCATTAATGCATAAAGCAATTTCTTGTAGTATAAAACGTGCATGAATTCACAAGTATATCATGTAATCAGATAATGTTGACATTTAAGCACATAATTGCAACCATTAAGTATTAATTAAATTGTACAGAAATTACCGGTTTTGTGCCAGTTGTCACAGTCTCCCCCCGTTAAAAGAATTTCATCCCGAAATTCAGGCTGAACTAACTCTCGCAGGAGTTTTCTTGAACAGGTGGGGGTACTTTTCTTTAAACTGGTCTTCACGTTCCCACGTGTACTCGGGTCCGTGCTTAGAGTCCCAACATACTTTGACAAGTTTGACACTACTCCTTCTGGTCTTGTTGACTTTCCAGTCTGTAACCTCAATGGGTTTTTCTGTAAATCAGAGGGTGGCGTCAATATGCACTTCATCCGCATGGATGATCACTGTTTCTTGTGTTGGACTCTTCTTGAGGTTGGATACATGAAACGTATCATGTACCCCATTAAGTTCTTCCGGTAATTGCAACTTGTACACCACGGTACCAATTCTTTCCAATATCTTGAATGGTCCGATGTATCGTGGATTCAGCTTTCCACGTTTTCCGAATCTTACTACGCCTTTCCAAGGTGAGACCTTTAACAAAACTTTGTCTCCCACTTCGAACTCTAATGGTTTTCGTCTTCGATCAGTGTAGCTCTTTTGTCGATCTCGAGCCGCCTTAATGCGCTCTCGGATCTGCATAATCTTGTCGGTTGTCTCTTGCACAAGTTCAGGACCAACCATACGTTTGTCTCTAGCGTCTGCCCAACATAAGGGCGAGCGTCACTTGCGGCCATACAGAGCTTCGAATGGTGCGGCTTTTATGCTCGTATGATAACTGTTATTGTAGGAAAACTCAACTAATGGTAGGTGAGTATCCCAGCTGCCGCCTAGGTCCATAACACATGCGCGAAGCATATCTTCTAGCGTTTGTATGGTCCGTTCGCTCTGACCGTCTGTTTGCGGATGGAAGGCCGTGCTTAGATCCAATTGAGATCCAAAGGCTTCCTGAAAGGATTGCCACATCCTTGAGACAAAACGTCCATCTCTGTCTGAAATAATTGAGATAGGCACTCCATGACATGCCACGATTTCTTTTAAGTATAACTCGGGCAGCTTTCCAGTGCTATCCTTCTCTCGAATCGGTAGGAAATGCGCAGATTTCGTCAACCGATCGACTATCACCCATATCATGTCGTGCCCTCTCGGGGTCCTTGGTAATTTCGTTACGAAGTCCATCGAGATTTGCTCCCACTTCCACATGGGTATCTCTAGTTGTTGCAGTAGACCGGACGGTTTTTGATATTCAGCCTTAACCTTAGCACAGGTTAGGCACTTTCCAACATAGATAGCAACATCACTTTTAAGTCTCGGCCACCAATAGTAATCCTTCAAGTCTTGATACATTTTGTCTGATCCTGGATGGATCAAGTATCTCGACTTATGAGCTTCATTAAGGATGACTTCTCACATACCGCCATAGAGCGGAACCCAAATACGCTCCTTAAAGCATAAGGTTCCCTCCTTGTTTGGCACCAATTTCTTCAGCATACCTCGGAGGTATTCAGCTCTACGATTCTCCATCTTAAGGGCTTCTTGTTGTGCGTCACGAATGCGTGCAGTGAGGTTCGTTCGAATAGTCATTTCCAATGCTCGAACCCTTAGGATCTTAACCCTTCCTTTTCGGCTTAACGCATCTACTACAACGTTAGCCTTTCCAGGATGGTACTTAATCTCACAATCATAATCGTTCAGCAGCTCAACCCAACGTCGTTGACGTATGTTTAATTCTTTCTGATCAAATATGTGTTGTAGGCTTTTGTGATTTGTGAAGATTGTACATCGAGTACCATAGAAATAGTGTCGCCAGATCTTCAAGGCGAATACCACTGCGCCTAGCTCTAGGTCGTGAGTGGTATAATTCCTTTCATGTACCTTCAACTGTCTTGAAGCGTAAGCGATGACCTTTTGGTGTTGTATGAGCACGCAACCCAAACCTTTACGCGAAGCGTCGCAGTATACCACGAAGTCTTCAGTGCCTTCGGGTAAAGATAGTATTGGTGCATCGCATAGCTTATTTTTGAGCAGTTGGAAGGCTTCTTCCTGCTTATCACCCCAGTCGTACTTCTTATCCTTCTGTGTAAGGGTAGTCAGCGGTTGAGCTATCTTGGAGAAATTCTCAATAAACCGTCGGTAATAGCCTGCTAAGCCCAAAAATTGTCGAACTTCATTTGGGGTTTTGGGGGCTTCCCAATTCTTTATTGCTTCAATCTTGGATGGGTCTACATGAATGCCCTTCTCGTTCACAACGTGACCAAGGAACTGTACTTCGCGAATCCAAAATTCGCACTTTGAAAACTTTGCATAAAGTTTCTCTTTCTTCAGTAGTTCCAAAGTGGTACTGAGGTGTTGCTCATGTTCTTCTCTCGTTCGGGAGTAAATCAGGATATCATCGATAAATACAATCACGAATTTATCGAGATATGGTTTGCATACGTGGTTCATCAGATCCATAAATACTGCTGGCGTGTTCGTCAGTCCGAATGGCATCACAAGAAACTCGTAATGTCCATAGCGTGTTCTGAATGCAGTCTTTGGTACGCTTTCCTCTTGAATCCTTAACTGATGGTATCCAGATCGAAGGTCGATCTTGGAATAGTAGCTCGATCCTTGCAATTGATCAAATAACTCATCAATCCTCGGTAGTGGGTACCGATTCTTGATAGTGAGCTTATTCAGTTCTCTATAATCGATACACATCCGCAGTGTTCCATCCTTCTTCTTTACGAACAATACTGGAGCTCCCCAAGGCGAGAAGCTTGGCCTTATGAATCCTTTATCCAACAACTCCTGGAGTTGTGTAGATAATTCTTGCATCTCGGATGGTGCAAGCCGATAGGGTGCCTTGGCTACAGGAGCGGCTCCTGGAACCAAGTCTATACGGAATTCGACTTGTCGTTGCGGAGGTAGTCCTAGTAGATCTTCGGGAAAAATGTCAAGGAATTCCTTCACCACAGGAATGTCTTCGAGTTTCGGCTCCTCGACCTTCTTATCTACAACGTGCGCCAGGAAAGCAACACATCCTTTCCTTAAGCACTTCTGTGCCTTCATACAACTGATGATTCGCAGAGGCGTGTCTTGTTTTTCTCCATTTATGATGAGAGTTTCATCATTCGTCAGAGGGATGCGAATGATTTTCTCATGACAAACAACTTCAGCTTTGTTCTTGGACAACCAGTCCATTCCGACCACTACATCGAAGCTACCCAATTGAATAGGTAAAAGGTCGATGTTAAATCTTCGCTCACCAAGTTCTAATGTGCAACTCCTAACAACTTCGCCCGATTCAACAAGTTTACCATTGGCTAGTTCTATGGAATAAGGAATATCTAATCTACTAGATTCTATTCCAAGCATGCGTTTAAATTCCGCATACATGAAACTATAGTCGGCACCAGTGTCAAATAGTATGGATGCAAAGTGATTGTTAATGAGAAACGTACCAGTGACCACATTAGGGTCCTCGCGTGCGTTCTTTGCTCCAATCACAAATGCCCGAGCCTGAGCATTGTTCCCCCTTGGGCAATCTTTTATGAAGTGATCCTTGCTTCCACAACTGAAGCATCCTTGGTTCTGCCCAGCTCCATTACCATTCCGGTTACCATTGCCATTGCCATTTCCACCATTGTTTCTATTACCAGCACCGTTGCGATTTCCATTCCCGTTCCGTCCTTTTCCCCAAAAATCCTCAGCATGGTGACCCAGTTTACCACACTTGTCGCATTTTGGAATGCGACAAACTCCTTCATGATGACGCTTGCACTGATTTCAAGTGGGCAGAGTGCCCAGGTACCTTTTGGCAGGAGCGTCATTCATGTTTGCAAAAGTTTTCGCCTCCTGAGGCGGGTTGGAGTCCCGTTTCTTATTGTTGGAACCCTTGTTGTTACGTGTCACTTGATTCAGGTTTGCATGCTTCCTTTTCTTGTCACCAGATGACTCAGCATGCGTCTCCGTCTTTTCTGTTGGGTTCAATGACAACTTCTTCATATGGACAGCATCTTCGGTAAGGCTGACAGCCAGAGTTACAGCCTAAGTGATCGTTTGAGGTTTGGCCGAAGTTACCATGCTGCGAAATTCTGAGGCCAATCCCCAAATGTAGCGTTCAACGCGCTTAAATTCGGGAGTCACCATGTAGGGGATCACTCTCGATAAATCGGGGAATCTTCGAGTATAACCAGTAATGTCAGCACCTTCCATGGTCAAATGCCAAAACTCAGTCTCCAACCTTTGGAGTTCAGCACAATAGCAATACTTCTCTCTCATACGTTCCTTTAGCGCATCCCACGTCATGCCGTACGCAGCATCATCACCCAAAGTCTGGACTTGCATATTCCACCAAGTCAAAGCCTCATCAACAAACAACCCAGTAGAAAAAGTGACTTGCTGATCCATGGTACACTTGCTCATACGGATAGTGGCATCAGTCTTCTCCGTCCAGCGTACAAATGCCATTGCACCTCCAGTGCCATCGTAGTTCAGCGGCTTGCAGTCGAGAAACTGCTTGAAAGTGCAGCCCTGAGCTGCGTTGCCTCCAGATGAATCTCCATTCCCATTGCGTCTAGCATTGCTTGGTCCTCCACTTTGTTCAGTACGGTTCGCCTCGTACTGGGCGATAGCTGTGGAGATCCTTTCTTCCAGTAGGGCGTTTAGCTCTTCAGCAGTTCTTGGCAGTGGGGGAGGAGGAGGTTGATCAGAATCCCGATTGTTCACAATTCTCCTAGGTACCATGTTCTGACAGAACACAACGCACAGGGTTAGACATTTGTTTGATATCGTCACACGAGACAGTAGTAGTATATATACACAAGCATATACAACATAAGTGACATCAAACAATCCGCCAAGCGTATAAATCAATTCATACAGCAACAAGCATGCGTAATTAGATAAATACTGATGCGTCATAAGATATTCACTGATGTCTTTACACATATCATGGCAACTTGTTACGTCATTGTTTGCAAGGTAAACAAAATGCATATGGGTTACATCTCCCCAAGGTACAAGTTTAAGATATGTAAAGGATGAAATATCTTACTTCACATTGGCGGTTCTTGTCTTTATACCCTAAATCATTACTCCAAAAGAGTATTTAATAGGCTGGGGGAGGATATTCACGTTTGACTTTCTCTTGTATTTGAAGGAATCTCTTATGATTACGTGACAACACTTGCTGTGGTTTATGTGCACTGAATTCCATAATTATGTATGCATCCATAATTACGTAAGTCCTTGCACAGTCCGTGATGCGTGTGAAGTGTTATATATATTAGGTGTATATTTTAAGCCCTTTTAACACTTATTTTTAGCCAAGTTTTAAATTTATAAAACACGATATTTTACTAACACTAGACACACATATGGGCAAGTGCACCCATCGTGAGCGTAGTATAGCGTTGGTAAGATACCGAGGTCGTCCAAGGACACAAGAGCTTTTAGTACCAGTTTATCCTCAACGTCTAATCAAAGCAAAAAGTTTAGAAAAATGTTTTAAGCTAAGAAAAATAAAAACTAACTAAAATGCTGAAAATAAAAATAAAATAAAAACAGATAGACAAGATGAATCACTTGGTTCCGACTCGTATCTAGTATAACCTTTGATTATTTCCGCACTTTTGCACATAATTAAGAGATTATCTTAGTTATTGTAGTAGGCCCCTCTTTTGAAGGTGACGTTACCCTCACCCCAGTAGTTTGAGTCAGCAAGGATACAATCCTAAAAGGGTGGATTATTGGAAGATAATGAATTAAGTTATTAATGCAGTATTGTGGTAGGCCCCGCTTTTGGCGGTGACGTTACCCTCGGCTAAGTAGTCTGAGTCAGCAGGGATACAGTCCTAAATAGTCGGGTTATAGTATTAATAGTAGTTAACTTATGAGGGGATCAAAGAGTTTGGACCCCCGCCATCCAATACCGTGAAGCATTGAAGGAAGTCCTACTAAATTTGACCCAGGTCCATTGCAGGACCTCTAAACGCCGAACAATGGCAAGACCTTTACCAAACCGTTCCCTTAACCCCCGACCAGGTAGCCAACATACCTCCATATAGACCGTGGAGATATGAATGGTGAAAATCCTTTATTTTATATAGACAGTAAAATAATGCCAAGACACCACGGACAAACGATAAGGAAAGATCACCTTCAACATAAGTAACTAGTTATTAAAGTCATTAATACAAAACCAAATAAAAAGTGCAAAAGATTAGAAATAAAAAGTATTATACTAGACACTTTGTCTTCACCAAGTGATGTAAGAGACTTAGGCAAACATGGCCTTGATTGTCAAGAACTCTTACGATCAATCTTGGATCCCGAGACGACTCACACACTCTACGATGGACAATGGATGATGGTGGTGGATGATGGTGTTGTGATGGTGGTGGGTGGTGGATGAAGTGTGAGAGAGGTGGTGTGCCAAGGGATGAGTTGAAATAAAACCAAGCACTCCTATTTATAGGCTAAACAGAGAGCTGGGCACGGCCCCGTGTCCGCTGGGCACGGCCCCGTGCCTGTCTGACACTCTCTCTCCTCATTAATTGTAATTCGCAATTACAATTAATGCGCCTGCTGTACTTTCAACACGCCCCCGTGTTCACTGGGCACGGCCCCGTGGTGGGCAATAGAAGCTTCTATAGGTTTGTCTTTTCTGCTGCTTCTTGGGCACGGCCCCGTGCTGGCTGAGCACGGGGCGTGTTCAGTCTTCTGCCTTCTCTATTTTGCTTGGGAAGATGCCGTTGAGGGGTCGGGCAGTCCACTTATGTTCCTTTCCTTGTATTTATGTTGGATTTAGCTGTCTTTTTGCTTCTTTTGTGTTTTTGAGCTCATTTAATCCTGAAAATACAAAAGGAAGACAAAAACACTCTTTTTGCAATATTAGTACTTAAAAAGGGTTAGTTTTATGCCTTATTTGATGTAATTTATATGTTGCATTTTACACACATCAAATACCCCCACACTTGAACTTTTGCTTGTCCTCAAGCAAAACTCTTTAATATGTGGCTTACACTCCCAAATGGAATAGGTAGAAGAGAAGGTTTTTGGCTTGTCGTAGAGTGTTGGGAATGCAAGATCTTTTTGGGTTTTATTTTTATTTATTTACAATTCTATTCGTAATGATTTATTTAGAACGTTTCATAGGAGAAATTACTTATTTGGGCATAACATGCCTTTTTTTAAAATTCTATTTATATACAAGTTCACATACCTCACGGGAGAAATCACTCACACTCGGCCGAAGGTGTATTTTTAGTGAATCACTCGAGAGCGGCATGGAACTTATTTCTACCATAAGCTTGCCAAGCAATCAATCCTCCTCCTTTTTAACTTTTATACCTTTGTAAATATCAAGAGGACTTTGTGGGTTATGGGTTAGGCTTGGGTTAAAGGTAGGTGGTTGGGATAGTGGTTAGTGGTTAGTAGAAAAAGGGCGAAAAGCGTAACAAGTGTCGGTTTTCGTAAGACTTTCTATTTTTGTAACTTTTTATTTTGATGAAGCTTTTATTCAAACAAAGTTATTTTTGATGAACTTGTTTGTTTATTTTCTTTTTGCTTCATCAACAACACATTTTTTTTTGAACGATCAAACGAAAAACCGAGCTTGTTACTAAAACAAAGGGTTAAAAATAAAAAGGTTTTGGTGGGTAAAAGGGTTTTTTGGTTTGGGTGATGAAATGAAAAGGTTTAGGCTCAAAGGGGCTAACTAGGGGGATTTTTGGGTAGGTGGTAAAAGAAAAAGAAAAATAATGGTGTAGAAAATAAAAAGGGTTAGTCCTAATGCCTCCATCATTTACTTACTCTGGTTTAAGTTGATAAGGACCGGGAATGTATCGACATGGCAAGTTCTAGAGTTGTAAGAACCAAGCGGCTATTCACACAAGAAACGAAAAATGAGCATTTAGTCTAATGATATGTAATTGTGTGCTCAATAAAGGCTCAAAAACTCACTTTTGTGGGAATGGGTTTTTATGTGATCAAGTATATATAATCAAATTTTAACTAAGTTTGCCATGCCTTTTCATAATTTTCTTATGTTGGTTCTTTTTATCACTACGCTATCGGTTGTAAATTCGTAAAAATATAACCTTTTTGAGAACTTGAATTTCCCGAGTTAAACCTAGACAAGTAAGAAAAATGAAATTTTTGAAAAAAAATTTGGGGTGATTAGCGGTTCCAATAGAGTTTTGTGTAAGGCTTGTATGTAGGACTTGCAAAATTCAAGGTTTTAGCATCCCCCCCACACTTAAATTACACATTGTCCTCAATGTGTCCCAAAAATAAATTTTCAGGTTGATTGGATGTGTAAAATGGTGTTAAAAAGCAAAAATTTGTGTTACTGGGCGCTGAACACGGCCCCGTGTTATCCGGGCACGGCCCCGTGTTCAAGTGCCAGTAACAAAATTAAAACAAGAGAAACAGAAGTCTGGACACGGGGGCGTGTCGGGTGAACACGGCCCGTGTCCAGTTACCTGAACTGGGCGTTTTTTTGCAGGTGGTTCAGCACGGGGTCGTGTTGGTTGGGCACGGCCCGTGTTGAACCTTCTGAACTGGAGAGAATTGTCGGGTTGCCTCGTTCTTGTGCATGAGGTCATTTTTCTTGTTCCCCTTTTCATCCCTTACCACCATGAGTGTGTTTTATTCATTAAAAACCATCCAAACTTTAAAAACCATAATTTCATTGCAATCATAGAGAGACCTTACATAGTCCTAAATTAAAATTTAACTAGATAAAACAAAGGAATAATAAACCATGGAGTTCTAGCCTCTACTTTATTTTAATTAGCAAAATTTCCAAGAAGTACATAATCTTGGTTAGACAAGGCCTTTTTTGAACTCCTTCTTCCGGGTGCGGTTCTCCTTATATGTCGGCGAGCCATTCTTCCACCTCCCTTGGAAGGAGAAAAGAAGGCTCATTGGCATTAGTTTGAGGAGTTTCGATTTCCACCGGGATCTCTTGTTGGTGTTCCACGGGAGGTTCCGCCGGAAAGTCTTCCCACCCGGTAGGGTTGTTAATTCCGAGTGCCAGGTTCCAATCTTGTTGAGGGAGGACTGGTTCCATCGGGGGTGCTACAAGAATATTTAACCTCTGGTGCAAGAGGTTAATTTCTTGGAAGCTGCTTTCAAGTCCCATCGTAAGATCGTTAATACGGTCGATTAGGACCTCCTCTACTGATGTCATTTCGTCGAGAGCCTCCCTTAATGCTATCACATAGTGCACAAGTGTAGCTTCAACGGAGGGTCTCCTTCCTCTTCGGCTGTTTGACGAATGCACAGAAGATGTTTCGCTGTTTTCACTCGACATCCTACAAAAAATAAACTGAAAATAGTTTATTTAATGAAACAGTTACCGGACACGGCCCCATGCTCATTGAGCACGGCCCCGTGTTCATCTTTCTGCAGAATTTTGGAGCAAGGAAACTTGGATTTTTAAGTTATTTTCTGAACTTGTGGGGTCTTTTTAGGCACTAATAACTTAAAACAATGTTACATAACATGTTTTTACCAAGATTCCTTGAACAAAACTCATTAATCCTTACCACAAAGTTGGAAGAATTCAAACTTTTAATGGTAGTTCTTGTAGAAAGATGGAGAAGAAGGAAATGGCTAAAAGAGGAAAGGACAAGATGGGTTGTTGGAACCTTCTTTTAGACTTACCTAAGATAGTTTGAGAGAAGATTCCTGCAAATCTCTGTCCCAAGTTGGTCCAATTGTGCAGAATTCTTGGCTGCATTTATAGAAAACGACAGCATCCTGGACACGGCCCCGTGTCCAGTGGACACGGCCCCGTGTGCAGGTGGAGTTCTGACACAGTTTGTCCGTATTCTGACGTACTGATCAGAATGGAATCTTTTGATGGACACGGGGGCGTGTTGGCTGGACACGGCCCCGTGTCGAGGGACTGTTTTATGAAGTTGTCTAGTTTTTAAGGAACTTACTAGTATCGGGTGGCTCCTGATTGGTTGGAACAACCCCAAAGTGCCTAAGATACCTTAATTGTCCTAGACTAAGGTGAGAACGCAAGAGGTTGTCGGTGAGGGTAATTCCTATTTTCATTCTAGGTGGACAAGTCCAACCCTTTTCCGGGCTCTCGTTAAAGAAGGTGTATGCCGAATCGCTCAGGTCTATGTATGCACCGAACGAAGTCGATGGAGAGTCCTTCACGGCACAATCGACACAGGGACGACTATCGTCCAAGTCTTTGCTAGGTACGAAGGTATTTTCGGGAGCAACGAGGTTATCGGAATGCGGTTCCAGCATTTCGTCATGGTCATCGTCTTGGGGTGGATTAATAAAATCCTTCCTAAGCTCTTTTAACCAATTCAGAATTAGCTTTTCTAGTTGAAATAACTCATCAAGGAGCATTTCCCCTAGAATATCTGGCTGGGTGCATTCGAGGGAGAAATAGTGCTTATTTTTACTTTCGCCCCTCTTAAGGTTATAAGAAGTCGGTGGGTCTATGTAGTGGGGCCTATAATTTAGAAAGTATCATTTTACTTCTTCATGTTTGCCACCACATAATTGACACCACGTACCATAAGAGTGCCGAAAGTAAAAACAATTACTATCACTCATGTTTATGTCAGAAATTACCAACCGCCGGGATCTAACGGTTCTGTTTTCAGTAAGTGAATCTTGGGCACGGGGGCGTGTTGGGTGAGCACGGCCCCGTGTTCAGCTTACTGTCTGACGTAAAACAGGATTGCCAGTTCCAATGATTTAGCACGGGGGCGTGTTCAGCGGGCACGACCCGTGCTGAGCTCTGCAGAAGCTGAAAAACTAAGAAAATCCAAAAAAATAAAATAAAAAAATGATTAGGCCGTTGATTCCTAACTTTCTTAAAATCCTTGTGTCCCCGGCAGCGGCGCCAAAAAACTTGATGCGTGTGAAGTGTTATATATATTAGGTGTATATTTTAAGCCCTTTTAACACTTATTTTTAGCCAAGTTTTAAATTTATAAAACATGATATTTTACTAACACTAGACACACATATGGGCAAGTGCACCCATCGTGAGCGTAGTATAGCGTTGGTAAGATACCGAGGTCGTCCAAGGACACAAGAGCTTTTAGTACCGGTTTATCCTCAACGTCTAATCAAAGCAAAAAGTTTAGAAAAATGTTTTAAGCTAAGAAAAATAAAAACTAACTAAAATGCTGAAAATAAAAATAAAATAAAAACAGATAGACAAGATGAATCACTTGGTTCCGACTCGTATCTAGTATAACCTTTGATTATTTCCGCACTTTTGCACATAATTAAGCGATTATCTTAGTTATTGTAGTAGGCCCCTCTTTTGAAGGTGACGTTACCCTCACCCCAGTAGTTTGAGTCAGCAAGGATACAATCCTAAAAGGGTGGATTATTGGAAGATAATGAATTAAGTTATTAATGCAGTATTGTGGTAGGCCCCGCTTTTGGCGATGACGTTACCCTCGGCTAAGTAGTCTGAGTCAGCAGGGATACAGTCCTAAATAGCCGGGTTATAGTATTAATAGTAGTTAACTTATGAGGGGATCAAAGAGTTTGGACCCCCGCCATCCAATACCGTGAAGCATTGAAGGAAGTCCTACTAAATTTGACCCAGGTCCATTGCAGGACCTCTAAACGCTGAACAATGGCAAGACCTTTACCAAACCGTTCCCTTAACCCCCGACCAGGTAGCCAACATACCTCCATATAGACCGTGGAGATATGAATGGTGAAAATCCTTTATTTTATATAGATAGTAAAATAATGCCAAGACACCACGGACAAACGATAAGGAAAAATCACCTTCAACATAAGTAACTAGTTATTAAAGTCATTAATACAAAACCAAATAAAAAGTGCAAAAGATTAGAAATAAAAAGTATTATACTAGACACTTTGTCTTCACCAAGTGATGTAAGAGACTTAGGCAAACATGGCATTGATTGTCAAGAACTCTTACGATCAATCTTGGATCCCGAGACGACTCACACACTCTACGATGGACAATGGATGATGGTGGTGGATGATGGTGTTGTGATGGTGGTGGGTGGTGGATGAAGTGTGAGAGAGGTGGTGTGCCAAGGGATGAGTTGAAATGAAACCAAGCACTCCTATTTATAGGCTGAACAGAGAGCTGGGCACGACCCCGTGTCCGCTGGGCACGGCCCCGTGCCTGTCTGACACTCTCTCTCCTCATTAATTGTAATTCGCAACTACAATTAATGCGCCTGCTGTACTTTCGACACGCCCCCGTGTTCACTGGGCACGGCCCCGTGGTGGGCAATAGAAGCTTCTATAGGTTTGTCTTTTCTGCTGCTTCTTGGGAACGGCCCCGTGCTGGCTGAGCACGGGGCGTGTTCAGTCTTCTGCCTTCTCTATTTTTCTTGGGAAGATGCCGTTGAGGGGTCGGGCAGTCCACTTATGTTCCTTTCCTTGTATTTATGTTGGATTTAGCTGTCTTTTTGCTTCTTTTGTGTTTTTGAGCTCATTTAATCCTGAAAATACAAAAGGAAGACAAAAACACTCTTTTTCCAATATTAGTACTTAAAAGGGGTTAGTTTTATGCCTTATTTGATGTAATTTATATGTTGCATTTTACACACCTCAGTCCGCACAGTTCGTTTCATCCTCGTATCACTTCCTTCAGATAGGCCATTGTTTTCAGGTAGAGTCACGAGTACCTGATATATTCTCTTTCTAGCATATGTATATATCAATTATCACACATAGTTGCAAGTAATTTCTAGTCAAGGTCAAGTGCTACTCCAGTGCACCCTAAGTCTTGTAGTGTCTTTTCTTGACTCTTTGTAAACAGTTTCAGGTAGTGGATTTCGCGGAAAGTTTTATGCAATGAAAACTTTTTGAAAAATTGTTTTCGTGAAAGGATCCTAGAGATTGTAGACTAGACTCGAGAAGGAATCCTGGTTCAATACAATCGCAGCTCTGATACCAATCTGTCACACCCCTTTCTAAGGCGGAAGCACGAGGTGTGATCATGAAAGGTTCTCATTGCATAAGAATGGTAAACAAACTACATGCTCATAAAAATAACTTCAAATGCCAAACATTACATAACTGAATTCGTAATTTAAGTGTTTACATCACAAGACATCATTTTGTTCGAAAAGTTTACAACTTTATTCAAAGATAATCATAAACAACATCCAAGAGCATGAGTAAGACCGCGTGCACATCCACTTTAGTTACCTGAAATACATGTGAGTTTTTGGAAAAACGTCAACGTAATGTTGGTGTGAATCATGCAGTTCTTTGTATTGAAAGTTTGTATACTTTGTATGAAAAACATAGTATGTATCTTGTATAAATCAAGTATTTCTGTATATATCTTGTATAAATCAAGTATTTCTCTATGTATCTTGTTGTTAATGGGTTGCAAGGCCATTAACATGTGACACGACATAGGAAGCAATCCAAACCATAGCCATTTTTCTAGTTGTCGATTCACGACGGAGACACAAAAGCACTGCTCGGTACTAGTTTTCACCAAGAGTGTGGCTTCTCGAGTACCCATTAGATCTAACCTTTTGTTCTACGGTCTTAGTATGTACACGATTAATGGTGCTTATGGTACCCTATTCGTGACACGATTTCTCGTATCATTCCTTAAAACGCATCATACTTGGTACTAGTTATCACCAAGAATGCTTCTTGTTTTTGTATCCATCATACCATTTGTAAACATTGTAACATTTGTAACATGTGTTTCACCCCCGAAGTTATAAAACTGAAAACAGTTAAAAGAAAAGGGGGATCTTGAACTCACAACTTTGCGTTCCTTGCGCCGTAAACTTCACCGGTTTTTGCTTATCTAGCGTCGTGACCTAAACGTGTTTTATTAACGTTAGTCACTAGACTTGTATCGCACAAGTACAAGTCACCATCTTTTATGTATTTGTTCTTTGTATGTTAAAAATAATTTATATTTTTAACTATGTATCTTACTTATATTATTTTCTCACAAATAAATATAAGTATCTAGTATTTTTCACCCGAGTTATGTATTTTTGTTCAAAACTTCGTCTTAAGTTCGTAACTTGTCCAAGTTATTTAATCTTATCAAGTAATATATTTTCATAAATATATTCTCTTGTGTTTGTCTAAGCATGTTGTATGTGTATTTTGTATTTTCACTCCTTAGGAGTATTTAGTGTAATTTCAAGTCCTAATACACTATCATATACAATACGTATTATATACACTTAGCACAAAATTTGGTGATCAATAAATATATATATTTTCCTCAAAAATATACATACTTGATATAAATTTTTATCTTTGAAGAAATCATCATTTCTTACCTCGAAGTTTACATAAAAATTAGGGAAAACCTTGGTAAATATTTTTAGGGAATAAGTTTCACCAAAACTTATATTTCTCTAAGTGTCAAAATTTATAGAAATTTTGACAGAGTTTCCCCTAAAAATGGAGGTTTCCCATGTTTTCACCAAAACATGTGTTTATTTTCTTTTAAATCATCATCAAACATCAACAACTCATTCAACACTTACCGAGTGTCAGAATCAAGTAAGTTATACTACATCACGAACTTGAAGTTTTTGTAAAAACTTGTAGTAATTTGGTAGGGTGTTTAGTAGGTTTAGTTACCCCTTAAAGTGCGTTCATTACTTTATAAATCTCATTCTTCAAGAAACTAGGTGTTTACAACTTGCAAACCTATTCTACAAAAATTATTCTTTTAAACTCTTCTTGTAAATAAAGTGTTCTTACACTTATTTCTTCGCCAAAAATAGTGTACATTTAAGTAAGAATCAAGTTCTACTAAAAATCATATTTTTGAACTTGGTTTTCTAGGAAAAATCATTCATGAATCTTAATTTTATAAGTTTACTAGCTCACTTTATTTATGGTTTTTTAAGAAATCATTTTATTTTCAAGTTCATGTTCATAAGTGAGGATGATCTTCTTGGGTTATCATATAATCATCCTCTAACTTGCTAAATCATGTGTTTAATCACAATCTAGCAAGCCCCTTATGATGATCAACATCATAATTTCAAGTAAATAACAATCAAGTGTCATGCATGTATTTAAAAACCTCATTTCATCCATAAATCATCATATGTAAGCTTATGTTTTATGATTCTTGTTTATGTTCTTTTAGTGTTCTTGTGATTTATAACAATGTACATCTTTTTAACCAACAAAATAAGAAATAAAAACTAGTAACAAGAAGCTTACAACTAGCTCAAAAGCTAGGGAAGATCACTTGAAGAAAGATGATGAAAATGGTGTGTGAAAGCAATGGATGAAGGTTCTTCAAGTTCTTCAAGCACCAAGCTCCACAAGACACATTCTAACACTTGAAATGAGCTTGAAATTAGATGAATGGTGGTTGAATATGGTGGTGGTTGCGGCACTTCTAGCCCGAGAGGGAGAGAGAGAAAGTATGAGGGAGAGTGGTGTGAGGTGATGAATTAAGAATGGTTATATATATAGCACTCAAGATCTTCCATATCTAGTGATCTTACAAAATCTAAATAATATCAAAACAAATCCAAGTAATAACAAAGTGTATATTGCAAGATCTTGGCAAATATTTGGTGGGGGCCACCCCTTTGCAACCGTGAATAATATGGGGGGGGGGGGGTGGGCAAAGTGTAACTTCCAACTTTAATTTTTATAAACAAGTTAGCTTCCAAGTGTAATTTTTAGGGACTTGATGTGTTATTATGTTATAAGAGGTGTTATGGTGTTCGGGGACCATAACTAGTTTAGAAACATTAAAATAATACTTCTAGTAATATTTTGATGTTCCGGGTAATGTCCGGTTTTTCGGTTAGATACCGGTTCGTTAAAGTGCTAAATTACACCGCTTAGTGTCCTTTATGTATCCTTTTGTGACCACTTTAATTCCCAACACTTAGGAGGGTATTCTGGATAAATAAACATGAATTATGCATAATATTTATATGTTAAAAAGCTGATTATAGCTGATTTGTGCATAATTCTGCATTTAAAGTGCTTTTCGGGTGCTTTTTAGTGCGTATTTTAGCTTCCAGAACGTCTATATGTTAACCCTTGTATATATCTTGGGTTTTAATGTATTCTTGATGTTGGACCTACACCTAGGCTCCAATTTTATTGTCTGACTGCTTTCTGCAGAATTGTTGACACGGTGTGTCTTACCGGTGAGTTTACTAGTATTTCTGACGCAACGCTATCATTAATGCATAAAGCAATTTCTTGTAGTATAAAACGTGCATGAATTCACAAGTATATCATGTAATCAGATAATGTTGACATTTAAGCACATAATTACAGTCATTAAGTATTAATTAAATTGTACGGAAATTACCGGTTTTGTGCCATTTGTCACAATATATATATTAGGACGTGAAGAAATCAATCTCTGGGATTGCGCTATTTAAAATACGCACCCAAAGGTGAGTGTCACTAAACCCCTCTTTTTACTGCTTTATATATTTTGGGGGTAGAACACACCAATAAAAGGGTTTAATAATGTTTTCGGAATAAAACATACCTTTTTGATATAAATTATATAATTTCATTGAAAATATATGGATTTGTGAAAATATATGTTTCGGGGATGAAACGGTTTTGTTGAATATATTTGTTTCGGGATGAAAGAGGATTGGTACGGTGTTTCCCAGGCGAAATAGACCGTAAAGTTGAGACGGATGCTGGCCTGGTCCCAGGGAAGGGGTCCAGGGGGTTCGTACAACTTCGTGTATTAAATTGTCATATTAGTAGGATATATATATTGTACGTGAGGTAGACATCATATTGTTCTCGAAGAGGACCCTGCGCCCATGATGTCGTTTAATCATTTAAGTATTACACGCGAGGAATTGTTGGTAGATCTACCGGGTTGACAACCCCGTCTTGACCGGTCGCCCCTGCATGGTCTAGCATTGACGAATTTTGATTCTGATTATTGTCTAGCATTGATTATCCCTGCATGGTTAATATATAGTTCGTATTGTCTAGCTAACATTACGAGTCTGAAAATTGACGCAATAATTTAATATACAAAAACTGGGTAAGAGTAATATTGTCGGGTGGTTGAACTGCAACGGAAGCCCCATGGATTTTATTAAGGAAGTAAAAAATGGACTTTCTAAAAATTATATGGATGTTTTTAAATAAACACATAATTAGAAAGTTTTCCTTTGAGATGATTTGTTTGTTTGTATGTGACTATGTGAACTCACATTCCTTTGTGTTGACACTTGATTTTAACGTGTTCTACAGGTACTTGAGTTCGGCTTCGGGAATCATGGTGTATCTTGTGTTTGATGATGCATGTTGTTTTGTTTGAAAATGTTGGACAACTTTTAAACTTTCTGGGACGTTTGTAATAAGATCCGCGAGGATCAAAACAACTTAACTTATGTGGTTGTGTCGTGGTCTTTAAAATGTAATGTTTAATAACTTATGTTTTAAAATATGTCGAAATGTCCAACAAATGAGTGCATCGTCCAACAAGATATAAATGGGCACCAACTTCCGTCACCACTATGTTTAATATTCCGCTGCGATGTTTTTGGGGTGTGACAGAAGTTGGTATCAGAGCCATTTGTTGTTAGCGAACTAGATGTTTTCGGGGAAAACTCTAGACTTCAACTGGAGAATTTTGAAATGTAAAGTCCAAAATTCTCGAAGCCAATATTTTTAAATAAACATAGAAAATATTTTATCATGTATGAAAACCATTATGTGTTTATGTGCATAAGTGATTTTCTGTTTATTTGGCTTTATGTGTTACTGTTCATTTTGATTACGCACTTACTTGTATGGTTATATATGTGCCACAGATGTCGCACGAACATGAGGTCATCGAGATCCACGACTCAGGTTACGAGCCAGATTTCGAGACTTCACCCAGACCTATGCTGCCAGAGAGACCTATCACGGCTCCACAGATGATTAGTACTACCGAGCCTACCTCATCTTTCCACGTCGACCCTGCTACTTTTGCCAGCCAGGTAGACCCTCGATGCGCTTTCACTAGCAATGGGTGGATAGATGATGATGATGTACCTCTCTCAATCCATGAGATGGGACGATCATCTGGCATGGTACCAGTTATCGATGACATGATCAGGGGTGTCCCTACTGTCAGAGGATCTTCCAGTATCGCACCAGTGGTGGACGCCACTATCGTCACGGGCTCGACCCTTAGAGCCATCAGTCGTGCCACCTGCTGCTGTGATCGAGCCTATTACTAAGATCCCTCCGCTTGTTTTGTCTGAGTCTTCTTTGCCTGTTTTAGAGTCACACACTTCTTTTACGCCGCTGTTAGTTTATTATCATCGTAGGAAGAGGATTATGCCTGCTAGGGATATCGCATCTACGTCATGTGCTGAGACGGTACCTGCTTCCAAGAAGCAGAAAGGAGATAGGGTAGATCGATATTGCCATTGTGATCGATAGCTCGCCGCATTGCGCAAAGACCTAGACATAGCCAAAGGAAAGGCGAAGTACCTTGAGGGACAGATGCACGAGCATGAGGAGTTGAAGGTTATAGACGACATTGCGAGAGATGAGATGCATTGGAGGGTTGTGGATTTGGAGAAACTTGTCCAGGAGATATTAGAGTCTCTAGGTTTGAAGCGTTGATGTTCGTGGTTGTTTGTTTGTTTCGTTGTTGGTTGGATTGTATTGTTAGACATTTTTGATGTTCTTTATGTTTGTGGCCTGTGTGCCAGTTTCATTTTTGGATATTATTTGGGAATTTTGTGTGAACTTGTTTATGGGTGTCGACGTAGACATGCCAAGGATAGTCATTTTGTACTGAAAACGAGTTTAAATAGTTTCTATAATAAATATCAATGATATACTTTTGGTTTAAAATTTTTCTCATTAAAATGTGGATATTATACATGCGCAATGTTTGGTCCACTAACATTTAATGATTGAATTATTTTTGGTTATCGTCTTATGTGGATATTATTGTTGTAATAATAGAAACGATGAAATGCCGCCAAAAGCAAGACAGGGTACTGGATTACCTACCACACCTGAAGAGTTGGCTCAACTCATAGCCCAACACGTTAATACTACCATGGAACAACTCAATGCTAACCAAAATGATGGTCAGGGACGTGGACATGGTGCACACGGGCAAGGTTTTGGTGGGGCACATAATGGAAATCCTCCAGGTAAAATGTGATCGGAAAGTTTTAGTAGTTCATGTGTTATGTTATCATTGGAATGAATTCCTGATTTCTATTAACATTATTGAACAGTGCAAGAATGTACATATAAAACATTCCAGGGCTGTAACCCACGATCATTTACCGGTGGAGAAGGACCCTTAGATAGCACCCGATGGATTGAGAAGATGGAATCTGTCATGGCAATCAGTGGTTGTGCTGCTGATCAACGGGTGAGATATGCTTCTTGTTCTTTTCTTGATGAAGCACTGTCTTGGTGGAACTCGCAAGTTCAAATTTTGGGGAAAACGCTGCCTACGGTCTGACCTGGAACAAACTTAAAGAGATGCTCCTGAAAGAGTACTGCCCGTGCAGTGAAATTCAGAAAATCGAGACCGACTTCTGGAACCTAACCATGGAAGGTCTGAACATCAGAGCTTACACTTCTCGTTTTAATGACTTGGCGAGGTTAGTTCCACGAATGGTTACTCCCGAATACGTAAAGGTAGAAAGGTATATCTGGGGATTGTCGCCATGAATTCGCCATATGGTTACATCCGCGAAACCTACCACCTACCTAGAGGCTACTACATTGGCAAAATCATTAGCCGATGACGCTGCTCGCAAAGGTGGTCTTGATAAAAAGGAGGAAACCGGGAATTCATCGGGCAAGGCCAAAGCAGACGCGAAATCTGAACGGTCGGGGCGTTCTGAGACTAAGTCTAAGGATTCGAAGAAACGCAAGTACGAGAGATCGAGGAAGGAGACTGAATAGAAGCGCGGCAGGAAACGCAGTTCGAAGATGGCGTATTCAGCAAGTTCTAGTGGTTCTTGAAAGGATAGCACCAGAGATAGCCGAGGCGGATCTGAGAGAAAGACTCGTGAGGAAGGGCAGAAGAAATGTAATAGATGCGGACGAAATGGACATGTTACTCGCGAATGTTATACCAAAAGTACTTTGGAGGGAACGAAGCTTGAAGGATGCTTCCAGTGCGGGGAACAGGGACATTTCAAGAAGGACAGTCCTAAGGCGGGAAGTCAGAATGCCAGGGGTAGAGTGTTTGAGCTAAACACCGGGAAGGCACATGACGATCCTGTTGTTGTCATTGGTATGTTTTTGATCAATAACCATTCCGTGTTCGTACTTTTTGATACCGAAGTTAACTTGAGTTTTGTCTCGAAAAACTTTGAACCATTTCTGTGTTCACCTACAAGTAAGCTAAATAAGAAGTACTCTATAGAACTAGCAAATGGTAAACCGATAGAAACTAGCGAAGTCGTTCGCGACTGTAGTATTCAGTTAGACGATCATAAATTTAGTATCAATTTACTACCAGTGGAGTTGGGAAGCTTCGATGTAGTTGTGGGGATGGATTGACTATCTAAGAACAAAGCGTAGATTGTTTACTCGGAGAAGCAAGTGCGGATACCTCGTCCTGGTGATGGCGAATCGATAGTTATCCATGGAGATCGTTCGAGTCGTGTGTTGAGTGTTGTCAGTGTTATGAAGATGCTCAAGATGTTGTGGAAAGGTTATCCTGCGTTCTTAGTTAACGTGATGGATACAAAGGCCGAATGTAGGAAGATCGAGGAGATTCCTATTGTTCGTGACTATCTAGAAGTTTTTCCTGAAGACTTACCTGGATTACCCCCTGCGAGACAGATCGAGTTCCAAATCAATCTGGTACCTAGTGCTGCATTGATTGCAAAATCTCCTTATAGATTGGCACCATCTGAAATGAAAGAAATGTCAAACCAGCTTCAAGAGCTACTAGATAAAGGTTTCATTCGACTGAGTTTTTCGCCATGGGGTGCGCCTGTCTTGTTCGTGAAGAAGAAGGATGGATCATTCAGGATGTGTATTGATTACAGGGAGCTGAACAAGTTGACTATCAAGAATCGGTATCCTTTGCCGAGGATTGACGATTTGTTTGATTAGCTTCAGGGATCCAGCTATTACTCGAAGATAGATGTGCGTTCAGGATATCATCAGTTGAAGGTTGTTGATGAAGATATTCCAAAGACAGCCTTTCAAACACGATATGGCCATTATGAGTTCCTAGTCATGCCATTTGGTCTAACTAATGCGCCAGCTGTGTTCATGGATCTCATGAACAGGGTATGCAAACCCTACTTGGACAAATTCGTGATAGTATTCATCGACGATATACTTATTTATTCGCGAACCAAAGAAGATCATGAACATCATTTGAGGTTGATATTGGAGTTGTTGAAGGAAGAGAAGTTGTATGCCAAGTTCTCTAAATGTGAGTTTTGGATTCGAGAAGTTCATTTTCTCGGACATGTCATAAATGAGAAAGGTATACATGTAGAACCATCTAAGATTGAAGTGATTAAGAATTGGGAAGCACCAAAGACTCCGTCGGAGGTGCGACAATTCTTAGGGCTTGCTGGGTATTACCGAAGGTTCATTGAGAACTTCTCCAGAATAGCGCAGCCATTGACGCTATTAACCCAGAAGGAGAGGAAATTTGACTGGACGGAGAAGCAGTAGGAAGCTTTTCAGTCGTTGAAGGAAAAGCTCTGCAGTGCACCTATTCTTTCCCTTCCTAAGGGAAGTAATGATTTCATTGTTTACTGTGATGCTTCACGTTTGGGCCTTGGATGCGTTTTAATGCAAAGAGACAAAGTGATAGCCTATGCATCCAGACAATTGAAAGTGCACGAGAAGAATTACACAACACATGATTTGGATCTTGGAGCTATTGTGTTTGCTTTGAAGATCTGGAGACACTACTTATATGGTACGAAGTGTACGATTTACATGGACCATAAGAGCCTCCAGCACATCCTCGATCAGAAGGAGCTCAATATGCGACAATGACGTTGGGTAGAGTTACTCAATGATTATGAGTGTGATATCCGTTATCACCCAGGGAAAGCAAACGTTGTTGCAGATGCACTCAGTAGGAAGGAACGAGAAAAGCCTCTACGTGTGCATGCTTTGGGTGTGATCATACAAACGAGTTTGATTGATCGAATTCGTGATGCATAGCGAGAAGCTTTGAAGGATGACGGTTTGAGAAGAGAAGGTTTGAAGGGCTTAGAATGTAAGCTGATACCAAAAGCGGATGAAGTAATGTACTTCATAAACCGAGTCTAGGTTCCGCTTAAAGGTAACCTCCGTGAATTGGTTATGAATGAAGCTCATAAATCCAAGTATTCCATTCACCCAGGTTCTACCAAAATTTATCAGGACATTAAGGAGTTTTACTGGTGGCCGAAGATGAAGGGAGACATTGCGGCCTACGTGAGTAAATGTCTGACGTGATCTAAGGTTAAAGCTGAGCACCAGAAGCCGTCTGGGCTTTTGCAGCAACCGGAGATCCCTAAGTGGAAATGGGAACATCTTACGATGGACTTTATCACCAAGTTACCCCGTACGTCGCGTGGACACAATATGATCTGGGTAATTGTGGATCGATTGACAAAGTCTGCTCATTTCCTTGCACTTAAGGAAACAGACAATACAGAGAAGATATCGCAGTTGTACCTTAACAAGATTGTAGCCCATCACGGAGTACCAGTGTCAATCATTTCAGATAGAGATGGACGATTTGACTCCAGGTTTTGGCGATCTCTCTAGAAATTGCTAGGTTCTCATTTGGATAGGAGTACTGCATATCATCCTCAAATGGATGGTCAGAGCAAGAGGACCATTAAGACATTAGAGGATATACTAAGAGCGTGTGCGATTGATTTCGGTGGAAGTTGGGACTCTCATTTGCCCTTGGCAGAGTTTTCTTACAACAATAGTTACCACGGTAGCATAAAAGCCGCTCCGTTCGAAGCCCTGTATGGAAGGAAGTGTCGATCACCGCTCTGTTGGGCTGAATTTGGCGAGAAAAATGTGACCGGACCCGAGCTTATTCAGGAGACCACAGACAAAGTCATCCAGATCAAGAATAGGTTGAAGGTTGTCGCGGATCGACAGAAGAGTTATGCGGATAAACGAAGGAAACCGCTGGAGTTTCAAGTCGGTGATAGAGTTATGTTGAAGGTATCGCAATGGAAGGGTGTTGTGAGGTTTGGGAAAGGGGAAAAGTAGAGCCCGCGTTATATAGGTCCTTTTGAATTCGCCTCTCGAGTTAGACCAGTCGCGTATAGGCTCAAGTTGCCACAGGAATTGAGTGGAGTTCATGATGTATTCCATGTCTCCAACCTAAAAAAATGTCTGTCTGATGAGACACTAATTATACCCCCCGGAGAGGTTCGAGTGGACGATAAAATGAGGTTTAGCGAAGAACCAGTGGAGGTTCTGGATCGGAAAACCCAGAAACTCAGGAGGAGTAAAATTGAGTTGGTCAAAGTTCGTTGGAATTCTAAGCGTGGACCCGAGTTCACCTGGGAGCCACAGGACCAAATGCAACAGAAATATCCTCATCTCTTCCCATCGAGTGCGAAAATGAAACCTGTAAAGTAGAATTTCGGGGACGAAATTCCCTAAACAGGGGGAGACTGTGACATCCGGCCTCTCAGGCCGTACCGGACAATAGTATACTGTGTAGTGAACATGTAAAATGGCTGTTTATGACTGATTTTGATGTTAATATATGATATTTGGTGTGTTGATAAATTTAGATGTATATAAAAATTATGTTGGCAACGGTAAAACAAACGCTTATCGTGTAACGATTAAAATGCGAAACGAATGTCGGTGACCACCCGATCAGTGTTAAAATCCTAAAAATAGTCTGTTATGATTAGAATAATAATTTTAATCATATCCGTGTGGAAAAATAATTTAAAACGCTAATAAACTCTATTTTTCGAGTTTGAGCGCGTACCGCACGATACTGCGCGAATTAAACAAAATACCATCAACGCAGCCAGTCAAGGCAACTGGTAATTATTTCAGTAATAATTTTAAGTGATTATTTTTATAGGATGATAAAAATAATTTAAAACGCACTAAAATGGGATTAAAACGCTAGATAAAATACCCGGTATTTAGTAAAATACCTGTTTTTCAGCTAATTTACATATAATACATATATGTATATATATATGTTGTGAGAGAGAGAGGTGGTGGCGGCACATATGGCTGCCACATTCTTCTTGTTTCTAGCAATTGGTCACTTGTCCCTTTCTTGAGAATGATAAGTAATCATTTAGTTGATTCATGCATTCATACTCACTCATAATTCCAAGACAACATTCAAAAACTTCTCTCTCTCTCTTCTTGAACACTCACAGCCGAAACCCCCATCAGACACCAACATTTTATTTTCAAGATCAAAACATGAAGATTCAAGGGCTAATCAAGGTGATTCCAAGTTTGTAAGAAGGTTTGGAAGTGATTTCAAGCAAGAACAAGCCTCATATCACCATCTTTTCTCAAAAACCACTTTGAAATCTTAAAGGTATAAACTTATTTTTAAAAATCACATTCATAATTTTTAGTGATGATAGAGATATTAGATGGTTTCTCTTGAACTTGGAATGAATCATAAACTTGAATCAAACAAAGAGTGAGATTTTAATCAAAGTAAAAATGAGTGTGTATGTCACACCCCCAAAAATACCCCAAGCGGAAACACCCCCGAGGCGTGTGACGTACCAGGATCTAGCCACCAATCACATTGAACACATACAAGATTTCCTAAACTTATCAGCTTTACTGGTGGCCACGCGTTGCCACCATACTATTCCCGATCTAAACAATCTTCCCAGAGTTTTGTGTACAAGTCCTGAACCTGTGATTAGGTTGTCACCCACCTTACTCCAACAAGGAAACCATCATCATCGTCCATGCGATACTTCAAACAGAGCTGCCTGAATACTAGAATGGTAAATTCTGCAGTAGAACTCAACCAAAGGTAAGTGTCCTTCCAATTTTCACCAAATCCAATCACACACATGCTCATAGCATGTCTTCGAGTGTCAGGATGGTTCGTTTACTCTGACCGTTTGTCCTACGGTGATAAGTAATGCTCATGTCTAGACGTGAGCCAAGAATGTTGTGTTTTACCTGTCATAAATCAGGTATAGATCAAAATCAGAGGTAGCAGGAGTTGGCACCCCGTGCCTAGAAACCACCCTTTACCGGTAATTATTCACAGGATACGAAGTTTCTGTCAATTTGTCCTTGGTTGCAAGAAAGTGTACTGGTTACATGAGACAATCAACGATCACCCAGGTGATATTGTTTATGTTTTAAGTTTTAGGTAGACAATCAATGATCACCCAGGTGATATTGTTTCTGTTTTAAGTTTCTGTCAATTTGTCCTTGGTTGCAAGAAAGTGTCTGTTCCCATTTCCAAGTGGGTGTTTCTAGTTGCTGACAGAAACCAGAAGGTTTCGGATATCCCACCTTGGCTTTCGCACGGGGCAAACATCATAGACGTACTTTGCTATGTGGGCCTTCATGCCTGGTTGCCAGTACAAGGTTATAGATCCTAATATCTCATATCAAAACCCAGACGACTAGAATATCAAGGCTGGTGTGATTCACTCAACACAAGTTTCCCTACGGTTGTTGTATAGTAGGATCCATATTCGTTCCATGAAGTAACGAATATCATCGGACTTGCCAAAAGTTGCTTCTCCATGCCCCGCATGGACCCAACTTGAAAATTCTCTTCCTTTAGTGCTTCGATTTGGACAGGGCAAATCTGATCAGGTAGGCTAGAGTCGATGATGAGTTGCAAGCTCATACGCATTTAGGTTCCATAGTCGAAATCATTCAAAAGTTCCATCCAGCGATGCCATCACATGTTTAGCTCTTTCGAAACAAGGGTACACGGGAGGCCATTGTGATCGGTCTAGGTAGTGCATTTGGTACCGTCCAAGTAATGCCTCAAACTTAAACCCAAATATCGTGGTTTCCACCGCAGGTTATGACTCATGCAATTCTTCTTGTAAATCCACTACGTAAGCCATCACCCTCTCGTGTTGCATTGGCGTGTAATTGGGACTCTGATTCGAACCATCATAGTATACCACTGGATCATCCGTACCCTCAGGTAAAGACGATGCTCAGTACATTGTAGAGTTAGGTTTCAAGAGCTGAAAGATGTTCCCCTATTTTGTCTCCCACGAAGGCACAACACCCTGCTGTGCTAAAGAGGTTTAAAGCTGCGCAACCTTTGAAAATCCCGCCATGAATCTGCGATAGTATTTAGCGAGACCAAGAAGTTGTTGTATCCCCTAAAGACTCTCTGGGGCCGGTCAATTTCTAATAAAATGGATCTTAGCTAGATCCACGTGTATCCCCACTTCGTTGACTGCGTGCCCAAGAAAGTGCACCTCTCAATTCCTGAAGTCACACTTAGGTAGACTTCGCATGGAGTTGCTCCTCTCCTAGGAGCTCTAAGATGAATACAATTGTCGTTCAAGGTGTTCCTTTCTCCTGGGAGTGTTTCAAAATGTCTTAGCTATACACGGTTGACGGATGACTTAAACAACAAGGATAGAAATTCATAGTGACCGTACTGCGTTCGATATTCCGTTTCAAGAACATCCCCTTGGACTTCCATCCGATGATAATTTGTTCGTTAGTCAACCCTCGAATAGGAGCTTGACCCTCGCAACTGGTCAACAGGTTGTCAATACATGGTCGAGGCGAACGGTTCTTGACTATCACCCTGCTGAGTTCTCGTTAATAAATACACATACGAAAAGGCTTATCTTCACGGATATAACCGGGGCTCCCCAAAACGAAAAACTAGGTCCGAAAAAACTCCTGTCCAACAGTTCCCGGAGTTGATTATACGGTTCTTGCAACCCTCCTGGTGTAGAACAGTAAGGAGTATGAGTAATCAGGGCCGCCTTTGGTGCGAGATCAAACTGGGATTCTTCCCTACAATTGTGGAAGTAAGCCGGATAGTTCCTCAGGTATCACACCAAGAGGAATCACGAACAATTGGTGGATCCTCGATCCTCTTCTCCTTAGCCTTATCATAAGTAACGGTTGCTAACATAGCGGGGTAATCCCTCTGTAGACGCTTCTGGGCTTTCATTGCTGAAATGATGCTAACCTTTACACCACTCTGATACTTTAGGACAGACAACGATTCTCCACTAGAGAGAGATACGCAAAATTTTCTTCTCACAGGGTATATCTGCGTGATATCTGGATAACCAATCCACAATAACTACTACATCGAAACTGTCAAGGATAGCAGAAGGAAGGTCAATGTCGAGCACTTGTCCCACAAGGTCGTGTTTTCATCCCAACAAATATACGAGGCTTCAATTGACTCGCCATAAGCCGATCCCACAACAGGTTCAGTTTCAAGAAGTATCAGGGTTAAGCAGAACAGAGATGAAGCGATTAGCTACCCATACAAGCTACGATGTTGCTATTATGCCTGGCATCGCCTACGCCAATCCTAAATGTCCTTCCATGAGCACCACCACCAGCGTTGTTGTTACAGTCACGAGGATTCCCATTACTGCCATTGTTCCCTTGGTTGTTGACATTTTGACTTAACAGTTAATCCTTGTCGAAGTCACCTTCATTTCCATACTGTAGGCTATGATTACAAGTACCTTGATGTCGTCGTGACTGTTGCCTCTAATGTCGTTGCTTGTAATGGAGTCCTGCGACCTTTCACTAATAGGGTCCATCCTTTCACATTCTGTGTCACGTCCTAAGGAACTACTCACTCTGCGGGCAGTTACACATTCCACTCTATAGTCAATTGTCATCGTTTATGTCCCGATTGGTTCGTAAGAGTTGACTCCCATAAGTTGCTAATTAGGATTAAGGATTCGATTGAAGTCAACTTGCTGGTGTTCGTTGCCGGTAGTTAGGGTCATCCTAATACTGAGGTCGGTAAGGTACTACGCTCATCCTCTTATCCATCGATCTTGCAAGTTGATTGAGTAATACACGGTATGTCGCTAGAGAGTTGCAGAGGTGGTCACACTTCGAGATCTAAGGCGTCGATATGTTAAGTTCCAGCAAACGAAGAAAAGAGAGAAAGGTATAGACCAATCATTCGACGATGTGATATCCAACTCAGAGACGTTCGTACTAGCACCTAACATTCTACACAGTTTGCTAGACGTTCAGATGAGTGTTCAGGTGATACTCGATAGCATCAAGATTTCTAAGAATTCAGAGAGAAGTGAAAAGATCACGTTCGAGTAGGAGACAACCACTGCTATGACTCCTATAGATTTGTTATGTTTCTCGGTTGATCGAATAACGGAACAGGACCCCTTTTTCACTTGTTAAGCCTCACAGGGACTCACATGCACCCCACATTATTATTATGTGTGCACCCACAATAATATTGTGGTTTGCATGCTCATCTCAGTTCCTCCTAACTTATGTTAAATGGTTCCTCAAACTCAGATGTCAAACGGAGGTTATCAAGATGAACAGATCATAGAAATCCAAGGACTATGACATACTATCAATGCATTATAATGTATCAAGCAATTCAGGTAATCATGCTATAGTGACGAGTGTGTGTCCATATGCCACATCATAATCAAGTGTGCACTAGTCGTGTAATGTATATAACAGGTGAGATAACGAACCTTGCAATCTGGAGCTGAGTGTCATGGTCGTATTCACGTATTCAGAACTGTTCGGTTATAGTCTGGTTTTATAAAAAACATTTTAAAACCAAGTTCACTATAACCAGTGGATCTGATACCAAACTGTCACACCCCCAAAAATACCCCAAGCAGAAACCCCCGGGGAAGCGTGTGACGTACCAGGATCTAGCCACCAATCACATTGAACTCATATAAGATTTTTAATAAAGCTTTCATTCATTAAGATAAAGTGTTACAAAACATTATTTATAACTCGTTGTGTTTAGTGGAAGCATAATACAAAGTTTAATCAAAACCAAAGCATCTGTAACCAACTAATCTTGTTTAAAGTTTCCATGTATCTTGACCCATGACCACTCCAGCATCCCAGATAGCAAGTTCCACATCTACACATATCTATAACCTGTGAGCATGCACACAAGTGTATCAGACAACGCTGGTGAGTTCACGGTTTTATGAAAATGTTTGGTTACCAAGTGTTTAATCTAGTTTAATAACAATTCTGAAAGTAATATTGATAATAACTCGAATACAAGACGGCTCCAGATTCATATTGCCCTTTCCCCAATGCTCCTATCAAAACATTGGGCATGACTGAGTCATTAGTTCACACCCGTCCTCTCAGGTACGGGGTGAGGGTGCAAAACCTAGATAGCGCTACCAACTAATACCCAGTTACCTCTTAGGTAACAAACAAGATGGGACTTAAAGGTGATAGGATGAGTATATTATCCAACATTCCAGATTTTACCTACAAGACGTATTCCTCTCAGGAATACCCAATTGATTTACCCAAAAACCTATCCCTCTCAGGGATACCCAATGACTGTCCCAACCACCGGGACGCATGCTCAAGAGGAATGAACTCACCTTAGATTGCTTGGTATGTTATGTTACATTACCCGTTCCTAGTTGGTCAATCAAACCCTATCGTGGTTACCAAAAGACAATCAGTTTTGTGTACACATAAATCACGTATTACATTATACAAGTACTGAACAAGTAAGGCACATATCATCATACAGGTCACACCAGTTAATCATGCTACTTATTAGTCCATCAGCATTATACATTCACATAACAGATGTTTGTGCCTCCTACAGATTTGCATTACATGTCCAAGTTTTCAACAAACACTTAACAGGTCATAGTATGCATCATAGAGGTGTGCGGTCTATACAGTGCGGCCCAACTACAACACAAACCCATGAGCTTGTGCGACCAGACTACCTTGTGCGATTGGACTACACTTGTGCGATTGGACTGCACTTGTGCGATTGGGCTGCACTTGTGCGACTAGCTTCGTCTTGTGCTACTGGGCCCAATAACTGGTGTACGATCCATCAAGGTTGTGACAACTGTGTTCTGTAATCAATGTACAATGTAAAACAATGTTAATTATCAATAAAACAATGTGCTTTGGTGTTATTATATGTGTTTTGGTGTTATTATGTGTGTATATGTGTTTGATGATTTTACAATTTGATTCGATTCCGATTTCAAGCTTTAAATCGCTTTCTGGAAGGTTATATGCGCACTGATGCGTAAATATAACCAGTTTAATGCAACGAACACTCCAGAATAGTGAAATAGGCTTAACATACCTTAAATAACCTTTACATAACTTAGAAATAAGTTTTGGAGGGTTTGGTGTGGCGAAATCAAGTTTATTCACTTACAGGGACTAATTTTGACAAACTGTGAAACTATACCGATTTGTATAGTAACAAACATTCTGGAACTTGATCATAAGTTAAACATACCCTAAATATCCTTTACATAGCTTAGAAATAGGCTTTGAGGGGATTCGGTATGATAAAATAAACTTATTTGACCAATAGGGACTAAAAGCGTAAAAAAGTGCACAAGTTTGCATTTTCGCGCATATCTTACGTTCTGAATATATCCGGACATCAAAAAATTTATGTAATCATTAAAATGTTTTATTTTAGTGATTGGCATGATAAAATTCCATTCGTCGCTTGATTTGGATCGTTTTTACGTTCGTTACGACTTCCGTCATAATTAGCCGAACAACGCAACCGTACGACCAAACGAGCCGACATCCGAAATGTTTTTTAGCACATTTTTAGTTCCCTATACTTTAAATTCATTTTAGAGCTTTGAAATGGGGTTAACGGGGCTAAAACGTGTCAAAAATGCATCGAAAATTAAGTTTCTCAAGTGCAGGGACTAAATTGTCAATTTCTGAAACTTGCTGACCTTCAGGGTCCTTACGGACCGTATGCACTTCTCCTTACAGTCCGTAAGCAGGTACCAGATAGCAAAAACTTGTTTCAAGCTTGTTCCAGCTGTTACACACATTTGCACATGGTTTTGTGGTTGCTATGGGCTGGTTTGTGTGATGAACAAGTCCCCCAATCATTCCCTAACACTTGTATGGCTTAGATCTTTCCCTCCTTACCAAGAAATGATCCTAACGGTTTGAGAAAACTATAAATAGCAACCCCCACTTCACTCTCAAATGACATTTGATCTGAGAATTCTCTAAGTTGTTGTGATTATTCACTACATACCTGAGAATACTTGGAATCAAACCTTCTTGGACCCTTTGTAAGTCCTCTTCTTGGTTGTTTTTGTATTTTTAGCATGAAAATAAAACTATGTTTGACTTTCAGCTTTGACCAGTCAATGGTCAACACAAAGTTCCGTTGAACTGTGCAACGTGAGCGTAATCACGATGGTTATAGTCCCTTGTGACTATACCTACTGATTACCACGTTGACTCGGCGTAGTGGCGAGTCGTAGTTTCGGCCAAAATGCGTATTTATGCGTATTTTGTAACCAAACTACTCTTGGGTATCAAAACCATTTGTTTTGATACCAAAACCTGTTTTCTAACTTAACTAAACATGTTTTAGCATGTTTAGCTCGTCACTTTTAGATTAGTGCTTGTGTAGAGTCGTAAGTCAAGCGGACTAAACACCCGCTTAGACTTTCGAACTCGAACCATTTGGTCTATCATTAGGATCCGACCAAACATGTTTAGTGACCATAGTATCATAGGGAATAACCTTCCAAGGTTATACCTTATGGTCACTTAGGTTTAATTAGTTGTATGATAGGTAGTTTATATGCCTTAGGTAAATGACCAAAATGCCCTTTTCATGCATAATTGATAATTAAGCATATGTAACATAAACTTTTGTCACTTAATTGATTATGAAACATATTTAAACATGTTTAGGTATATAATACTTGTCATAGGACTAGTTAGACGTCTCGAACGCGCTTATGCACGCACGACGCGTTAAAGTAGCGTAAGCTACCTTAATGGGTCGTAATGGGTCGAAAGCACTTAGGTTAGGTTCCGATTTAGAATGTAGGCTTTGTTAAACCATATCACATGAGCTCCAACACTCATTTGGTTTACAAGACCTCATTCTATCCGATCTTCCGATTGAGGCGTCTATTATTTGACTAGTGGGTCGATTACTAGGTGCTGCTTGATTTCTCTGGTTTACTTGAGTTTGTTGAAGTTCTATTGATTGAGGATACTTTGCACTTCATGTGAGTATATAGTTCCCCTATTTTACTGTTTTGAATTCTTTTGGGGTGATTCATATGTATCAAAACGATTTTTGATAATTTAACAATGGTTTCAAAAACGATTAAGATGGTTTATACTAAACTAATAACGATTTCGATAATGTGAACGAACTTGTTGGTTGTAGTTACATAACGAATGACATTCATTAGCATTGATCAAGCCGGCCAGTATTAGGTTATGGTACCATAGGATCTGACAAATCCCGTTATCATACTGCACCCATGGTTATGTGTGTGTTAGGTGGGTAACGACTGAATCTGATTATTAACTTACCCTTTGGTGGTTTGTTAATATGAGAAGCGAGATAGTCGAGTCACGAAGGTTTGAATGTTATTAGCGAGACGACCATAAGTAGTTTTCACAATTAAAACGTGGATGATTTAAACGACTTAAATGAGTTAAACGATTTGGAAACGATTTAAACAAGATTAACGATTTGGAAACGATTTGAACAAGAGTAAGCGAATAGGATAAACGATTGGTTTTTGGTTAAGTGTTTAGATAACGGGACGGGTGTAATATGGTGAAAAAATGGTAGATACACCACTGGTACTTCTTATATATAAGTGTTTTCAACATATTACATACCGTGACGTTATTTAGTTCACTTGGGTAAACGATTTTGAAACGATGTCACATAATGATGTTTTCGAAAGGATATAAACCATACGAGTTTTATTAACGAGTTAATACGAGATGTTTTACAACTTGGTTTACTAAAACAAATGTTTTTTTTTTTGGGTTAAGAATCATGGCTACGAGGTTTTATAAATTATAACCCACTTGATTTGAGTTGGTTAAATTATGCTGCAATACTATGTACTTTTCAAAACAAGGTTTTTAATAAGGTATTGCAACATGTAAACTAGCCATGAATCCAACACTCCTATAAAACCTATGTGCTCGCCAGCATTTCTTTGCTGACATTGTTTTTACATATGTTTCAGGTGATGTTGCTTGATGTTGATTACTAGGATGCATGAGTCACATAGGATCTAGACGAGGCCTTAGTGACATAATAACAGTGACATTCGATATGTAACTCGTTTGTCTTGTGTTAAAACAATGTAAATTACTTATCGAATAAATAAAATGAAACTCTTTTTGTATTCCATGGTTATGAAACGATAATTCTGCCACGACACTCCCCGACGTTTCCGCCATGGTTTGTTGTTTTAACATGGTCAGGGTGTGACAAAGGTGTTCGGCCCAATGGTATTGTGCGATCAACAGAACTTGTACGGTTGACCAACCTACTATTTCCGTGTTTCCCGTAAACGTAACCCCCACCAATTACAAGCCCATGATTTGATCAAGTCAGTTATGCAATTAGTAATGTAATTCAATCAGTTACATCCCAAAGCAACTTTTCAAATATTTATGAAACCTCTACTCACTAGTAATCCAAAAATCAACCATTTATTTTGGATCAAATCATCACAGTCAACACCTAATGAGATCTTAACATTCACCAAAATCATGTGATCATTATCATAACAAGCATTCGATTAGCACAAGACTTATCATTCAGATCTAAGTTTCACATAAACAATCTGGCTCTATCGCTATTCACATAATCATAATTATCCTTGTATACATGATACCATCATCCATCAATTATTTACCATGTACATTCATTATCATGCATATTGATGCGTGTGAAGTATCGTATAATTTTTAATGTATATTTTAATCCCTTTAACACTTTTTAGCCAAGTTTTAAATTTATAACACACGATATTTACTAACACTAAACACACATATGGGCAAGTGCACCCATCATGAGCATAGTATAGTGTTGGTAAGATACCGAGGTCGTCCAAGGACACAAGAGCTTTTAATACTGGTTTATCCTCAACGTCTAATCAAATCAAAAGTTTAGAAAAAAGGTTTTTAAACTAGAAAAATAAAACTAAAATGCTGAAAAATAAAATAAAAATAAAAACAGATAGACAAGATGAATCACTTGGATCTGACTCGTGTTTAGTGTAACCTTTGATTATTTCCGCACTTTTGCACTTTTTCAGAGATTATCTTAGTTATTGTAGTAGGCCCCTCTTCTGAAGGTGAAGTTACCCTCAACCCAGTAGTTTGAGTCAGCAATGATACAATCCTAAAAGGTTGGATTATTGAAAGATAATTAATTAAGTTATTAATGCATATTGTGGTAGGCCCCTCTTCTGGAGGTGACGTTACCATCGGCTAGGTAGTCTGAGTCAGCAGGGATACAGTCCTAAGTAGCCGGGTTAAAGTTTTAATAGTAGTTTAAATATGAGGGGGTCAAGGAGTTCGGACCCCGCCATCCAATACAAGTGGGTATTGAAGGAGTTCCTACTAAAGTTGACCCAGGTCCTTGCAGGATCTATACACTGAACAAGGCAAGACTCTTACCAAACCATTCCCTTAACCCCCGACCAGGTAGCCAACATACCTGCATATAGACCGTGGAGATATGAATGGTGAAAATCTTTTATTTTATATAGACAGTAAAATAATGCGAAGACACCACAAACAAACGATAAGGAGGACTCACCTTCAACATAAGAAACTAGTTATTAAAGTCATTAATACATAACCAAATAAAGAGTGCGAAAAGATTAAAAATAAAAAGTATTACACTAGACACTTGTCTTCACCAAGTGATGTAAGAGACTTAGGCAAACATCGCCTTTGATTGTCAAGAACTCTTACGATCAATCTTGGATCCCGAGACTACTCACACACTCTATGATGGATGATGGATGATGGTGGTGGATGTGGGTTGTGATGGTGGTGGTGGGTGGGTGAAGTGTGAGAGAGGTGGTTTGCCAAGGGATGGTTTGCAAATGAGCCAAGCACCCCTATTTATAGCCTGCACAGAAGCCCGGACACGGCCCCGTGTCAACCCATCTTCTCTTTCTTCATTAATTGCAGTTTGTCTGCATTAGTTGACCATGCCCCAGTGTCCGCTGGGCACGACCCCGTGTGCAGAAGCATATCTGTACTATCAAGATTTCCTCAGATTCTGTGAATCTTAGATTTGACCACGGCCTCGTGTCCGCTGGGCACGCCCCCATGGTGGGTGATAGAAGCTTCTACAGCTTTGTCTTTTCTGCAGACACTTGGGCACGTCCCCTTGCTCATTGAGCACGGGGCGTGTTTAGCCTTCTGTTCTTTTGTTTTGCTTAGGAAGATGCTGTCGAGGGGTCGGGCATGCCACGTTTATTCCTTTTCTTGTGTTTATGTTAGATTTAGCTGCCTTTTTTTCTTCTTTTGTTCATTTGAGCTCATTTAATCCTGAAAATACAAAAGGAAGACAAAAACACACTTTTTCCAACATTAGTACTAAAAAAGGGTTAGTTTAATGCCACATTTGATGTAATTTATATGTTGCATTTTGCGCACATCAAATACCCCCACACTTGAATCATTGCTTGTCCTCAAGCAAAACTCCTTATAATGTGGCTTTACACTCCCAAATGGAATGGGTAGAAGAGAAGGTTTTAGGCTTGCCATAGAGTGTCAGGATTTCCAAGATTCTTTATTAAGTTTTATTTTTATTTATTTACAATCTTATTCGTCATGGTTTTTTTAAAATATTACATATGATAAATTACTTATTAGGGCATAACATGCCTCTTTAAAATTCCATTTATATACAAGTTCACATACCTCACGGGGGATCACTCAACACTCGGCCGAAGGTGTATTTTTGTGAAAACTCTCGAGAGCGGCATGGAACTTACTTCTACCATAAGCTTGCCAAGCAATCAATCCTCCCCCTTTTTAACTATATACCTTTGTAAATATCAAGAGGACTTTTGGGAGAAGGGTTAGGCTTGGGTTAAAGGTAGGTGGTTGGGTTAGTGGTTAGTAGAAAAGGGCGAAAGGCGTAAAAAGCGTCGGTTTTCGCAAAACATTTTTGTGACTTTTTATTCCAATGAAGCATTATTCAAACAAGCCTTCTTTTGATGAGCTTTGTTTATTTATTGCTAACTTCATTTTTCTTTTCTTCTTTATCAAATTTTATTTATTTTATTTATTTTATTTATTATTATTTTTTTTAACGATAAGGAAGTCACATGAAAACCGAGCTTTGTTACTAAAATAAAGGGTTTAAAATGAAAAAGGGTTTTGGTGGGTAAATGGGTGTTTGATTTGGGTTAATAAATGAAAAGGTTTAGGCTTAAAGGGGTTAACTAGGGAGATTTTGGGTAGGTGGTAAAAAAAAAGAAAAATAATGGTGTTGAAATAAAAAGGGTTAGTTCTAATGCCTCCATCATTTAGTTACTCGGGTTTAAGTTGGTAAGGACCGGGAATGTATCGTCGTGGCAAGTTCTTGAGTTGTACGAAACCAAGCGGCTATTCACACAAGAAACGAAAAATGAGCATTTAGTTTAAAGATGTGTATTTGTATGCTCAATAAAGGCTCAAAACTCACTTTTTGTGGGAATGTGTTTTTATGTGATCAAGTATATATAATCAAATTTTACCTAGATTTGTCATGCCGTTTCATAATTTTCTTATGTTGGTTCTTTTTATCATGACGCTATCAGTTGTAAATTTGTAAAAATATAACCTTTTTTAGAATTTGAAATTCCCAAATTAAACTTATACAAGTAAAAAAATGAATTTTTTTTTAAAAAAATTGGGGTGTTTAGCGGTTCCAATAAAGTTTTGTGTAAGGCTTGTAATTAGGACTTTCAAAATTCAAGGTTTTAGCACCCCCCCCCCCACACACACTTAAATTACACATTGTCCTCAATGTGTCCCAAAAATAAGTTTTTAGGTTGATTGAATGTGTAAAAAGTTGTGAAAAAGCAAAAATTTATGTTACTGGGCGTCTGGACACGGCCCCGTGTCGGATGAACACGACCCCATGGTCAGATTGGCAGTAATAAGAACTTACAGAAGGTGGACACGGGGGCGTGTCGGCTTAGCACTACCCCGTGTCTGGTAAAAATCTGCAAAATTTTTGACAAACAGTAGGTCTGGGGTAATGGGCACGGGGGCATGTCGGCTGGACACGACCCCGTGTAGACAATCTGCAAAGGTGAAAAACAGGTTTCCGACTTCGGTTTTGCTGTCCTGGCTTTAGTAGCACTAATGTTTAGTACTCTAAGCCTCGTATGTACCTGTTTTATCAATACACACTACACCAAACTATAGCAAGCATCCTAAATTACCATTGTTCAAACATCCATACCACAAAGTAAAAATAAAGAAAATGCAGAAAAGTAAAAAGTGTTAGAGGAAAGTAAATTGTTCAACAAACGGCACGCAGGCCAAAAATTGTTCGTGAGATAAAGGATTAACCTGTGGACCTCCAACCATGAACCGCTACCTCCATTCCTCCCGCCTAATCCATGTCCTCGTCTTCATCATTATCGTCTCCTTCATGCCCCGCCATGTACTCCCGGATGTTCCCAATATCATCATGTGTGTCGGATAAGTTTCTCTCTATTGCTCCGACCCGGGTGTACGTGTTGCTGGCCATATTGTAGGTGTTCCTAGTGCACATGAGGTTTTCCTGCAATAAATCATGTAAACTTTGGAAGTTAGGAAAACCGCCTCCTTGAGAGGAGGACTGGCCTGGATCACCCTCGGGCTGGTAATGGTACTGAGGAGGAGGTCGGAAGTGTGGAGCATGTAAGATGAGTGCCTCTTGTGGGTTCCATGCATGCCCCTGGACTCTTCGGAAGCTGGCTGTCCCGTCTTCTGCTTCATAAATTAGGTTCATTGAGCGGCAGATGACCATGTCCACTCTTCCCGACCATGGGCTCTTTTCGAAAGACCTGGGCATGTTCACGAAATGCTTGAAGAGACGGTAGATCCATCCCCCAAAGAAGATAGGAGTCAGGGGAGTAGCCAGCTGGTTCCAATGCATGTTTTGGAGCAGGAGGTATGGAACATCAAGGTTTGTTCGGGTATAAATGCAGTAAAGGACTAGTAGATCCCTTAAACCTACAACACCGCTGCTATCATGCCTTTGGCTAAGAGAGTAAGTGAAGACCCTATGGATATAACGGTAAAGAGGGTCCCTTAACTTAGTGCTCTTAGTGCTGCTTGGATTGTAGTTGCCTTCTCCTATTTGCATCCATGCAGCCTAGCGTTGGTTTTCTGGTATTTCACGTAAACCTCCGGTGTTTCATCCCCCGTATCTTCCTCCGCATACAACCCAACTATCGACCCAAACTGTGCTATCGAGATTGAGTACTTAGTCCCTCCACATCGGAATTCTACACCATCATTATCGAATGGATCCGCTCTTGTTTTAAACGCGAATGTGTTGTAGAATTCAAGGTTATATTCATGGACTGAACGAAGTCGAGTGCACAGGGCAGCTCTTAGTAGGCCGGTGACTAGGTTGTTGAATCGGTCAAGCTGGTTCACTGTTCCTTGAAGATCCATGCATACTGTTCGTGGGTATTCCTCTGGCCTGGTTCGAAGCACGTCGTATCTTGCCTTAGCATCCAACTCATTTGTATTGAACTGTGTGAATTTCTTGGACATCTGAAAGGAAACACCAAACAATTAGCATGAAACAGTGAAATTTTCAGAGAAAACTAAAAACAGTCAGCTGAACACGACCCCGTGTTCAGCGGACACGTCCCATGTTGGCCTGAGTTTGGCTGGACACGCCCCCGTGCTTAGTGGGCACGGCCCCGTGTTCAGACGTCTGTTTACAAAAAATCCCATTTTTTGACCCGGTCCTGAAAACTTGAAAATTTTTGGTCCAGTAGGGGCAGTTTTCCCCGAAAACGAAACCCTAAATGCCGTTTTCCCAAAACAAACCGTTTACCCCTTTTATTTTTATCTTTTTCGGTTCAAAAACAAGGGTTTGGGGTTTTTGTGAGAAATCGGGCAAATCTACGAACAATATAGGTCGATTTACTTCCTATAACATGTATCTAAACTAATGCTAACAGATCTAAGCAAAAATTTGAGGTTCGATCCGGATGAAGTTCAAGAACCCTAGATTTTTCCCCAAATTTTTGGTGTTTTAACTACATGCAAATGCTTAATCTATCTACTAAAGATGATAGAATCATACCTTAATGTTGTTAGAAGTAGAGGAGACGTCGGAATCTTGCAGAAAAATCGCCTGAACCAGAGAGTTTTCAGCGAAACGGGGCGTGTGGAAATGAAGAAACTGTTTGGAAAAGGGGTTTTATCCCGACAGCTACGCGGACACGGCCCCGTGTTCGGGCAAGTTTTGAATTTTTTTTAAGTGCTTGTGTGAGTGCCCTATTTCCTGAAAACTTGGTTAGAAGACTTACCGATTTAGATGTCAACCTGCTTATTCGTAACTTACCAGGTATGATGTTGATGCTTTCATTCTTCGATCGTTTGAAACGATATTTCTTCCTCCTCATCCTCAATGAATCCTTGAATGAGCTTCAGCCGTTGGCTATTGACTTTGAATGGATTTCCATTTCGAGATTTAATTTCTACTTCACCGTGTGGGAAAATATGGGTGATGGAAAAAGGTCCTGACCACCTAGACTTTAATTTACCAGGAAATAGCCGAAGTCGTGAATTAAACAATAGAACTCGATCTCCTACTCAAAATTCATTAGGTTTAATGTGTTTATCATGCAAATTTTTCATTCTTTCCTTATAAATTTCGGAGTTAGAGTATGAATAATTCCTTAGTTCGTCTAATTCATTTAATTGACAAAATCGGTTTATACCGGCAAATTCTAAATCTAATTTTACATTTTTAATTGCCCAGTAGGCCTTGTGTGCAATTTCTACTGGCAAATGACAACTTTTTCCATAGACGAGCTTATATGGGGTTGTACCTATTGTTGTTTTATAAGAAGTTCGAAAAGCCCATAAAGCATCATCTAATTTATCGGCCCATTCTTTTTTATTTAACCCTACGGTTTTTTTGAGTATTCGTTCTAAACCTCTAATAGTCACTTCAGCTTGTCCATTTGTTTGAGGGTGATATGCTGTTGAGACCCGATGATAGACCCCATACCTTGTTAATTTTTTTTCAAGTTGATGGTTACAAAAATGGGTACCTTTATCACTGATTAAAGCTTTTGGCATTCCAAAACGAGAGAATAATCTTTTCAGAAATCTTACCACAACTCTTCCATTGATGGTTGGAAGTGCCTCGGCCTCGGCCCATTTAGACAATTAATCTACCGCCACAAGTATATATTTGTTTCCTTTTGACGGTGGGAAAGGTCCCATAAAGTCGAGTCCCCACACATCAAAAATTTCACAAACAAGAATGCCATTTTGTGGCATTTCGTTTTTGGAAGAAATATTACCTGTTCTTTGGCAAGCATCACATGTCTTGACAAGACTTTGGGAGTCTTTGTAAATGGTTGGCCAATAAAATCCTGAATCAAATACCTTTCGTGTGGTACTAGCGGCACCATGATGTCCTCCGTATGGACCTTCATGACAATGGCGGAGAATCCTTCTTGCTTCGCTACCATGTACGCATCGGCGAATGAGCTGATTGGCACACATTTTGAAAAGATAAGGATCTTCCCAAAAATAATGCTTCACATCGGCAAAGAATTTTTTTCTTTGATGATGTGGCCATCCTTTGGCGACTATGCCGCTAGCTAAGTAGTTAGCATAGTCGGTGTACCATGGTTCTTCTCTGTATTCCACCATTTCCAAGGACTCCGTTGGAATTTTTTTCATTGATTTGTTCATCCCTGGTTGCCTCCAAAGCTGGGTCTTCTAGGCGCTAAAGATGATCTGTTGCGGTGTTTTCTGCTCCTCTTTTGTCTTTGATTTCAATATCAAATTCTTGGAGGAGTAGAATCCACCAAATCAAACGCCGTTTAGCATCCTGTTTCTTGAAGAGATATCGAATGGCTGCATGATCTGTATAGACTATTGTTTTAGAAAGAACAAGGTAAGAACGAAATTTATCAAAAGCAAATACCACAGCTAGTAGCTCCTTTTCAGTTGTTGTGTAATTTTCTTGTGCATCGTTAAGTGTTTTACTAGCATAATAAATTGGGTGAAAATGCTTTTCTTTTCTTTGTCCCAAGACTGCTCCAACTGCAAAGTCACTTGCATCACACATGATTTCGAAAGGTAATTTCCAATCAGGCGCTATCATGATAGGTGCATTGACTAGCATTTCCTTGAGTTCTATAAATGCTTGATTGCAATCCTTGTCAAAGATGAAAGGGGCATCTTTTTCAAGTCATTTTGTTAGATGTCTTGAAATTTTAGAAAAGTCTATGATAAACCGCCTATAGAATCCGGCATGTCCTAAGAAACTTCTGATGGCTATAACGGAGGATGGGGGTGGTAATCGAGAAATAGTGTTTATCTTTGCTCAATCAACCTCCATTCCTTCGCTTGAGATTTTATGACCGAGTACTATTCCCTCCGTTACCATGAAATGGCATTTTTCCCAATTAAGGGCGAGGTTGGTTTCCTCACATCGGGATAGCATTCGTTCAAGGTTATCGAGGCATTGGTCGTATGAATCTCCAAAGATAGAAAAGTCGTCCATAAAGACTTCCATTGTCTTTTCTATCATGTCATGGAAGATGGCCACCATGCAACGTTGAAAGGTTGCGGGGGCATTACATAGACCAAAGGGCATGCTTCGATAAGCAAAAGTTCCATAGGGACAAGTGAAAGTTGTCTTTTTTTGGTCTTCGGGTGCTATCGGGATTTGAAAGTAACCTGAAAAACCATCCAAGAAACAATAAATTTATGACCGGATAATCTTTCTAACATTTTATCAATGAAGGGTAAAGGAAAGTGATCTTTCCTTGTTGCTTCATTTAATCGCCTATAATCTATGCATACCCTCCATCCTGTGACGGTTCTTGTTGGTATTAATTCATTCATTTCGTTAGTTATTACCGTCAAACCTCCTTTCTTTGGAACTACTTGGACGGGACTTACCCAAGGACTATCGGAGATAGGATAAATAAGTCCGGCATCAAGTAATTTGATGACTCCGTTTTTAACCACTTCTTGTACATTTGGATTTACTCTACGTTGTGGTTGTATTACCGATTTGTAGTAATCATTCATTAAAATTTTTTGCGTGCACATGGAAGGACTTATGCCTTTAATATCTACAAGCTTCCAAGCGATCGAATTTTTGTTTTTTTTCAAAAGTGTAATTAATTTTTCTTTTTCTACCCTACTTAATTTTGACGAAATAATTACATGTAATTTACCATCTTTGTCTAGAAAAGCATATTCCAAACCTTTTGGAAGTTCTTTGAGCTCAAGAGGTGGGTCTTTAGGAGACTCCTTATTTGGTTGCTCATTTCGATCAAGAACTACAAAAGTTTGTTCTATGGCAACCTCTTCTTCAACAAAGTTGTCAATATTTTCACTTGTATCGGGTGGGTCATCTTCATCTTCAATTAGGGGGTCATTATTGCCGAATGGATATTTCATTGAACGCTCAAGATCGACACTTTTTTAAATGCCCCTAATTGAACAGATAGATTGTTGTGCTTTCGGTTTTTCAAAGCTTCGTGGGTTTTTACAAAAGGTCGTCCCAACACTAGAGGAGGGTCATCAAGGATGACAAAGTCGGTTGGGATTACCATTTGATTTGCTTGAACCAAGACATCCTCAACTACACCGATTGATTTTATTACTTTCCGATTGGATAGAAAAATGGGTATTTGAAGTGGAGAAAAATCACTAATACTTAATTTTTCGAAAATGTAGTTAGGCATTTTGTTAACACAAAGATCTTTATCAATTGTGATATTACTAATAAATGAATTTTGAAAAAAAAAACATGGAACCGGCGTAATGTTAATCTCAAATGGATCTTCTTTTATTAGCGAAGTTTGATCATTAGTTAACTTAACGCTTACCGTTTCATCAATTTTAGTGTTAGTGTTTAACTCTTTTAAAAACTTAGCATGAGTGGGAACTAAACAATGATTTTCGAAAGAAGGTGACAAGAGATTAATTTCTTCAAAATTAGACTCTTCTTGAATTTTAACGTTGTCGGACTCACCCTTTTCGTTGTTTAACTCATGAGTCGGTTTTTCACTTACTTGTTCTTCCATTTTTACATTTTCAACTATCTCTTCTTTATTACAAGTTAATTCCTCCCTTGCGCGGGACTGTTCTTCCCTTGCGCGGGATTCTTTTATGCATCGCTCGATAGTTTTAATGTGTTCTATTATCTTATCGGCTATGTGGGTGATAGAGAAAGGATCGGGATCCTCAAAGCTCGAATCCGGTTGTTCGATCCTTTGTTCCTCATAATACTCATAGGAAGTAGATGGTTCACACCATTGTCCTTCATTGTAAGTATATGATGGATAAGGGTCGTAATTTTGTTCTTCGTAATACTCATACGAGGTGGGTTGTTCATGCCATGGTTCCTCAGAATAAGCATATGAAGGTGGTGGCTCATATCTTGGTTCCTCAAAGTATGAGTATGAAGGCTCATACCTTGGTTCTTCAAAATATGAGTACGAGGGAGGAGGTTCATACCTTGGGTCTTCATAGGATGTGTATGAAGTTGATGGCTCGTACCTGGGCTCCTCATAGTAGGTGTATGAAGTGGATGGTTGAAATAAGTCACAATATTGAACCGAGTGCGGGTTACCACAATTAGTGCAATAGTCTTCCCTATAATCATCCTCCTCATAGGTGTAGTTGTAACCTACTGAGTATTGATCCATGAGGATCACTCAGCAGAGCACAACAAAGTCTCGAGACCAGAAAACAAAAATAAAAACGGAAACAGAGGCTGGACACGGCCCCGTGTTCAGTGAACACGGCCCGTGTTCAGATTTTGTATCTGGACTTTTTAATTAACGTTACTGATTTGGTGCAGCACGGGGGCGTATTCAGTGAGCACGACCCCGTGTTCAGACTCTGTATCTGGGTGTTTTTTTGAAAAATATGCCGCACGGCCCCGTTCAGTAAGCACGGCCCCGTGTTCAACCTACTGTAAATGCAAAACTAACTAAAATGCAGAAAAATGCGCGCGTTTTAAAAAAAGTTTGAAAAACTGATTAGGCCGTCGATTTTAAGATTTCTTAAAATCCTTGTGTCCCCGGCAACGGCGCCAAAAAATTGATGCGTGTGAAGTGTCGTATAATTTTTAATGTATATTTTAAGCCCTTAACACTTTTTAGCCAAGTTTTAAATTTATAAAACACGATATTTACTAACACTAAACACACATATGGACAAGTGCACCCATCGTGAGCGTAGTATAGTGTTGGTAAGATACCGAGGTTGTCCAAGGACACAAGAGCTTTTAATACTGGTTTATCCTCAACGTCTAGTCAAATCAAAAGTTTAGAAAAAGGTTTTTAAACTAGAAAAATAAAACTAACTAAAATGCAGAAAAATAAAATAAAAATAAAAACAGATAGACAAGATGAATCACTTGGATCCGACTCGTGTTTAGTGTAACCTTTGATTATTTCCGCATTTTTTCACTTTTTAAGAGATTATCTTAGTTATTGTAGTAGGCCCCTCTTCTGAAGGTGACGTTACCCTCAACCCAGTAGTTTGAGTCAGCAAGGATACAATCCTAAAATGTTGGATTATTGAAAGATAATTAATTAAGTTATTAATGCATATTGTGATAGGCCCCTCTTCTGGAGGTGACGTTACCATCGGCTAAGTAGTCTGAGTCAGCAGGGATACAGTCCTAAGTAGCCAGGTTTAAGTTTTAATAGTAGTTTACATATGAGGGGGTCAAGGAGTTCGGACCCCCGCCATCCAATACCAGTGGGTATTGAAGGAGGTCCTACTAAAGTTGACCCAGGTCCTTGCAGGATCTATACACTGAACAAGGCAAGACTCTTACCAAACCGTTCCCTTAACCCCCGACCAGGTAGCCAACATACCTCCATATAGACCATAGAGATATGAATGGTGAAAATCTTTTATTTTATATAGACAGTAAAATAATGCCAAGACGCCACGGACAAACGATAAGGAAGACTTACCTTCAACATAAGAAACTAGTTATTAAAGTCATTAATACATAACCAAATAAAAAGTGCTAAAAGATTAAAAATAAAAAGTATTACACTAGACACTTGTCTTCACCAAGTGATGTAAGAGACTTAGGCAAACATGGCATTTGATTGTCAAGAACTCTTACGATCAATCTTGGATCCCGAGACTACTCACACACTTTATGATGGATGATGGATGATAGTGGAGGATAAGGGTTGTGATGGTGGTGGTGGGTGGGTGAAGTGTAAGAGAGGTGGTTTTCCAAGGGATGGTTTGCAAATGAGCCAATCACCCCTATTTATAGCCTGCACAGAAGCCTGGACACGGCCCCGTGTCCATTGGGCACGGCCCCGTGTCCATTGGGCACGGCCCCGTGTCCACCCATCTTCTCTTTCTTCATTAATTGCAGTTTGTCTGCATTAGTTGACGACGCCCCCGTGTCCGCTGGGCACGACCCCGTGTGAAGAAGCATATCTGTACTATCAAGATTTCCTCAGATTCTGTGAATCTTAGAGTTGACCACGGCCCGTGTCCGCTGGGCACGCCCCCGTGGTGGGTGATAGAAGCTTCTACAACTTTGTCTTTTCTGCAGACACTTGGGCACGTCCCCGTGCTCATTGAGCACGGGGCGTGTTCAGCCTTCTGTTCTTTTGTTTTGCTTAGGAAGATGTTGTCGAGGGGTCGGGCATGCCACGTTTATTCCTTTTCTTGTGTTTATGTTAGATTTAGCTGCCTTTTTTCTTCTTTTGTTCATTTGAGCTCATTTAATCCTGAAAATACAAAAGGAAGACAAAAACACACTTTTTCCAACATTAGTACTAAAAAAGGGTTAGTTTAATGCCACATTTGATGTAATTTATAAGTTTTATATCACAATCATGCATCCAAGTAAATCATTAACAAACAACCCTAGTTATTCTATCAACCTCAGTCGATCAACACATGTTCAAATCATAGCCACACATACAATTAAATTGATATGATTGTACATGACCAAGAGCAACCGAGAGACAGCAACAAGAAATACCACAAAGGGCGAATTTACTAACCGCTAAATTGTAGAATTGCCAGACGAGAACAACAAGCTTCAAAGGGAATGATAGCTCGGATGAGGATGATTGCCGTCAGCACCAAAGAGGAAGTATTAGGGTTTGCAATTGTTTAGAAGGAAGATGTGTGCCCCTCTATATGCATTTACATATACAAAAGGAGAATAAGGGCTTGGGGCTCGGTTTGGGCTTTGCTTCGGGCTCAAAGGTACCGGGCCGAGAACCAGCTAAGGAGTGTGTTGTGACAACTCGAAATTTAGAACCCTTCGTTGTATCTTGATGTAACATGCTTGAACGTTGTGTGACTAGTTAACTTGTTGGTTTAATGATATAAGTGAACATCCTATGTGATTATGTGTTATGTTTATATGTATGCTTGTATGTATGCGACCCAAGACACAAGAACCCGACTCGAGACCATGTGGTCTCAAGTGAACAGTTCAATATATGGGCCGGTTAGGCCGTGCACCTCATCCGAAACCCATTAGGGTGCACCAATGTGGAACAAGTATATAATCCTTAGTGATAGCTAACCTTGCCATTCTTTGGGCAATCCACACACACTCCTACCTTCTCTCTCTCACTAAAACCCTAGAAGCACAAACCTTCACTCTCACTCTCAGATCAAACCGGCCGACCACAAAAGGGTTCTCGGATTAGCTTGTTCACACCAAACAAAGCTTCATCTTTCACCACTACTTCTCTAACCGGTTAGTGATTCATGTGATGTATTGTATTTCGGTTGATGATGATGTGTGATGAAGTTACTTGATAATGTGTTTGCTTGTTAAAGTTTTATGCATGATTAAGGTGTTGATTATGTGATAAAAACGCATCATGACTATTGTTTGAACATGACAAAAGTCTTGGTTTGATTTAATGAGTTCTTGTTTGATTAAATGATACATGCTTAGGAGAACATGACTTTTGTAGAATAACATTTGAACAAGATATTTTGAATAACAAAAGAATGATAAGCTTAGGGTTATTCATGATCATCCGATTTTATGTTAGAGGTTATAGAGCAAGTACCTTGTTTGATAATGATCCACAAAAAAAAAAAAAAAAAGATTATTGATATCTAGAGTATATGTCATGATTCGGGTCCATGGAATGCATAGCTATGTGGGATGAATATGTTGATTTTGAAAGATGAACTACTTGAAGATCATGAAAGATATTTGAAATTGATATGTTTGATCCATTTCGGTTAAGTGTTAGACAAGGAAACATGTTAGTGCATTGTTATTGGCTAGTACACCATATCATGATCATGAAATTCTATTGGTTTAGTACAATGTCGGAAGTCAGCAGATGTTCCTGTCGAGACCTCCTGTCTCGACTCGAGACCACATGGATGACAACTCGAGATCACCACATGACAACTCGAGATCACGGTTTCGACACAAGGTTGCGAGTCGAGAACCTCCAGTCTCGACTCGAGACCATACTTTATCAGCACACACACATCATAACTCGAGACCAGGGTTGCGAGTCCGGTTGCGACTCGAGACCAACACATGCATGACCCGAGACCTCCTCAGTTGCCACTCGAGAGCTTGTAGGCTACAACTCAAGACCGCACAGTCTCGACTAGAGACCACACAGTCTCGACTCGAGACCACGATTACACTCTTTCTGATTTGGACTTGCACATTGTTACGGGCTTAGGTGATTGGGCCGGACTCTTGGGCTTTGATTACTTGTATACATGCTACTGTTCAACTCATAGGTATTATTGTAAACCGCCATGTTTATACGTGTATGCCATGAATAATACCTGTATGCAACTTGCTAGTATACGTGTAGAACATACGTGCACTACTTGGATATGAACCTGACTTGAATGGTATCTATGTTAGGACGTAGTTGACCACTTACAACTTGATTGACCTTTCTGTGTATCTGCCGAGCAAACCAAGGTGAGTTCACACCCTCTACAAAGCATGGGATTCCCTGGGTTGGGAATGGGGTTAAGGAACGTGGATTCCTCATCCTCCTTGGGTAGGACATCATTGGTTCAGGAATGTAATTCCTCGTCCTCACGGACAGATAACTCGTACTAGACCAAAACTCTATAACGAAGTCCCTCCTTTTTATATCGACTTAATCGCCGGGCCAATGGCGAGCGGGTCATTAGTTAGATAGCGCTATTTAGGTCTGACAAACCTCACACCGTGCCGCAGAGGACGGGCGTGAACTAATGGATCTGGGGCATGTCAATGATGATAGACATTGCCAGTTTCAGGGCACATAGACATGACTACAGTCAGCAGTCGATATGGTAACGAGTCTAGTGTATACATGGGGTAGCCCCCAAGGCCGAAATGCCAGATAACTAACATGGGGTAGCCCCCACGGCCGGAGTGCCAGAGTAATCAGGAATAAACAAGTCACGTTTTTCAACTATGGGGTAACCCCCACGGCAGGATGCCAGATAAAGGAAACTGTTTTCGAAACAACTTAAAACGAACACCCAACTGTGAACTCACTCAACTTGTTGTTGACTCGTTACTACATGCTTTGCAGGTCTTTAGGTACTTAGCTGGAGCTTGCATGGAGGAGGGTCGTTGTGGGACATGGACAGCTGTGTGCCATGTTAAACTTTGAACAATTGAACTCATGTTTGGTTTTAAACATTATGCTTCCGCTTGCAACTTAAACTATGTTTTGTTTGAACACCAATTGTATTGGTTGGATTTTATAACTACTTATATGCTAGTTCAATATGATTGGTGGCTGGATCCTGGTCAGTCACGCCTCCAAGCGGTAGTACTCCGCAGGTGGATTTTGGGGGTGTGACATGTGTGGTCGTGATAAGCGGTGTGCAATCCGGAGGGTGTTGTGCGAGTGGAATTTGTAAACCAGTTAACACTTAGCAACAACTCGCATAATACATAAACATAAACCACTCATGACATTTCATTTAAATAACATACCAATTAGTCACGTAACGATCGTACATGTCGTATCAAACACAATGAAAGGTTCTGGAATACGAGTTGTCACATCATCTCCAACTTGAAAGAAATTTCATCAGGAAATTTGATAAGCAGTATAGAAAGTCTCATAAAGTAAAGCGACGGTCTCACTGAAGTGAAATGACAGATCAGGATAACTATGGATTTTTCCCGGGTGCCACATCATCCCTAACTTGAAAGGGAATTTCGTCCCGAAATTCATCAGTTGCTTCAGGATTGCTACAGCAGTTCTTGAACGATTTAGAGTACCAAGTCTTGAGTTCCAACGAACACTCATAGTTGGGATTCGTCTGCGCTTATGAGCCTTAACCTCCTGGTCCATGATTTCAATAGGTTCCTCAACCAATGATAACTTATCATCGATCTATGGTTCTTGCAAAGAGACAGCAAGTGTTTCGTTAGGCAAACACTTCTTCAGATTGTAGACGTGAGCAACAGCGTGAGCATTGTCCAATTTGTTAAATAACTCGATTCCTTTCCAGGATCCTGAATGGCCCAATGTAACGTAAATCCATCTTGCCATGCCTTCCCAAGCGCACCGCACCCTCCCAGGGTGAGACTTTCAATCATGACACGTTCGCCCACAACAAACTCCCAACATTTCCTAAACTTATCAGCTTTCCTGGCAGTCACGCGTTGCCGCCATACTCTTCCCGATCTAAACAATCTTCCCAGAGTTTTGTGTACAAGTCCTGAACCTGTGATTAGGTTGTCACCCACCTTAGTCCAACAAGGATATCGTCCATGCGATACTTTAAACAGAACTGCCTGAATACTAGAATGGTAACTGCTACAGTAGAACTCAAACAAAGGTAAGTGTCCTTCCAATTTTCACCAAAGCCAATCACACACATGCTCATAGCATGTCTTCGAGTGTCAGGATGGTTCGTTTACTCTGACCGTTTGTCCTACGGTGATAAGAAATGCTCATGTCTAGACGTGAGCAAAGGATGTTGTGTTTTGCCTGTCATAAATCAGGTATAGATCAAAATCAGAGGTAGCAGGAGTTGGCACCACGTACCTAGAAACCGCCCTACACATGTAATTATTCACAGGATACGAAGTCTTGTCAATTTGTCCTTGGTTGCAAGAAAGTGTACTGGTTACATGAGACAATCAACGATCACCCAGGTGATATTGTTTCCGTTTTAAGTTTTAGGTAGACCAGTGACAAAATCCATGGCAGTCTGTTCCCATTTTCAAGTGGGTGTTTCTGGTTGCTGACACAAACCAGAAGGTTTCGGATATCCCACCTTGGCTTTCGCACGGGTCAAACATCGTACACGCACTTTGCTATGTGGGCCTTCATGCCTGGTTGCCAGTACAAGGTTATAGATCCTAATATCTCATATCAAAACCCAGACGACTAGAATATCAAGGCTGGTGTGCTTCGCTCAACACAAGTTTCCCTACGGTTGCTATATAGTGGGATCCATATTCGTTCCATGAAGTAGCGAATATCGTCCGACTTGCCAAAAGTTGCTTCTCCATGCCCCGCATGGACCCAACTTGAAAATTCTCTTCCTTTAGTGCTTCGATTTGGACAGGGCGAATTTACTAACTACTAAATTGTAGAATTTCCAGACGAGAAAAACAAGCTTCGAAGGGAATGATAGCTTCGATGAGGATGATTGTCGTCAGCACCAAAGAGGAAGTATGAGGGTTTGCAATTATTTAGAAGGAAGATGTGTGCCCCTCTATATGCATTTACGTATACAAAAGGAGAATAAGGGCTTGGGGCTCGGTTTGGGCTTTGCTTCGGGCTCAAAGGTAACGGGCTCAAAGGTACTGGGTCGTGATAAGAGTTGTGCAATCCGAAGGGTGTTGTGCGAGTGGAATTTGTAAACCAGTTAACACTTAGCAATAACTCGCATAATACATAAATATAAACCACTCATGACATTTCATTTTAATAGCATACCAATTAGTCACGTAACGTTTGTACATGTCGCATCAAACACAACTAAAGGTTCTGGAATACGAGTTGTCACAGTGTATGTGTGTGTGTATAAGGCCGAAAGTTTTGAGTGTGTATGTGTTTAGTTATGTTTTGATTTTTGATTAAATGATCTTTGATTGATTTGAGTTGAATCTTGAAAGATGGATACATGCATGTGTTAGAAAGATATCATAAAAGAAGGTTCTAAAAGAGGTCATGTGATTGATGATGAATATGATGTAAAGTGAACTTTTGGAAGTTCATATATGTGTATATGTGTGCCGTATGTATATGTATATATGTATGCATGTATGTAAGTTTTGTCACATGTACTTAAACGAAGGAATGTTTGCATGAAAATGATTTGGTGATGATGGAATGGATATGTTTGATTCATATGAACATGACATAAATATGGACTTTTGATGCATATTAAGATCATGTTAGATGATAATGTTATGATATGAGTATATTAGATACATATACTTAGACATGCATGATGGTATGTGATCTTAAAAAGGTGATTTGAGTATGATTTAGTAAAAATCAGTTATGAGCAGATTATAAACACTAAAATGAAGTTATTTTAAAGTGTTTAGTGACTATTAACTTTGTCATAATGTTTGCTAGCTTTGCATGTTGTACTTGGTGCATTAAAAGTTGTAAAATACGTGAACTCGCATGATTTATGTGACTTATACAAAAACTGCACTAATCTGATTATAACCACTATTTTAATCAGTAAATAACATGTATTGTGTTAAAATATCAAGTCGTTTTGAGTTGGGATGATTATAGTAACGTTTAACGCAAAACTATGCGTTAAAACGGTCAAAAATTGGCTTTTCGAGTGATTTTTATAACTCTGATTTAGATCAGTAAGTAAACTGATGTTTTTAGTTTAAAAATAAGTATTTTGACTAATTGTAAGTTTACTTGGTGTTTGGTTGGTCATACGTGACTTCCGACGCTCAAAAACGTTACCGAATTGCTAAAATACACATTTTTCAACGTACACTAATATGAGTAAAATTTTGGGTAAACCTTATGTGTTAAAATGTGTTATATGATATAAACATGAGAATGTGAAAGTATGTTAAGTTCTAACATGATGTTTGAAGTTTAGACTTTGCATGTATGTTTGTGTGTTTTGTGCGGTAGAAACGGTAAAAATTGCGTTAAACGTGAAACTTGTTTGTCGAGCATGAAATTTGATACATGTAAGATATTTTATGTATATTTGCTTTAAAAATGACAAAATAGATAAGTTAACAAGATTTCACGTGTTTTGGTGTTAAATAATATGAACGTTTATGTATATATATTACGACCCGCAAATCGTAGACATATTGCGTATAAACGAGAGTGTTAACGGATTTACACAATAATGGTCACCAATAAAATCGTTCAAGTCGCAAAATCATATATATATGGACACATATATATATATTAACGTCCCAACATAATAAAAAATGATAACTTTTCAAGAAAATCTCAAAGCTATGTGACAATTCTAAGAAAACAGAGAAACTTAGGATTTTGTGATGAATATTGATTTAAAAATCGTTCCTATATATATATTAGGACGTGTAGAAATCAATCTCTGGGATTGCGCTATTTAAAATACGCACCCAAAGTTGAGTGTCACTAAACCCCTCATTTTACTGCTTTATATATTTTGGGGGTAGAACACGCCAATAAAAGGGTTTAATAATGTTTTTGGAATAAAACATACCTTTTTGATATAAATTATATATTTTCGTTGAAAATATATGGATTTGTGAAAATATATGTTTCGGGGATGAAACGGTTTTGTTGAATATATTTGTTTCGGGACGAAACGGGATTGGTACGGTGCTTCCGAGGCGAAACAGACCGTAAAGTTGGGACGAATGCCGGCCTGGTCCCAGGGAAGGGGTCCAGGGGGTTCGTACAACTTCGTGTATTAAATTGTCATATTAATAGGATATATATATTGTACGTGAGGCAGATATCATATTGTTCTCGAAGAGGACCCTGCGCCCATGATGTCGTTTAATCATTTAAGTATTGCACGTGAGGAATTGTTGGTAGATCTATTGGGTTGACAACCCCGTCGTGACTGTCACACTCCGACCGCGTAAAACAACAAAACCGCGGCATAAACGTCGGGGAGTGTTGCAACAGAATTATTGTTTCACAACCATGGCATTTAAAGTTATGTTTTATTTATCAACAAAAGGGGTTACATTGTCATAAAACAACTGAAACAAAGAGTACATTACATAATTAAACTAGTTCTAGCTTTGTTTTATGTCACTAAGGCACAGGTCCGCCTAAGTGTATCTTGACCATCCTATGCAACAGCTCCTGAAAACAAATCTGAAAATAGGTACGTCAGCATAAAAATGCCTGTGAGATACATAGGTTTTATGAAAATAGGATTCATGACTTGAGTTTAAAGAAATGTTTAATAAAAATTAGTCATGGATCTTGTTAAGTGTTTTCTTTTATAAATCATACGAAAACTTGATAAGAAATCAGATTATATAAAAGAAGGGTGTGTGGTTAATTAAATAACCAAGTAAAATGAGTTGTATAAAATAAACTGTTTGTAAAAACAATGTCTTGTGAAAATAGGTTATTTATGAAAAATGTAATATGTCTAAATTGAAATGGTTTAAATAAAGCTACGATATGTAATATCATAAAAACACTTATATATAGGAAGTACCAGCGGCGTATCCACCATGCTTTTGTCATATTACACGTCGCCTTGTTATGTAAATCACTTACCCAAACAACCCACCAAAATGTCATGTTTAAACCAATTGTCAAATGTTTATGAGTAAACCAAGTCTATTGTCAAATGTAAACCATGTAAGGTATAAACAAATGTCATGTATGGTAAGTAAAAAGTACTGTTTAAACCATATGTAAAAAGTGCACAAAACAAGGTTTTTGAATAAATCAAAGTTATGTTTTGTAAAATAAATGGATGCTTTACTGATACAAACACTTATGCGGTATGTTAAACGTATACATTCAAGCCTTGAGACTGTAGGATAACCTTAGAGTAAAGGTTATCAAAAATGTTTTCGGATTCAGTCATTCCTTACATCAAAACAAACCTAGGATATCAGGAATGGGAGTTGTCAAGTCCTATGGTACCACTACTTACTACCGAGCGGCATAGCTAATGTTAATGAACGTATTTTAGTTCGTTGAACAAACCAAATGTCAGACCAAATGTAAGCATGTTTTATGAAAAAAATGTACCTAGTATGCTAAGTGAACATACAAGGCAGAAATGTAAAACATTGTGTCCATACGCTGAGTAAACATATGCAACAGAAATGTAATGTAAATAATGTACTAAGTATGCAACAAATGGACATACATAGCATGTGATGTAAAACAAATGTACTAAGTATGCAACAATGAACATACATAGCATAAAATGTAATGTAAAACAATGCACTAGGTATGCACTAAATGGACATACATAGCCTGAAATGTAATGTAAAACAATGCACTAAGTATGCACTAAATGGACAAACATAGCGAAAACATAATGAAATCATGTACTTTAAGTGTACTAATGAACATAACAAGCATATGATATGAAAACATGGAAAGCACAAAAATAACAAGTAGGCACATGTGTTTCACCCCAAGACGTTTGAAAAACAGTAAAAGAGAGGACTATGTACTCACTTGAGATTGCTCAATAGTATTTGGATAACCACCAAGCAATACTAGAAAGATCACGGAATCAAACGGCACCTAATATAGGTAACTACGTTAATAAACGGACCTAAATCGGAGGATCGGATAAAATGTGGTTTCGTAAACCAAATGAGCATAAGAACTCATGTAATATGGTTTAACAAAGCCTACATTCTAAAACGGAACCTATCCTAAGTGCTTACGACCCATTACGACCCGTTTAGGTAGCTTACGCTACTTTAACGTGTCGTTCGCGTAAAACGCGTTCGGACCGCCTAACTAGTCCTATGACAAGTAAAATATGCCTTAACATGTCTAATATTGTTGCCAAATCAGTTTAGATGTAAAAAATTATGTTACATATGCTTATAATGAATTTTGGCGTAAAAAAGGGAATTTTGGTCATTTTCCTAAGGCATATAAACTACCTATCATACAACTAACTAAACAAAGTGACCATAAGGTATAACCTCGGAAGGTTATTCCCTATACAACTATGGTCACCTAATGTGTTTGGTCGGATCCTAATGATCGACCAAACGGGTCGGGTTCGAAAGTCTAAGCGGTTGTTTAGACCGCTTACCTTTACGACCCTACATAAGCACTAGACCTAAAGTGACGAGTTAAACATGTGAAAACATGATTAACGAGGTTTGAAAATAGGTTTGGTATCAAAACAAAGGGTCTTGATACCCAAAAGTAGTTTGGTTGCCAAATACGCAAGAATACGCATTTTGACCGAAACTACGACTCGTCATTATGCCTAAATAACGTGGTAATCAGTAGGTATAGTCACAAGGGACTATAACCATCGTGATTACGCTCACGTTACGAAGTTCAAACAAACTTCGTGTTGACCATAAACTGGTCAAAGCTGAAAGTCAAACACAGTTTGACTTTCGTGCTTAAAAGGCGTAAAAGAACGAAAGAATACTTACAACGGGTCCAAGAAATGGAAGTTTGATCTCAGGTATGAAGTGAAATTACTCCAACTTAGGGAACAAATCAGATCAAGTGTGGGTTTGAAGTGAAATGGGTGGGGGTATTTATAGATTTCGGGTAACCGTTAAGATCGTTCATCGAAAACCGTGCTTCGATTTCAAACGTACACATGCACCCATGGTTTTTTAATACCATGGGCCCCTCAAAATGGCCCATAGAATGTTGAAAAACCATTTGCAAGAGCTGGAACAGGCTGCAAACAGCTGGGAAACACTTTCTGCTGATCTGCAGGTTTTAGGCGCGCGGCCCGCGTAAGACCCAAGGAAGGCCTACGCGGCCCGCCTGGGCTGCACAGATCAGCCATAAGTTTCAATAATTGTAGAAATGGTCCCTGCATGCTTTTAAGCCCCATTTTGACACGTTTGAGGCCCGTTAAGCCATTTTCAAGGCTCTATAATGATGCCTAAGCATAGGGGACATGAAACATGCTCAAAAATATGTCGGATGTCGGTTCGTTTGGCCGTACGATCACGTTATTCGGTTAATTACGATGAAACACGAACGAACGCGAAAAACGATCCAAAATACGCGACGAATGGAATTTTATCATGCCAATCACTAAAATAAAATATTTTAATGATTACATAAATTTTTGGATGTCCGGATGTATTCAGAATGTAAGATATGCGCGAAAATGCAAACTTATGCCCTTTTTGAAGCTTTTAGTCCCTGAATGACCAAAAAGTTTATTTTAGCATACCGAACCCCTCAATGTCACACCCCGACCACGTAGAACATACAAAACGTGGCGGAAACGTCGGGGAGTGTTGTAACAGAATTAATTGTTTCAAATCCATGGCAATTGAAGTTTCGTTTTATTAATCAAACATGAAAGTTTACATTGTTTTAAACAAGAACCAAAGAGTACATAACATAAATTAACTAGTTCTTGTCTCGTTTTAAGTCACTAAGGCACAGGTCCGCCTAAGTATGTCTTGATAAGTCCTATGCATCATCTCCTGAAAACACATGTGAAAATAGGTACGTCAGCATAAAAATGCCTGTGAGATACATAGGTTTTGTGAAAACAGAATTCATGACTTATGTTTGAGAAAATGTTTAGTCATGAACCTTGTAATTTGCTTTGTCTTGTAAATCATTTGAAAAACGATAAGATCAGATGATATGTATAAATAAGAGGATAATGTATGGTTAAATGAATAACCAAGTAAAATGAGTTTGTATAAGATACGTTGTTTGTAAAACAATGTCTTGTGAAAAGTATGTTATTTTTATAAAATGTTATATGTCTCAAATTGACATGATTCAAATAACGCTACAATTTGTGATACCATACAAACACTTATATATAGGAAGTACCAGCGGCGTATCCACCGTGCTTGTATCATATTACATACGCCTCGTTACTTGAATCACTTACTCAAACCAAACCATCAAGATGAAATGTTTAACAATCGTAAAAATGTTTATGTATAGTCAAATGTATATTGACAAATGTAAATCATGCCAACAGATACAACTGGTTCACACGGTTCAATAGTTACAAACGGTTCATATAATCAAAGGGTTACGACGGTTCACATAGTCAAATGGTTACAACGGTTCAAAATGTAGTATAATGTGTTCATATGCTGGATGAGCATATGCAACAGAAATGCAATGTAAAACAATGTACTAAGTATGCACACAATGGGCGTACATAGCATGAAATGTAATGTAAAATCATGTACTATAAATGTACTAATAAACATAGCAAGTATATGATGTGAAAACAGGAAAGCATGAAAGTAACAAGTAGGCACATGTGTTTCACCCCAAAACAGTTTGGAAAACAGTAAAAGAGGGGTCTATGTACTCACTTGAGATTGCTCAGAAGTCCTAAGATAACCACCAAGCAATGCTAGAGATCTCGGAATCAAACGGCACCTAATATAGGTAACTATGTTAATAAACCGGACCTAGATCGGAAGATCGGATAGAATGAGGGCTCGTAAACCAAATGAGTATGGGAACTCATGTAGTATGGTTTAACAAAGCCTACATGCTAAATGAAACCTAACCTAAGTGCTTGCGACCCGTTATGACCCGTTTAGGTAGCTTATGCTACTTTAACGCGTCGTTCGTGTAAAAACGCGTTCAGACCGCTTAACTAGTCCTATGACAAGTAACATATGCCTTAACATGTCTAATATTGTTGTAAAATCAGTTTAGATGTCAAAAGTTATGTTACATAGGCTTAAAATGGATTTTGGCGTTAAAGGGGTATTTTGGTAATTTACCTAAGGCATATAAACTACCTATCATACAACTACTTAAACGAAGCGACCATAAGGTATAACCTCGGAAGGTTATTCCCTATATACTATGGTCACCTAATGTGTTTGGTCGGATCCTAATGATCGACCAAATGGGTCGAGTTCGAAGGTATAAGCGATTTATTAGATCGCTTACCCTTACGACCCTAGACAACGTGGTAATCAGTAGGCATAGTCACAAGGGACTATAACCATCGTGATTACAATCACGTTGCGAAGTTCAAACGAACTTCGCATTGACCATAAACTGGTCAATGCAGAAATTCAAACAAAGTTTGACTTTCGGACTCGAAAAGCAATAAAAGAACGAAGGAACACTTACAAAGGGTCCCCGAATGCTAATCTAGATCAAAATAGCTCAGGTATGAAACAAAGGTTTCAACTTAGAGCACATTAGATCAGATTCTTGTGAGGAATGAGTGAAGTGGGTGTTGGGTATTTATAGATTTCGGTTCACCGTTAGGATCATTTCTTGGAGAAGAGGGAATGATCACATCCCTACACTTGTTGGAAAGTTATGGTGGCTCATTTTGCCCCCACCACAAGAGTTTGACAAGTGGAATTGGCCTTTGGGGGTTTGAAGGGCTGTTACCAGCTGTTTAAACACTGAATCTGGTCCAGAAGGGGCCTTGCGTGACGCCAAGACCCCTCGCGTCACGCCTAGCCCTCCTTTTGGCAGAAAGTACAGATTAGGTCCCTGCACATTGTTTCGTCGTGTAACGTCACTTCTAACACCCGTCACTCCCAATTTCAAGCTCCACAATGATGTTAAGACATAGGGAACATGAAATATGCTTGAAAATATCTCGGATGTCGGTTCGTTTGGCCGTACGGTTGCGATGTTCGCTTAATTACGACGGAATGCGCATAAGCGCGAAAAACGATCCAAATTGCGCGACGAATGGATTTTTCTTATGCCAAACACTAAAATAAAATGTTTTAGTGCTTACATAAACTTTTGGATGTCCGGATGTATTCAGAACGTAAGTTTTGCGCGAAAGTGCAAACTTGTGCACTTTTTGACACTTTTAGTCCCTGAATGTCCCAAAAGTTTACTTTAGCATACCGAACCCCTCAAAGCCTATTTCTAAGCTATGTAAAGGATATTTATGGTATGTTTAACTTATGGTCATGTTCCGGAATGTTCATTACAGTTCAAATTGGCATACTTTTGCAGTTTGTCAAGTTTAGTCCCTGTAAGCGAATTAACTTGTTTTTGCCATACCGAAGCCTTCAAAACTTATTTCCAAGTTATGTAAGGGTTATTTAAGGTATGTTAAGCCTATTTCACTATTCTGGAGTGTTCGTTGCATTAAACTGGTTATATTTACGCATCAGTGCGCGTATAACCTTCCATAAAGCGATTTAGAGCTTGAAATTGAACAAGAATTGATATGTGCAAAAGATACACATATTTATACAGATCCCAAGTATGAAATACAATATTTCATTGGCTTGGTATTTGTTTGATGGTCGCAGTGACCCAGGTGTCACAGTCTCCCCTACTTTAGGAAATTTCGTCCCGAAATTTATTCGTAGGAGTCCATCTGTGACTTTGTGTCAAGTAACCACCAGATATACGAGGCATAATCCTGTCATTTCCTTAACGGACAATCTTCAGAAATGAAAATGAACAGACGGAGTCATTTTCCTCAACGAGTATTCTTCAGAAGCGGAAATGAAGGAATAAACAAACGGGGATTCATTTCCTCAACGGACAATCTTCAGAAACGAAAATGAACAAACTGAGTCATTTTCAACCGGTGCTTCCTCAGAAACGGAAATGAAAAAGGATAGTCAAACGGATATTCATTTCCTCAACGGACAAATCTTCATAAACGAAAATGAATAAACGGAGTCATTTTCAACGGGTGCTTCCTCAGAAACGGAAATGAAAAAGGATAGTCAAACGGATATTCATTTCCTCAACGGAAAAATCTTCAGAAACGAAAATGAACAAACGGAGTCATTTTCAACGGGTGCTTCCTCAGAAACGGAAATGAAAAAGGATAGTCAAACGGATATTCATTTCCTCAACGGACAAATCTTCAGAAACGAAAATGAACAAACGGAGTCTTTTTCAACGGGCGCTTCCTCAGAAACGGAAATGAAAAAGGATAGTCAAATGGATATTCATTTCCTCAACGGACAAATCTTCAGAAACGAAAATGAACAAACGGAGTCATTTTCAACGGGTGCTTCCTCAGAAACGGAAATGAATAGGGCTAGTCAAACGGATTTTCATTTCCTCAACGGACAAATCTTCAGAAACGAAAATGAATAAACAGAGTCATTTTCAACGGGTGCTTCCTCAGAAATGGAAATGAATAGGGCTAGTCAAACGGATATTCATTTCCTCAACAGACAAATCTTCAGAAACGAAAATGAACAAACGGAGTCATTTTCAACGGGTGCTTCCTCAGAAACGGAAATGAAAAAGGATAGTCAAACAGATATTCATTTCCTCAACGGACAAATCTTCAGAAACGAAAAATGAACAAACGGAGTCATTTTCAACGGGTGCTTCCTCAAAAACGGAAATGAATAGGGCTAATTCTAGACACATGACAAAACTCGCTGTGGTTTCTGTGCACTAAATTCCATAATTATGTATGCATCCATAATTACGTAATTCCTTGCACAGTCCGCACAGTTTGTCTTGTAATGTTTAGGGGAGGAAAATCAAACCTGTGATGAGGGTGACTAGACTACCATAGGGTTCTTGTAATTAGATCGACAGATGATCTTATTAATTTGGCAACCAAGGAGTCCTTTCAGCTATATCATCACATGATGTTCCTAACCAGTTTTTTTTGGATCAATCTGTTTAACTAGACCACTCAAGGGGTCTAATTATGGAGTAGTACTTTATAACCCAAGGGACTTAACTACAACGTAGAAGTCCATTAAGGATTTTAGATAACAAAAACTTGGATTACACCAAAAACTAAAAAGGGAACACATAAGCACATAATCACATAGTTGCTTAACTCAGTTATTAATTTGTTATTAACTTGTTAGTGATTGAATATGGATATTCAAAGTACACCAGGAAACCAGTCGCTGGACTTCAATGTCCTCTGGGATCTATCTGAAAAGATAGGATGATCTCCCAAAATTCGATTTTGTTTTCAAAGAAACGTAACATTCGAATTAAGGAACACAAAAATTTTAAGATTCACGGAAATATCCTTAAGTACCCTTATTAAGGATTTATAGTGGTACTTTGGGTATTCATCTTGTGTTGTAACTTGCGCCTTGTACCTCGTTTCCTTAGAACAAACGGGTACTTAGGAATTTCGTGGAAACGCAAGAGATCCTAAGATGGAAAAATTTTGGGGGGTAGTTTGCTTTTCAAGGAATACGATTCCTTGATTGTCGGTATTGTAAGGGATATGTTTTATACATACAACCACATAAATACATTGCCATGTAAATAAAAGATTTATTTATAAACAATGAAAACAACTGTTCCTTAGATCTTGACAACAAAAGAGAATAATACATAAGGATTGATTATTTCTAAACAGTGTTGTCTTCCATTCGGTCAGATGCTCATCCCTGTGCTGGATTTGCATTAGCAAGCTTTGGGCAATTTCTTCGGAAATGACCCATCTCACCACAGTTGAAGCAAGAACCTGGTAGAAAACGACCTTGAGCAGGATTGTTGCCAGCTTGGTTTGGTGCAGCTGCAGCTGGGCAGACTCTTGCTGTATGGCCTATAAGTCCACAAGTTTGGCATTTGCGGCACTTTTCATTGGCATGATGATGGAGGCTATATTGGTTGCACAAGGGTGCAGTTCTATTGTATGGCTTCCTAGCAGGGGGTTGAGCTGGTTGGTTGGGGACGGCTTGATCATTGTGAGTAACCATGGCGAAGTTCTGAGAAGCCTTTCGCTTCTTCGACTTCTTAGGGGATCCAGTCTGTTCATCCATGGTCTTTGATTCCTCGATTGGGTTCGATTCCTCGACCGGTTTCTTGTCACCTTTTCGGAAAAGTTTACCTTTCCTGATCTTTGATTCAGTCAAGGTTGTAGATAGCTCAATGGCCTGTCTAACTGTAGTAGGGTTGCTACCAGTCACAATGTCTTGTATTGAGTCAGGGAGGCCATCAATGTACTTTTCGATTGCCTTATCCAAAGGCGTGACCATGTTTGGGCATAACAGACTTAACTCCTCATAACGGTCCATGTAGGCTCGATGCTCACCGCTATCTTGTGTAAGATTGTCAAATTCCCTTTCCAAGGCCCTGATCTCTTGACGAGGACAGAATTCCTTCATCATAAGGGCCCTAAGTTCAGCCCATGTCTGTGCTAGAGCAACTTCTGCACCACGATCTCTCATAACCCCGTTCCACCACGTAAGGGCCCTCTTCTGGAACACACTCGAAGAAAACTCGACCTTGCGATTGTCAGGACACTGCACGTGGCAGAAAGTATTCTCAATGCTCTCGAACCATTGAAGAAGCCCAGTCGCTCCCTCAGAACCACTAAACTTGAGTGGTTTAGCAGAGTTAAAACTCTTGAAATTGCATGGACCATTGTTATTGTTGTTGGCTTGGTTCCATTGAGCAAGGAGGTTTGGGAATTGAGCAGCCATTTGCTGCGCAATGATTTCTGCCAGTTCGGCAGTCGCTATCTGGTTTTCGCGTCGAGGAGGCATTCTAAAAGAGAAACAAGAAAGAAAACAAATGAAATGGCATTGGGTAAAAAAAGGATGTTACAATTACCGACCATAATCATGGTTGATGGTCATTTGTTTGAACCATGAAGCAAACAAACAACACTAAGGCTGAATCAAAGCAAATAGATCCTCATAGTGTATCGCGAAGACATGCTCTCCTATAAGTGGACACTCACCCCAAGAGTTCCCAGGTAAGAGTGACTGATCCGATTTTGTGGATTTGTACGAACACTCTAGCCTTAGACAGAAAACTCAGGGTACAGGCATTCACTCTTCCAGTTTGCACGTGTTCACACTATTTAGGACCCAAAACTTTGACGAGGTTTTGAAAACTCAAAGGGTTCAAAACCTTATAACAGAGGGTTCAAAACCTTACAATAGAGGGTTCAAAACCTTACAATAGAGGGTTCAAAACCTAGTAATCAATCATCCTAGAACAGATGATTAGTTTTCAAACCGGTTTTGAAATTTATGTTCTTGTTGTGGTCGTCGCCTAAGGATAGGTGACGGTATTGTTTTATGACTAAACGCAAGTAAACTCGCGTTAGGGTCCTAGGAAGGTTATACACTAGGTCAAAGCAGTACTAATAACCTAATTCCCTATAACCATTGGCTCTGATACCAACTTTTTTGTCACACCCCGACCACGTAGAACATACAAAACGTGGCGGAAACGTCGGGGAGTGTTGTAACAGAATTAATTGTTTCAAATCCATGGCAATTGAAGTTTCATTTTATTAATCAAACATGAAAGTTTACATTGTTTTAAACAAGAACCAAAGAGTACATAACATAAATTAACTAGTTCTTGTCTCATTTTAAGTCACTAAGGCATAGGTCCGCCTAAGTATGTCTTGATAAGTCCTATGCATCATCTCCTGAAAACACTTGTGAAAATAGGTACGTCAGCATAAAAATTCCTGTGAGATACATAGGTTTTGTGAAAACAGAATTCATGACTTATGTTTGAGAAAATGTTTAGTCATGAACCTTGTAATTTGCTTTGTCTTGTAAATCATTTGAAAAACGATAAGATCAGATGATATGTATAAATAAGAGAATAATGTATGGTTAAATGAATAACCAAGTAAAATGAGTTTGTATAAGATACGTTGTTTGTAAAACAATGTCTTGTGAAAAGTATGTTATTTTTATAAAATGTTATATGTCTCAAATTGACATGATTCAAATAACGCTACAATATGTGATACCATACAAACACCTATATATAGGAAGTACCAGCGGCGTATCCACCGTGCTTGTATCATATTACATACGCCTCGTTACTTGAATCACTTACTCAAACCAAACCATCAAGATGAAATGTTTAACAATCGTAGAAATGTTTATGTATAGTCAAATGTATATTGTCAAATGTAAATCATGCCAACAGATACAACTGGTTCACACGGTTCAATAGTTACAAACGGTTCATATAATCAAAGGGTTACGACGGTTCACATAGTCAAATGGTTACGACGGTTCACATAGTCAAATATTTACAACGGTTCAAAATGTAGTATAATGTGTTCAAATGCTGGATGAGCATATGCAACAGAAATGCAATGTAAAACAATGTACTAAGTATGCACACAATGGGCGTACATAGCATGAAATGTAATGTAAAATCATGTACTATAAATGTACTAATAAACATAGCAAGTATATGATGTGAAAACAGGAAAGCATGAAAGTAACAAGTAGGCACATGTGTTTCACCCCAAAACAGTTTGGAAAACAGTAAAAGAGGGGTCTATGTACTCACTTGAGATTTCTCAGAAGTCCTAAGATAACCACCAAGCAATGCTAGAGATCTCGGAATCAAACGTCACCTAATATAGGTAACTATGTTAATAAACCGGACCTAGATCGGAAGATCGGATAGAATGAGGGCTCGTAAACCAAATGAGTATGGGAACTCATGTAGTATGGTTTAACAAAGCCTACATGCTAAATGAAACCTAACCTAAGTGCTTACGACCCGTTTAGGTAGCTTATGCTACTTTAACGCGTCGTTCGCGTAAAAACCCGTTCAGACCGCTTAACTAGTCCTATGACAAGTAACATATGCCTTAACATGTCTAATATTGTTGTCAAATTAGTTTAGATGTCAAAAGTTATGTTACATAGGCTTAAAATGGATTTTGGCGTTAAAGGGGTATTTTGGTAATTTACCTAAGGCATATAAACTACCTATCATACAACTACTTAAACGAAGCGACCATAAGGTATAACATCGGAAGGTTATTCCCTATATACTATGGTCACCTAATGTGTTTGGTCGGATCCTAATGATCGACCAAATGGGTCGGGTTCGAAGGTATAAGCGATTTATTAGATCGCTTACCCTTACGATCCTAGAGAACGTGGTAATTAGTAGGCATAGTCACAAGGGACTATAACCATTGTGATTACAATCACGTTGCGAAGTTCAAACGAACTTCGCATTGACCATAAACTGGTCAATGCATAAAGTCAAACAAAGGTTGACTTTCGGACTCGAAAAGCAATAAAAGAACGAAGGAACACTTACAAAGGGTCCCCAAATGCTAATCTAGATCAAAATAGCTCAGGTATGAAACAAAGGTTTCAACTTAGAGCACATTAGATCAGATTCTTGTGAGGAATGAGTGAAGTGGGTGTTGAGTATTTATAGATTTCGGTTCACCGTTAGGATCGTTTCTTGGAGAAGAGGGAATGATCACATCCCTACACTTGTCGGAAAGTTATGGTGGCTCATTTTGCCCCCACCACAAGAGTTTGACAAGTGGAATTGGCCTTTGGGGGTTTGAAGGGCTGTTACCAGCTGTTTAAACACTGAATCTGGTCCAGAAGGGGCCTCGCGTGACGCCAAGACCCCTCGCGTCACGCCTAGCCCTCCTTTTGGCAGAAATGACAGATTAGGTCCCTGCACATTGTTTCGTCGTGTAACGTCACTTCTAACACCCGTCAATCCAAATTTCAAGGTCCAAAATGATGTTAAGACATAGGGAACATGAAATATGCTTGAAAATATCTCGGATGTCGGTTCGTTTGGCCGTACGGTTGCGATGTTCGCTTAATTACGACGGAATGCGCATAAGCGCAAAAAACGATCCAAATTGCGCGACGAATGGATTTTTCTTATGCCAAACACTAAAATAAAATGTTTTAGTGCTTACATAAATTTTTGGATGTCCGGATGTATTCAGAACGTAAGTTATGCGCGAATGTGCAAACTTGTGCACTTTTTGACACTTGTAGTCCCTGAATGTCCCAAAAGTTTACTTTAGCATACCGAACCCCTCAAAGCCTATTTCTAAGCTATGTAAAGGATATTTATGGTATGTTTAACTTATGGTCATGTTCCAGAATGTTCGTTACAGTTCAAATTGGCATACTTTCGCAGTTTGTCAAGTTTAGTCCCTGTAAGCGAATTAACTTGTTTTTGCCATACCGAAGCCTTCAAAACTTATTTCCAAGTTATGTAAGGGTTATTTAAGGTATGTTAAGCCTATTTCACTATTCCGGAGTGTTCGTTGCATTAAACTGGTTATATTTACGCATCAGTGCGCGTATAACCTTCCAGAAAGCGATTTAGAGCTTGAAATTGAACAAGAATTGATATGTGCAAAAGATACACGTATTTATACAGATCACAAGTATGAAATACAATATTTCATTGGCTTGGTATTTGTTTGATGGTCGCAGTGACCCAGGTGTCACACTCAAAGCCTATTTCTAAGCTATGCAAAGGATATTTAGGGTATGTTTAACTTATGATCATATTCCGGAATGTCTGTTACAGTACGAATCGGCATACTTTTGCAGTTTGTCGAAATTAGTCCCTGTAAGCGAATAAACTTGATTTTGCCATACCAAAGCCTTCAAAACTTATTTCTAAGTTATGTAAAGGTTATTTAAGGTATGTTAAGCATATGTTGATGTTCCGGAGTGTTTGTAGCATTAAACTGATTACGTTTACGCACCAGTTTGCGTATAACTCTCTAGAAAATGATATAGAGTTTGAAATTGAACAAAAACCAAAACATGCAAAATGCCAAACATAAACAAACAAATATTAGGATCAAATAACATTATTTCATCGATAATTGAACTGTTTACAATGATTACAGACACAGGTGTCACAATCTCCCCTACTTGTGGAAATTTCGTCTCGAAATTTGTTTAGAGGAAACTCGTGAGAATAGATGTGGATATTTAGCCTTCATTTGATCTTCACGTTCCCAAGTAAACTCTGGTCCACGTTTAGATTCCCAGCGATCTTGTACCAATGGAATGCGCTTGCGTTTAAGCCACTTGACTTCACGATCCATGATTTCCACAAGTTTCTAAACAAAATGCATCATTTTATCAACATGGATTTCGTCAAGTGGTATGTGGAGGTTTTCATCAGCTAAATACTTCTTGAGGTTAGACACGTGAAAGGTTGGATGAACGTTTCCAAGTTCAGGAGGTAACTCAAGTCTGTAGGCTACCTTACCGATTCTTTTGACAATCTTGAATGGTCCAACGTATCTAGGTGCAAGTGTCACACCCCAACCACGTAGAACATACAAAACGTGGCGGAAACATCGGGGAGTGTTGTAACAGAATTTATGTTTCACAACCATGGAAATTAAAGTTTTGCTTTATTGATTAAAAGTGTTACAATGTCTTAACAAACAAAGAAATACAACATAATTAACTAGTCTTGCATCTTTTATTTTCACTAAAGCCCAAGTCTGCCTATGTGTATCTTGATCATCTTATGCAACAGCTCCTGAAAAACACATGTGAAAATAGGTACGTCAGCATAAAAATGCCTGTGAGATACATAGGTTTTGTGAAAATAGGTTTCATGACTTATGTTTGAGAAAATGTTTAGTCATGAACCTTGTAATTTGCTTGTCTTTGTAAATCATTTGAAAAACAATAAGTTCAGATGATATGTATAAATAAGAAAATAATGCATGGTTAAATGAGTAACCATGTAAAATGAGTTTGTAAAAGTTAAGTTGTTTGTAAAACAATGTATTGTGAAAGGTATGTTATTTGTATAAAATGTTATATGTATCAAACTGAAATGATTCAAATAACGCTACGATATATGTAATACCATACAAACACTTATATATAGGAAGTACCAGCGGCGTATCCACCATGCTTGTATCATATTACACACGCATCGTTACTTAATCACTTACTCAAACCACCAATGTAATAAGTCTATGTTTAAACCAATAGTCAAAAGTCCTTGTATAAACCATGTCAAATGTTTATAGTCCAAAAGTAGTCAAGTAATGTATAACCAAAATGATATGTATGGTAAGTAAAATTTAGACTACTTAAACCATAAGTAAAAATGTACAAAACAAAGTATTGAAGTAAAACTTGGTTTAAATCAAAGTTATGTTTTGTAAGATATATGCATGCTATACTGAATATGAACATTTATGCGGTATTGTGAAAATTCATACATCCAAGCCTTGAGACAGACGGATAACTATGTAAAAGTGAGTTATCAAGAGAATATGTATTCGGATTCGGTCATTCCTTTCATCCCCTTTCCCTGGGATGTCCGGAACGGGATTTGTCAAGTCCTATGGTACCACTACCTACTAACGAACGGCATGATCGGTGTTAATGAATGTATAGTATAGTTTAAACAAACCAAATGTCATACCAAAATGTATGCATGTTTTATGAAGATAATGTACCTAGTATGCTAGAGTAAACATACAGGGTAGAGCTGTAAAACAATGTGTCCATATGTTACTGGAACATATGCAACAGAGATGCAGTATAAAACAATGTACTAAGTATGCAAAGTCATCATACAAAGTAGAAAAGTCATGTAAAACAATGTACTAAGTATGCAAAGTCATCATACAAAGCATAGAACACCATGAAATCATGTACTATAAATGTACTAATGAACATAGCAAGTATATGATGTGAAAACAGGAAAGCACGAAAGTAACAAGTAGGCACATGTGTTTCACCCCAAAACAGTTTGGAAAACAGTAAAAGAGGGGTCTATGTACTCACTTGAGATTGCTCAGGAGTCCTAAGATAACCACCAAGCAACGCTAGAGATCACGGAAATCAAACGGCACCTATTATAGGTAACTATGTTAATAAACCGGACCTAAATCGGAAGATCGGGTAGCATGAGGGTTTGTAAACCAAACGAATATGGAGACTCGTGTAGTATGGTTCAACAAAGCCTACATACTAATTGAAACCTAACATAATTGTTTACGACCCATTACGACCCGTTTAGGTAGCTTATGCTACTTTAACGCGTCGTTCGCGTGAAACGCGTTCGGACCGCCTAACTAGTCCTATGACAAGTGTTATATGCCTAAACATGTTACATAATCAGTTATGTGATGAAAGTTTAGGTTACATATGCTTAATTACCAATTATACATGAAAAGGGTATTCTGGTAATTTACCTAAGGCATATAAACTACCTATCATACAACTACTCAAACGATGTGACCATAGGGTATAACCTCGGAAGGTTATTCCCTACCTACTATGGTCACCTAATGTGTTTGGTCGGATCCTAATGATCGACCAAACTGGGTCGGGTTCGAAGGTATAAGCGATTTATTAGATCGCTTACCCTATGACCCTAGACAACGTGGTAATCAGTAGGCATAGTCCCAAGGGACTATAACCAACGTGATTACACTCACGTTGCGAAGTTCAAACGAACTTCGCATTGACCATAACTGGTCAATGTAGAAAGTCAAACAAAGTTTGACTTTCAGACTCGAAAGACTCGAAAAGCAATAAAAGAACGAAAGAATACTTACGAAGGGTCCCCGAATGCTAATCTCGATCCAAGAATCTCAGGTATGAAACAATGGTTTCAACTTAGAGTTCCTAAGATCAAGATTCTAGTGATTTTAGCAATGTGGGTGGATGGGTATTTATAGGAATACCCGAACCGTTAAGATCGCTTGTCGAATATCGTGCCTTAATCGTATCCGTACAAGTGTCGGAAAGTTATGGTGCCTAAAATCCATCCTTATCCGCTGACTAAGCATGTTAGAATGTGTGGTTGTGAATTAAACAGCTGTTTATACATCGAATCTGGTCCCGAAAATGCAAAACTGAAGTTTCTGTCCAGTTAAGGCACTCGCGTAGCGCGACTGCATAGGCCCTTAGGGCTCGCGCTACGCCACTGCCCCTCTGTTTCAGAAATGTTTCCAAATTGGCAGAAATGGTCCCTGCACGTGTTTAAGGCCTTTTTCGATGCGTTTGAACCCCGTTAACCTCATTTTAAGGCTCTAAAATTAAGTTAAAGTATAGGGAACTCAAAACATGCTCAAAAATATGCCGGAGGTTGGTTCGTTTGGCTGTACGAACGCGATGTTCGCTTAATTACGACGGAATGCGCATAAGCGCGAAAAACGATCCAAATGACGCGACGAATGGATTTTTCTTATGGCGAACACTAAAATATAATATAGTCATGCTTACATAAATTTTTGGATGTCCGGATGTATTCAGAACGTAAGTTATGCGCGAAAGTGCAAACTTGTGCACTTTTTGACACTTTTAGTCCCTGAATGAGCCAAAAGTTTATTTTAGCACACTGAACCCCTCAAAGCCTATTTCTAAGCTATATAAAGGATATTTAAGGTGTGTTTAACTTATGGTCATGTTCTGAAATGTCTGTTACAGTTCAAATTGGCATACTTTCGCAGTTTGTCAAGTTTAGTCCCTGTAAGCGAATTAGCTTGTTTTTGCCATACCAAAGCCTTCAAAACTTATTTCTAAGTTATGTAAAGGTTATTTAAGGTATGTTAAGCCTATGTCACTATTCCGGAGTGTTTGTTGCATTAAACTGGTTATATTTACGCATCGGTGCGCGCATAACCTTCCAGAAAGCGATTTAGAGTTTGGATTTGAACAAAAATTGATATGTGCAATATGACACACATATTTTTACAAATCCCGAATATGAAATATAATATTTCATTGGTTCGGTATTTGTTTGATGGCCGTGGAGGCACAGGTGTTACAGTCTCCCCTACTTTAGGAAATTTCGTCCCGAAATTTATTTAGAGGAAACTCGTGAGAGCTTGAAAACATGAAGTTGAAAAGATCGAACAACATTGGTTAGGGTTCTGAACTTCTAGTAACTTTAATAACATCATGCTTGCAATGTAAGAGGGATACTTATATACAAGTATATAAAGCGTCATTGGTGCGTCCACCGTACCTCCATTACATCGTTCTCATTTCGTTATTGTTGTCACTATCGGTTCTTACACATAATAAATCTTACTGTGTTTCTGTGCACTAAATTTCATAATTATGTACGCGTCCATAATCAGACAATTCCTTGCACCGTTCACACAGTCTATTTTATAATGTATAGGGGAAAACCAAATGAACAATCATGTGACGAGTGTGACTAGACCGCCATAGAGTCCTTTTAATTAAATCAATAAATGATCTAAATAGACTATCAAGGAGTCTGTTCAGCTACATCACTAGATGTCGTTCTTTAACCAAACTGTGAATCAATCTTTTAGACTAGACCACTAAAAGGATCTCTTATGAAACATGGAGCGGTACTTATATAATCCAAGGGTCTTAACTATTAAATAGAAGCCCATTAAGAATTGAAGGTAGTACCTTTTGAATATCCTGCTACGAATCCCTCATATGAAGATATGAAAGATCCTGCGAGGATTTGGATAACGAATATCCAGAGTATTAAAAACACAAAAATGCATAAAAGAAAACATAAGATGAATAAACACATAGTCACATAACCACAAAATTGTTTGTTAATTTGTCTTGTTAATTGCGTACATGCATTTAAAGCACACTAGGAATCCATTCCGTGGATTTCATTTGGTACTTTAAACGTTATCAAGAATCTAACTATAAAGATAGAAAGATTCAAAAAGAAAATTCGATTTCGATTATTAGAAACCGAAATGTTCGAATTAAGGTACATAAAGAATCCAATTAAGGACTCTGATTTGAATGATAATCATCCACAAGGGTCTAATTGTGAAGATAAAAAGATCCCATATGGATTTTAGAAGTGAAAATGTTTTGAAACCTTGCACTGGACGTGCTTAGGTCAAAACATGATGTAAAATGCTTATGAAGTTGAGATGCTTGATATGTCAAGGCGACATATGAAGCAGAATTTGAAGGTTAAGTCAATGTATGAGGAAAATATTTTTGAAAACTATGCATGGGGTTCCTTTAAGAAAAATGTGTTTAACGTTTTTGAAACCTTATATATAATACTTTTGAAATCATAAAGTAGGTGTATTAGATAGATATATTTACAAAAATGTTTTAAAATCATGCGAGATGAATTTTGAAATTATGTATAAGGTTTTTGAAAGACATGAATGATGTTTTTCGAAAACATGCACTTGATAAGAAAATGTATTGTGTTAATATTGTCTTCTGACTATATGAAATATTTTGAAATTAGAAAGGTTGGTTTTGATAACATGGCCAATGTTTTTGAAATAACATAGACAATGTATCTTGAAAAATTGTTTTCAAACTATATGAAATGTTTTGAGATCATGAAGATTGTGTTGAAATACTTGTACTGTGTATGTTGAAAAATCAAAACGTAATGGGTATGAGATATGAAAATACCCTTAGTTATCTAACCAAGGATTTAAAGGTAAAGATGTGCTGAAGCATGATTACTCATAATGTCACTTTATTTTCTGTACTTCGTATCTTAGAATGAAACGAGTACTTAAAATTTTCGAGGGACTCATGAGCGATCATTTGAAAGAGAGAATCACAAGAGTAGTTTGTAAGGAACATAGTTCCTTGATGTAGGTATCATAGGAAAAGTCATACACACATGTAATTATACTTGTATATCAGAATTGTGAACAACAACTTTTATTTATGAACGAGACATATTGTTTCACAATGCATGAAAACAAAAGAAACAAAGGCATAAGACAGCAACATCCTTTGTTCAGCTGAATGCTCATCCGTGGGTCGGATTTGCATTAGCAAGCTTTGGGCATCGGTTTCTGTAGTGGGTCAGATCCCCACAATTGTAACAGGCACCAGGTGGGTAGTGTGGTCGTGCAGCTTGACCCTGTTGCTGAGCAAGAGGCTGAGCAACTTGTTGAGCCGGGTTCTGAACTGGGCGATTCGGATTAGCAGGGATGCGGCAGGTGTCAGCAAGATGACCGGATCTTCCGCAGTTGGTGCACTGACGACACTGGAGGTGTGGTTGATGATGGCCGTTACACCTGTTGCACAAAGGTGCATTGCCAAAATAAGGCTTCTTGGCTAGTGGTTGCGCAGGCTGATTTGGTGCAGCTTGGGCCTGTGCAGTAATGGCATAGTTTTGGGAAACCTTACACTTTCTTGCCCTCTTCGATGAACTAGAATCCTTCCCATTCTTGTTTTGACCTTTCTTGCTATCCTCCTTGTCAGACGACTGTTTCTCGCCCTTGTCACCCTTCCTGTGTAATTTATTCTTCCGAATCTGCGACTCAGTCAATGTCGCTGATAACTCGATCGCCTGACGGAGTGTGGCAGGGTTACTACCAGTAAGGATGTCTTGTACCGAGTCAGGTAGGCCGTCGATGTACCTTTCGATAGCTATGTCAAGTGGGGTAACCATTGTCGGGCAAAGCAGACTCAACTCCTCAGACCTATCAGTATACGCCCTGTGCTCACCACTATCTTGCTTCAACTCATCAAATTCCTTCTCCAAAGCTCGCTGCTCATGACGAGGACATAATTCCCTCATCATGAGAGCCCTAAGTTCAGCCCATGTCTGTGCTAGAGCAACTTCTGCACCACGATCCCTCATAATCCCGTTCCACCATGTGAGAGCCCTCTTCTGAAACACACTCGAAGAAAACTCGACCTTGCGATTGTCAGGACACTGCACGTGGCGGAAAGTATTCTCAATGCTCTCGAACCATTGAAGAAGCCCAGTCGCTCCTTCAGAACCACTAAACTTGAGTGGTTTAGCCTGGTTAAAATCCTTGTATTTGCATAGAACATTGTTGTTGTTGTTGGCTTGGTTCCATTGAGCAAAGAGGTTTGGGAATTGAGCAGCCATTTGCTGCGCAATGATTTCTGCCAATTCGGCAGTCTCTATCTGGCTTTCGCGTCGAGGAGGCATTCTAAAAGAGGAAACATGAAAGGAAACGAGAGAGAGAATTAGACGACAAGAATGAGATGAAACAAATCTGATGAAAGCAAGGATAGTGGTCATTTGTTTGTTACTACAAAGCAACAAACGACACACAGTGACAAATCAAAGTAAATGGGTCGAAAATAATGTATCGCGAAGACATGCTCGCCTATAAGTGAACACTCATCCCAAGAATTCCCAGGTAAGCACAACTGGTCTCGCGTCTGATGAGATGTATACGAAGTGCTTGCCTAGACAGAAAACCCAGAATACAGGCATTCACCCTTCCAGTTTGCACGTGTTCACATTATTTAAAACCCAAAACCTTGACGAGATTTTGAAAACTCAAAGGGGTTCAAAACCATATAACAGAGAGTTCAAAACCTTACAATAGAGGGTTCAAAACCTAGTAATCAATCATCCTAGAACAGATGATTAGTTTTCAAAGTGGTTCGGAAATTTATGTTCTTGTTGTGATCGTCGCCTAAGGATAGGTGACGGTATTGTTTTATGACTAAACGCAAGTAAACTCGCGTTAGGGTCCTAAGAAGGTTATAGACTAGGTCAAAGCATTACTAATAACCTAATTCCCTATAACCATTGGCTCTGATACCATCTTTTCTGTCACACCCCGACCACGTAGAACATACAAAACGTGGCGGAAACATCGGGGAGTGTTGTAACAGAATTTATGTTTCACAACCATGGAAATTAAAGTTTCGCTTTATTGATTAAAAGTGTTACAATGTCTTAACAAACAAAGAAATACAACATAATTAACTAGTCTTGCATCTTTTATTTTCACTAAAGCCCAAGTCTGCGTATGTGTATCTTGATCATCTTATGCAACAGCTCCTGAAAAACACATGTGAAAATAGGTACGTCAGCATAAAAATGCCTGTGAGATACATAGGTTTTGTGAAAATAGGTTTCATGACTTATGTTTGAGAAAATGTTTAGTCATGAACCTTGTAATTTGCTTGTCTTTGTAAATCATTTGAAAAACAATAAGTTCAGATGATATGTATAAATAAGAAAATAATGCATGGTTAAATGAGTAACCATGTAAAATGAGTTTGTAAAAGTTAAGTTGTTTGTAAAACAATGTATTGTGAAAGGTATGTTATTTGTATAAAATGTTATATGTATCAAACTGAAATGATTCAAATAACGCTACGATATATGTAATACCATACAAACACTTATATATAGGAAGTACCAGCGGCGTATCCACCATGCTTGTATCATATTACACACGCATCGTTACTTAATCACTTACTCAAACCACCAATGTAATAAGTCTATGTTTAAACCAATAGTCAAAAGTCCTTGTATAAACCGTGTCAAATGTTTATAGTCCAAAAGTAGTCAAGTAATGTATAACCAAAATGATATGTATGGTAAGTAAAATTTAGACTACTTAAACCATAAGTAAAAATGTGCAAAACAAAGTATTGAAGTAAAACTTGGTTTAAATCAAAGTTATGTTTTGTAAGATATATGCATGCTATACTGAATATGAACATTTATGCGGTATTGTGAAAATTCATACATCCAAGCCTTGAGACAGACGGATAACTATGTAAAAGTGAGTTATCAAGAGAATATGTATTCGGATTCGGTCATTCCTTTCATCCCCTTTCCCTGGGATGTCCGGAACGGGATTTGTCAAGTCCTATGGTACCACTACCTACTAACGAACGGCATGATCGGTGTTAATGAATGTATAGTATAGTTTAAACAAACCAAATGTCATACCAAAATGTATGCATGTTTTATGAAGATAATGTACCTAGTATGCTAGAGTAAACATACAGGGTAGAGCTGTAAAACAATGTGTCCATATGTTACTGGAACATATGCAACAGAGATGCAGTATAAAACAATGTACTAAGTATGCAAAGTCATCATACAAAGTAGAAAAGTCATGTAAAACAATGTACTAAGTATGCAAAGTCATCATACAAAGCATAGAACACCATGAAATCATGTACTATAAATGTACTAATGAACATAGCAAGTATATGATGTGAAAACAGGAAAGCACGAAAGTAACAAGTAGGCACATGTGTTTCACCCCAAAACAGTTTGGAAAACAGTAAAAGAGGGGTCTATGTACTCACTTGAGATTGCTCAGGAGTCCTAAGATAACCACCAAGCAACGCTAGAGATCACGGAAATCAAACGGCACCTATTATAGGTAACTATGTTAATAAACCGGACCTAAATCGGAAGATCGGGTAGCATGAGGGTTTGTAAACCAAACGAGTATGGAGACTCGTGTAGTATGGTTCAACAAAGCCTACATACTAATTGAAACCTAACATAATTGTTTACGACCCATTACGACCCGTTTAGGTAGCTTATGCTACTTTAACGCGTCGTTCGTGTGAAACGCGTTCGGACCGCCTAACTAGTCCTATGACAAGTGTTATATGCCTAAACATGTTACATAATCAGTTATGTGATGAAAGTTTAGGTTACATATGCTTAATTACCAATTATACATGAAAAGGGTATTCTGGTAATTTACCTAAGGCATATAAACTACCTATCATACAACTACTCAAACGATGTGACCATAGGGTATAACCTCGGAAGGTTATTCCCTACCTACTATGGTCACCTAATGTGTTTGGTCGGATCCTAATGATCGACCAAACTGGGTCGGGTTCGAAGGTATAAGCGATTTATTAGATCGCTTACCCTACGACCCTAGACAACGTGGTAATCAGTAGGCATAGTTCCAAGGGACTATAACCAACGTGATTACACTCACGTTGCGAAGTTCAAACGAACTTCGCATTGACCATAACTGGTCAATGTAGAAAGTCAAACAAAGTTTGACTTTCAGACTCGAAAAGCAATAAAAGAACGAAAGAATAATTACGAAGGGTCCCCGAATGCTAATCTCGATCCAAGAATCTCAGGTATGAAACAATGGTTTCAACTTAGAGTTCCTAAGATCAAGATTCTAGTGATTTTAGCAATGGGGGTGGATGGGTATTTATAGGAATACCCGAACCGTTAAGATCGCTTGTCGAATATCGTGCCTTAATCGTATCCGTACAAGTGTCGGAAAGTTATGGTGCCTAAAATCCATCCTTATCCGCTGACTAAGCATGTTAGAATGTGTGGTTGTGAATTAAACAGCTGTTTATACATCGAATCTGGTCCCGAAAATGCAAAACTGAAGTTTCTGTCCAGTTAAGGCACTCGCGTAGCGCGACTGCATAGGCCCTTAGGGCTCGCGCTACGCCACTGCCCCTCTGTTTCAGAAATGTTTCCAAATTGGCAGAAATGGTCCCTGCACGTGTTTAAGGCCTTTTTCGATGCGTTTGAACCCCGTTAACCTCATTTTAAGGCTCTAAAATGAAGTTAAAGTATAGGGAACTCAAAACATGCTCAAAAATATGCCGGAGGTTGGTTCGTTTGGCTGTACGAACGCGATGTTCGCTTAATTACGACGGAATGCGCATAAGCGCGAAAAACGATCCAAATGACGCGACGAATGGATTTTTCTTATGGCGAACACTAAAATATAATATAGTCATGCTTACATAAATTTTTGGATGTCCGGATGTATTCAGAACGTAAGTTATGCGCGAAAGTGAAAACTTGTGCACTTTTTGACACTTTTAGTCCCTGAATGAGCCAAAAGTTTATTTTAGCACACCGAACCCCTCAAAGCCTATTTCTAAGCTATATAAAGGATATTTAAGGTGTGTTTAACTTATGGTCATGTTCCGGAATGTCTGTTACAGTTCAAATTGGCATACTTTCGCAGTTTGTCATGTTTAGTCCCTGTAAGCGAATTAGCTTGTTTTTGCCATACCAAAGCCTTCAAAACTTATTTCTAAGTTATGTAAAGGTTATTTAAGGTATGTTAAGCCTATGTCACTATTCCGGAGTGTTTGTTGCATTAAACTGGTTATATTTACGCATCGGTGCGCGCATAACCTTCCAGAAAGCGATTTAGAGTTTGGATTTGAACAAAAATTGATATGTGCAATATGACACACATATTTTTACAAATCCCAAATATGAAATATAATATTTCATTGGTTCGGTATTTGTTTGATGGCCGTGGAGGCACAGGTGTTACAGCAAGTTTTCCTATCTTTCCAAATCTGATCACACCTTTCCAAGGTGACACCTTAAGTAATACACGATCACCGACTTGAAATTCCAAGGGCTTGCGTCGTTTGTCCGTGTAACTCTTTTGATGGCTTCGAGCTGTCTGAAGGTTATCACGAACTTTCTTAACCTTATCTGTTGTCTCTAGAATGAGGTCAGGTCCAGTAAGCTGAGCCTCACCGATCTCATTCCAGCAGATTGGTTAACGACATTTTCGACCATAGAGAGCCTCGAAAGGAGCCATGTTGATGCCGGAGTGATAATTGTTGTTGTAGGAGAATTCAATCAATGGAAGATACGAATCCCAACTACCACCAAAATCGATCACGCAAGCTCTAAGCATATCCTCTAGAGTCTGGATTGTTCTTTCGGATTGGCCATCTTGTCACACCCCGACCACGTAAAACATCAAATCGTGGCGGAAACGTCGGGGAGTGTTGTAGCAGAATTATTGTTTCACAACCATGGTATTTAAAGTTATGCTTTATTTATCAAACAAAGGGGTTACATTGTCTTAAAACACAGAAATAAAGGGTACATAACATGATTTAACTAGTCTAGTTTCATTTTAAGTCACTAAGGCACAGGTCCGCCTAAGTGTATCTTTGATCATCCCTATGCAACAGCTCGTGAAAACACATGTGAAAATAGGTACGTCAGCATAAAAATGCCTGTGAGATACATAGGTTTTGTGAAAATAGGATTCATGACTTGAGTTTAAAGAAATGTTTAATAAAAATTAGTCGTGAATCTTGTTAAGTGTTTTCTTTTATAAATCATATGAAAATGTGATAAGAAATCAGATTATATAAAAGAAAGGTGTATGGTTAATTAAATAACCAAGTAAAATGAGTTGTATAAAACAAGCTGTTTTGTAAATGTCTTGTGAAAAATATGTTATTTATGTAAAATGTTATATGTCTAAATTGAAATGATTTAAATAACGCTACAATATGTAATATCATACAAGCATTTATATATAGGAAGTACCAGCGGCGTATCCACCATGCTTGTATCATATTACACACGCCTCGTTACTTAAATCACTTACCCAAACAAATGATCGACCAAACGGGCCGGGTTCGAAAGTATAAGCGGTTGTTTAGACCGCTTACCTTACGACCCTACATAAGCACTAAACCTAAAGTGACGAGCTAAACATGTTAAAACATGCTTAACGAATTTAGAAAAAAGGTTTGATATCAAAACAAAGGGTTTTAATACCTAAGAGTAGTTTGGTTACAAAATACGCAAGAATACGCATTTTGACCGAAACTACGACTCGTCACTACACCTAAACAACGTGGTAATCAGTAGGTATAGTCACAAAGGACTATAACCATCGTGATTACGTTCACGTTATGAAGTTCAAACAAACTTGGTGTTGACCATAAACTGGTCAAAGCAGAAAGTCAAACACAGTTTGACTTTCACGCTTAAAACGCGTAAAAGAATGAAAGAATACTTACAACGGGTCCAAGGATGGAAGCTTTGATCCGAATATTCTCAGGTATGAAGTGAAAATCACATCAACTTAGAGAACCAATTCAGATCAAAGGTGTGAGTTTTGAAGCAAATGGGGGTGGGGTATTTATAGGAAAACCAAGACTCTTAGGATCGTTTCTTGAAAAACGTGCTTCGATCTAGGCCGTCCAAGTGTGCCCCCTGATTTCTAAAACCATGGGCACCTCCAAATCAGCCCATAGATTGCCCAAAACCATGTGCAAGAGTGTGGAACAGCTGGATCAAGCTGGAAAACACTTCTGCTGACTTGGGGACTGCTTAAAGACCGCAAAGGGTCCCATACAGTCCGTAAGGACCTTGCAGACCAGCCAGTTTCATAAAATGTCAGTTTTGGTCCCTGTGCGCGTATCGTCGTGTTTTGGCACTTCTAACACCCGTCAAACCCATTTTTAAGCTCCATATGGATGTTAAAGCATAGGGAACATGAAACATGCTCAAAAATATGACGGATGTCGGTTCATTTGGCCATATGTTTGCGTTGTTCGGTTAATTACGATGGAAGTCGTAACGGACGCGAAAACGATCAAAATTGCAAAACGAATGAAGTTTTGGCATACCAACCACTAAAATAAAATATTTTAATGATTACAAAATTTTTTGGATGTCCGGATATATTCAGAACGTAAGAAATGCGCGAAAATGCAAACTTATGCACTTTTTGACGCTTTTAGTCCCTAAATTACCAAGAAGTTTATTTTAGCACACCGAACCCCTCCAAGCCTATTTATAAGATATGTAAAGGATATTTAGAGTATGCTTAACTTATGGTCATGTTCCAGAATGTTTGTTACAGTACGAATTGGCATACTTTCACAGTTTGTCGAATTTAGCCCCTGTAAGCGAATAAACTTGATTTTGCCATACCAAAGCCTTCAAAACTTGTTTCTAAGTTATGTAAAGGTTATTTAAGGTATGTTAAGCATATGTTGATGTTCTGGAGTGTTTGTCGCATTAAACTAATTATGTTTACGCACCAGTTTGCGTATAACTCTCAAGAAAGCGATATAGAGTTTGAAATTGAGCAAAAATCAAAACATGAAAAATGTCAAACATAATTAAACAAACTTTGGGATCAAATAACATTTTTTTATTGATAACTAAACTGTTTATAATGATTACAGACACAGGTGTCACAGTCTCCCTTACTTGTGGAAATTTCGTCCCGAAATTTGTTTAGAGGAAACTCGTGAGAAAAGATGTGGATATTTCGCCTTCATTTGATCTTCACATTCCCAGGTAAATTCTAGTCCACTTTTAGATTCCCAGCGAAGTTTGACCAATGGAATGCGCTTGCGTTTAAGCCACTTGACTTCACGGTCCATGATTTCCACAGGTTTCTCAACAAAATGCATCGTGTTATCAACACGAATTTCATCAAGTGGTATGTGGAGGTTCTCATCAGCTAAGAACTTCTTGAGATTGGACAAGTGAAAGGTTGGATGAACATTTCCAAGTTCAGGAGGTAACTCAAGTCTGTAGGCTACCTTACCAATTCTTTCGACGATCTTGAATGGTCCAACATATCTAGGTGCAAGTTTTCCTGTCTTTCCAAATCTGATCACACCTTTCCAAGGTGAGACCTTAAGTAATATGTTGGTGTATAAATGTCTGTTAACTTCGTCTTTATTGAGTCTATTGTCTAGATAGGATAAACCAGTGCTCAGCAGGATATAAATTAGGTTTTGTATATAAAAGGGTCATTTCGCATGAAATGAACAAGTCATTTCATACGAAATGAAACAAAGTCATTTCACACGAAATAGCTTTGTTGGTTTCATACGAAATGCCAACCCCTATATAAACATGGCTCTGATACCACTTCGTTTGAGATTCATTTCGTTTGAAACTCATTCCGCGTGAACCATTTCGTTTGAGATTGTTTCAAATCCAAAAAAATTTCTAAGTGTTTGTTGATTGTCTCATGTACTTGAAGATGGATGATTTTCTGAATCCATTCAGTGACGCTTTTGCTTTCACAGGAAGCACAGGAGATGATACATCAAATAACACAAATGAAAATGTTCCAAATCCGAGTGCAAAGAAAAACATTGCTGATTCTTTGAGTGTTGATAGTGCCTATAGTACATACAACAAACCACCCAAGCTAATGGCGATAGAGGAATACAATAGATGGGCTAATGGCTGAAAGCTTTTGCATATCAAAGTTGGAAGAGCATGAAGAATAGTTTTGATATGGGAAGATCAGATTATGAAAATATAGAAGAGAATGAAGTAGAAAGATTTGTTTCTGAACATAAATGCGTCGCCTTACTTCATCAATCTGTGAGGGATGACATTATATCACTAATCGAATACACAAATCCCAAAGATCTATGGGAGAAACTAAAAAAACTGTGTGGGTAGTGCTGAAATTGTTAAAAAAAAAAAAGAAGTTGTTAAGAAAAGAATTCGATTTGTTTGGATGTTTGAAAAACGAATCTGTGACAAAGATGATTGAAAGATTTGGTCATTTGAAGATGGAACTTGCAAGACACGGAATTGTGTATACTCAGGAAGAATTGGTTGACAAACTGTTTGATTCACTACCTGATGAGAAAGACTGGCAGTATTTTGCTTTGATGCTGAAGAACATAGTAAAATCGACTGATCTGACAGTTGATCTGTTAATCGAAAGATTGGAAAGTCATGAATTGGAGATCAGGAAAACGAACAAAGTCAACAACTCCTCGTATCAGCAAAATGTTGACTTGTATTATCGAGGAAGTATGATTCCGAAAACTGTGTCACCGAAAACTGCATTTTCAGCAGAAAATTCAAACATGTCAAGTCAAGAAACTTCAAACAGTGGTTATTATGGAGGATCATCATCAACTGCTCAAAGTCAATCAGTTCCGAAGAATCTGTTTCAGTGCAACATTGTTGTGGATCTCAAGAATGCACAGAATTTCAGTGAAGAATCCGCCAAACAGCAAATGGTGTTTTTAGCATCTGTCTTAGAATCTTATGAAAGCCTTGTAGCGGGAAAGATCAGAAACACTAACCTCACCAAGGAAGATTATGATCAGATCGACCCCGAGGAGATGGAGTTGATTGATATTAGGTGGTGTATGGCGAGTGCGGTTAGGAGAGCGCAAAGATTCATGGAGATTACCGGTAGACATTCTATTGGTGGACCTTCAACCAAGCTAGGGTTTGATAAGTCGAAGGTCACGTGCTTTAAATGTAAACAAAAAGGTCATTTTAAACGTGAATGTCGAAATACTTTTGCAGATGACACGGCAAATCCTTTTCGTGAAGATTATTACAAAAGAGCAATTTACCATCAAAACAAATCTGAACCTCCCAGAATGAAGCAGCTAGAAGATACTCCCAAAGAAAAGTCTTGAGCACTTGTTGTTATCCATGATGACGAGGGATTCGATTGGAGTGAACTGCTACCGAAAGAAGATGCAGTGAGCTATGCTTTCATGACAAAAATTGTACCTTTCAAAGATACCAGAACAGAAGAAGTGAAATACATCAACAGAAAGGTGTCAGCCCAATTCATGAAAAGTAGAATCTACAAAACATGGATAGAAGCAAAGAAGGCAAATAGATGGGATCTTGATAGAGAATGTTATCTAGATCCTAAAGGAAATATAGCTGTTGATCCAGATTCTGTCAGTCTTGAGACTCTTTCCCAGCAAATTGCAGAATAAGAAGAAGCAAGACAGAGAATGTGGTGGGGAGGAGGAGAAGTTGAAGTAAAAGAAAAAGAAAAAGAGATAGAGTTAAAGCCAAAGAAAGTTGATGACGGGATAATTGACACATCGAAAGAATTCACCACAGAAAACCTGAAGCAAATGGCTGACAAAGTGCTTGCAGCAAAAGAGTTAGAGGTAGACTCTAAGTCCAGTTCTGAGTCTAAAAGCAAGGTCAGTTCAAATTATTCGATCAATAAATCAGGTAAGAAAGCCAAAATTGAGAATGACTGCAAAAATTGCATGAAAGATTGTAAAGTTTGTAGTACATGTGACAACCCTCACCAAACCAGGTATCCGTACGACTTAATTAATAATTAATTACTGCTTAATTACTATGCTTACTTGAACTTGTGGATAAACTGCTACTTGAATGCTGATACATGTACTTACTTGCATCATACCTTACTTGCTGTCACTCCATGTTTTGCTTACAACACCTTTGTGACAACCTTGATGCACCAAAAGCACAGTAGCACAATGAACGGATAACCTATTAAACGTGCTGTCATAACTAGCACCAGGCAGGTACTGCCTCTAAGGCCTGTAAGAGCCTGAGATAGTTTGCTACACTAGTGGTGAGTGTAGGGATATAAGGGTTGTAGAACTGCGTCACTAGGAATGAGATTACAGTGACCGGATGTGCCTAAAACGTACTTTAAGTACAAAATTCAGCACTTTAATTAAAATTCAGCATCTAGCTAACTAATAAAGTGCCAAAACATGAGAAAAACATTACTAGACACTTTCCAAAGTGTCGGGAATAAGTTGGGTCACTAAAATAATAATAATGACACTTTAAAGCTTTGTTAAGCACTTTAACGGATCATTATCCAACCGAACAACCGGATTATACCCGGAACATAAAAATATTGCCATATACATTGTTGTTCTTTTTCTGAACCAGTTAGGGTCCCCGAATACCCTAACACCCGCTATAATGCACAACACACTATTAACCGAGTTAACCTCCAACTTAACTTAACTAAATGGCTAACTAATGGTTGAAATCTAACTAGGAGACCCCCCCTCCCCCTCAACCGAACTCGTCCCCAAGGGGGACACCCTTGTCCTATTTATGATTAAAATAATCACTCTTGTCTAATATCAATTAGACATATGATCCAATGGTTAATGATCTTGAGTTTTGTCTATAAGAACCAAGCTTAAACCAACATAACCTTCACACACTCAACTTACCAACACACACTCTCTCCCTCTCTCTTTGGTTCTCGGCCGAGAGCACCCCACAACCATCCATCCATTTTCGGTTTTGATCTTGCAAGTTCCAAGGGTATACAAGTGTTAAGGATCTCACATAAGGAAGCTTGGTGCATTCGGAACGTGAAGGACCTCACCCCATTGCTTTTATCCACGCATTTTTCGACTAGTTTCTTCCCTAGCCTCGAGCTAGTAGTAAGTGGATTTAAACACACTCTCGATCTATTTTAAAGTGGTTAAACTAATATATGACAGTTAAAACTCATGAACTTACAAGATGATATGTAAAAGTCTACTAAAATGTTAAAAATGTTGGTTAATAGCACAAGGGTTGTGTAAATCTTGTAAGATTTGTTTTGTGTGATTATTTAGTGCCGATCTATGATGTGGTAGCTCGGATCATCATCTAACCCGGATTAGTCATGATCAAGAATCATGGCATAGAGTTTGTTTAAGTGTACAAAGGGTTAAATGATGAAACTCTACCACACATTAAACATGAACTTGTGTAAAATCGATTTTACTTATGAAATAGTGTTCAAAACTAGTAGATCTACGGATCTACAAACGGTATTTTCAAAGGACCACGTGTCAAGAGAAAACATACTTTTAAAGACGGATCTTTCATAAACAAGAATGATTTTGTAAACACACAAGTGTGTAGACACTTGTGTAACACAAAAATTTTGACAAAGGAACTATTTTTGTAAATGTTGACAGGAAGTTGTAAAGATGTAACTTCTTTAAAAACGAGACTTTCAAGAAATGAAGTTGATTTATATAAAGATCCACTAAAAATAGTGGGATTTATCACGCATCTTTGGATAAACCACCAGTTCATGTAATTTATGCGATTTATATATGTTTTGACTAGTTTGATGCTTTGGATATTGTTTTGGTTGAATGAGAAAATTGTTGATTTGAATTATAAAAGAAAATGATACGCTTGAAAGCGTGGCCACCTCCAGTTACAGGGGAAACTCTGGCGAAATTTTTCTAAAAACCTAACACTTGGAAATATTTTCACAACAAGTGTTGTAAATATATTTTTGACTTGTTTTCAAAACGTAAATTTCGCCATGACTTTATTTACAAAATATCGGAGGTGGGATTTTCACAAAATAAAAACGGGGTAAATATATATTTGATATATATACTTTTCATAAGCGTCACTTGTAAAATGTTTATGATTAGTTTGTGAAATATACGAATATTATTTTTAGAGTAAAAATAATATTACTAAGTACTAATGATTCCAAAAATAATACATACGCTTTCATAATTAATAATAAGTTACAACGGTATAATTATTACCACCCGATCTTTATCCGTAACTTACGCAATTCAGAAGATACCAATGAACGCGTATTTGTCAAGAATATTATTTCGGAAAATTGTATGAAATAAAATATAGTATTTTTGGGAAGAATGATTATATTTTGGAGTAAGAAATAAAATATATTAAGTGAGACTTAATAATGTATTTCGAATTTTACGAACACGCATGTATTAAATCCCCCACCCAGCCCCAGGCCCAAACAGAACGGACCTCGGGGTGACTTTGTACCCAACGCATAAATCTGCTAGGTTTGAGTCTTCCTACTTGCACTTCACACATATCAATGGCCTCGCAAACCATTGGTGATCTCTTTTTCCTTATTTGCTACATACCAGGGTTTTTATACATACAAAGGTTTATTTACTCACTTACACATGAACTCGCTCAACATTATTGTTGATTTTTCAACTTACATGTATTTCAGGGAATTAAAGGATCTGGCGCGGTATGACACGTTTTCCCGCTGCATTAGTCTCGAGGTCATCCGAGTTTAAGGGATGCGACTTTTTCCTGGATGAGTCACAGTTCTTAAACTGTGTTTATTTCTTGTTGGTGTTGTGTCTTTTGAACACTGTTCATGTTTGTTAGGATGTGATATCCGTTAAGACAATGTTGTATTTCTTTACTCTTCAAACTTATTTTAATGGATGATCTTGCATGGTTTTTATTTCATATGGCTTGTTATGATTAAGCTATGGTATTAAGAAGTCACACCAAAATAACCACGCTTCCGCAAAGCCAGGGTGTGACTGCTTGGTATCAGAGCTCTGATCATAGCGAACTAGGATTCCTTCTCGAGTCTAGACTCTGATCACTAGGGCTCTTACGAAAACATTTTACACTGCATACCACTCAAGTCCAGATCCAAAACTTTTTACAAACAAATGTTGAGCACATTTATTTATTATTTATAGGCTCAGTCTGGGAGGCTGAGGCTCGGTCTGGAAGACCGAGGCTCGGTCTAGGAGACCGAGGTAGTTGTCTAGTGGGACTAGGGAGTCAGTCTGAGAGGCTGGGAGAATAGGCTAGTGGGACTAGGAAGAGCAGTCTGAGAGGCTGGGAGAATAGGCTAGTGGGACTAGGAAGAGCAGTCTGAGAGGCTGGGAGGCTAGTGGGACTAGGAGAATTATTTGATTGCTTACTTGGTGACTAATGTGCTTATCTGATTGTATGATTGATTATTTGTACATATTTGTGTTTGTGTTACAGACACCATGGACTCGTCCGGCACAGGTGATTCGGACACCACGGGCCCTAGACCCATAGTATCAGACGACTTAGAGTCTTCAGAGCACGAGGTCCACACATCAGATGTTACCAGCACAGACGAGGACGACTTTCAGCCCTTTGCGCTGCCCGACGCTGTCGATGAGCCCGCTGATGGCCCTTTTGCTGGGTACCTACCACTCGTAGAGATCCCTGCTCCCATACCATTGGCCGTTTATCCTGCTTACGATATGCTCCTCGACGCCGACGTTGACGACGACGTCGATCTGTTTGATGATGAGCCCCTGGAGGACGATGTTGAGGGCGAGGCCCTTCTAGCTGACGGTGGTCTTTTGTTACTCGCAGATGCTCCAGCTGAGGAATCACCTGCACACTCACCCGCTCCAGACTCCCTCGAGTCTGTGGCCTCCGCACCGTCACACACTCGGAGCGCACAGCACTATTCACACGGTTCAGATCCTGACAGGGCATCATCTGCTGTCTCTGCTCCTAGATTTGCTTTCGATCACGACCTCGATGAGGATTCAGACCCTGTTTTTCCCCCTGGATTTGACCCGGACCAGGAGATAGAGTTCATCCACTTGGATCAGCCTATGGTTGACCCAGTAGACCCAGCTGACCCTGCATTCGCTGATCATGCAGATTTTGATATGGAGTTCGTTGATCCCGAGCCTGCCATGGCCCTTGAGCCAGTAGCTGCTCCTGACCCAGTGTTTGAGCATGACCCTGTTCATGCTGACATGCCCATTGATCCTGTGATTGCTGACCTACCCATTGATGATCACCCTGCTGATGCACCACTACTGGAGGGTGACCATGTTATTCCTGCTGATCATGTTGATCCCCCACTTATCGCTGATATACATGCTGACCCTCTTGTTGCACCCCACCTTGACCCTATGCTTGTACAGTTTGATCGAGCACTTTTTGAGGCACAGATTGACCCACGAGATGATCATGACCAGCATGGGTGGATTCCTGAGGATGATGAGCTTCCACCTATTCCTCCTCATACCACCGATGCACGTCACGTTGATTTCTCTTTTTCATTTGCACAGTACACACCTCCAGCTCCACCTGGAGAGGGTTCCTCGGCTCATCCCTTTGGACATGTGCCGACATCTATTCCAGTTATGCCACAGACTTCATCTACTATCCCCCTGCACCACCATTCTTTGTGCCACCTTTTGATCCAGCCAGCGAGCCGTTTCTCTGGACGTCACCGTCTGTTATGCCACCGACCGACCCCTACCATCCTTTCCATATGGGGTATTCTATTGAGGACGTTCTGATGTCGTTTCTTGTCCAGCAGGAGGCACTCACACGGCGTATTCAGGAGCTTGAGAGAGCTCAGCCACCGCCGTGCCAGTGTCAGGGTCAGACCCACCCTGCTTCTTCGCAGCACCCTCGACCATTGTTACCTGACTATGCTGCACGCCTTTTGGCACTTGAGCAGCAGGTTGCTTCTTGGTTGCGTACCCAGAGAGCCATGGAGGAGGACTGGCTCCATTTGCGACGTTTGTTCTACACCCATTTTCCCCCTCCTCCACCACCATCAGTTTAGGGCATCTTTAGTACAGCATGGGTGGACGTTGGTGAGAAGACGGCGATTGCTTTGACCACACAGCATTTTTGGAGACTGCATTCTGATTCTGACTTTTGTTGATCATGTATATGGGATGTATTGACCCTGATTTGATATTCTTTTGGACTGGGGTGATGTAGCCCTTAGTCGATGATGATGTATGACACTATTATGTACTTGTACACTCTACCATGTGGTCCCGATTTTGGCAATGCAATCGCAGTATTCTCATCATATGTGATGTTTTGGTTGATTATTTATGTCTTATAACATGGGATGTTGTGTGATTAATATGATTATAACATGAGGTGTTATGTACTATTACTATCATTATATACGTACGCTTTATTATGGTCTGACCGACGTGAACCCATCTTTTAGAAGATGCCACTGAGACGTCAAACGCCGATGCCTACCAATGAGGCAGAACTGCAACAAGTCATTGCTGCTGCCATCGCGCAATACGCCGCCTCGCAAGGAGGACCCAGCGGAAGCAGCTCAAACAACAATGGCAACAACAATCCACCTCATGGGTGCACCTACAAGCAGTTTCTAGACTGCAAACCTGTCAACTTTGATGGCACCGGAGGTGCTGTCGCTTTTGTTCGTTGGGCCGAAAAGACTGAATCTGTTCTCCGCATGAGCAAATGTGCACCAGACCAGCAAGTTACCTACATTTCTGGGCTATTTTTGGATGGAGCCCTATCTTGGTGGAATTTGCAAGTGCAGACACTTGGTGAAGCTGCTGCCTACGCACTAACATGGACCGAACTGAAGGAACTAATGCGCAAAAAGTATTGTCCTCGCACTGAAATCCAAAGATTGGAAACTGAGTTCTGGCATTTGAAGATGGAAGGTCCGAAGATCGCGGAATATGTTCAGAGGTTTCACGACCTGTCGCATGTGGTACCCTATATGGCACTCCAGAATTCAAGCGGATTGAATGCTTCATTTGGGGATTGGCTCCTCAAATCATAAGCATGGTGACCTCCTCTAAGCCTGCAACAATTACTGAGGAAATCGATTTGAGCGTGGCTCTCACTGAGGAGGCTATCCGCCTGAACAAGTTCGATGAGATCGAGACGAAGAAGAAAGAGACTCACGTCGAGTCATCCGGAGGTAACAAACGAAAGTTCTCAAACTTCAAACAAGGCACTAGTGGTGTTGTTAAGAAAGGAGAGCCAAACGCGCCAGCTTAGGTTACAGCTGGTGGTGGAAGGAAAGGAAAGGGATATATGGGCACCCAGCCCAAGTGCAACACCTGCCAGCGTCACCATTCTGGCCGATGTAGTTTGAAGGTATGTGAAGCGTGTGGGAAACTTGGCCACTTGATGGATTCTTGTTGGGCCACTGTTGGCCAGGGAGGCCAAGGAGGATTTGGAAACAGAAACAATAACCGGGGTGGAATTGGAAATCGCCCACAAGGAAACAATGGAGGTAATGGGAATCGAGGAAACAATGTGAATCAAGCGGGCGCTGTGAATCATAACCAAAGGAATAACCAAGCTGGAAATGGAAGTGGAAACGGGCAAAGACTTGGATGCTTTAACTGTGGTGATATCGGGCACTGTAAGAGGAACTGCCCAGAGTTGAACCAAGCCCGTGGAAGAGTGTTCCATATCGAAGCGAGGGAAGAGCGCCAGGATCCCAATGTCGTTACTTGTACGTTCCCTGTAAACCAACGCTATGCCTCCGTTTTATTTTATACTGGTGCCGACTATAGCTTCGTATCGTTAGAATTTAAGAATATGCTTGGTTTAGCCGCTAGTAAGTTAGATATTCCCTACTCAATCAAATTGGCTAATGGGAAGTTAGTAGAAGCCAATGAAGTGATCAGAGGTTGTGCAATCGAGTTGGGAGAACGTGAGTTTGCCTTGGATCTACTACCAGTCAAGTTGGGAAGCTTCGACGTGGTAGTCGGAATGGATTGGTTATCAAGCAACAAGGCAGAAATTGTCTGCCACGAGAAGATCATTCCCATCCCAACCGAAGATGGTGAAACAATGGTGGTTCATGGCGAAAAGCGCGATACGCCGTTAAGAATTATTAGCTGTCTCAAAGCGTGAAAGTGTTTGCAAAAAGGGTGTACTGCCTTCCTGGCACACATTGTAGACAAGAAAGCTGCGGAACCGAAGATCGAAGACATCCCTGTCGTGAGGGAGTATCCGGAAGTCTTCCCGGAGGACTTGCCTGGACTGCCACCTCAGAGACAAGTGGAGTTTCACATCGATTTAGTCCCAGGCGCCGCGCCTGTGGCTAAGGCACCTTATAGACTTGCCCCGTCTGAGATGCAAGAATTGTCGACACAACTTCAAGAGTTGTTAGACAAGGGATTTATCAGACCAAGCTTCTCGCCTTGGGGAGCTCCGGTCCTGTTTGTCATAAAGAAGGACGGTAGTTTTCGAATGTGCATAGACTACCGGGAGCTGAACAAGCTGACGATCAAGAATAGATATCCTCTGCCAAGAATTGATGATCTGTTTGATCAACTGCAAGGTTCAAGCTTTTACTCAAAGATCGATTTGCGATCTGGATACCATCAGTTAAGGATACAAGAAGAGAGTATCCCGAAGACAGCCTTCAGAACTCGTTATGGACACTACGAGTTCCTTGTTATGCCGTTTGGGTTGACAAACGCACCTACAGTCTTTATGGATTTGATGAATAGAGTTTGCAAGCCGTACTTGGACAAGTTCGTGATTGTATTTATCGACGACATCTTGATTTATTCAAGGACAAAGGCTGAGCACGAACAGCATCTAAGAGCTATTTTGGAGCTGCTGAAGAAAGAACAGCTGTATGCCAAATTCTCTAAGTGCGAATTTTGGCTACGTGAAGTCCAATTTCTTGGACATGTGGTAAATGGAGATGGAATCCATGTGGATCCAACCAAGATCGAAGCGATCAAGAATTGGGAAACGCCAAAGACTCCAACCGAGATTCGACAATTCTTGGGTTTGGCTGGCTACTATCGAAGGTTCATTGAGGATTTTTCGAAGATCGCTCAACCATTGACGCTCCTCACCCAGAAAGATAAGAAGTTTGATTGGGGAATCAAACAGGAAGAAGCGTTTCAGCTGTTGAAGGATAAGCTCTGCAATGCGCCAATCCTAGCACTACTGGAAGGTACTGACGATTTCGTGGTATACTGTGACGCCTCACGTCAAGGATTGGGTTGCGTATTGATGCAACGCCAGAAGGTTATTGCTTACGCATCACGTCAGTTGAAGGTACATGAGAAGAACTATACCACGCACGATTTGGAGCTAGGCGCAGTGATATTTGCTTTAAAGATCTGGAGACACTACCTATATGGTACGAAATGTACAATTTTTACAGATCATAAGAGCCTACAACACATATTCAACCAGAAGGAGTTGAATATGAGACAAAGACGATGGGTTGAATTGTTAAATGATTACGATTGCGAGATAAAGTATCATCCAGGGAAGGCGAATGTGGTTGCCGACGCCCTAAGTCGAAAAGAGAGGATCAAGCCCATAAGGGTTAGGGCTTTAGAAATGATTATCCAAACCGATCTTTCCTTGCGCATTCGTGCCGCGCAGGAAGAAGCTCTTAAGGAAAGAAATCTTGAAGAAGAATATCTCCGTGGGATGGAGAAGCTATTGGTGCCAAACAAGGAAGGAACGTTATGTTTTGAGAAAAGGATTTGGGTTCCTCTGTTCGGTGGTTTGAGAAAAGTTATTTTTGATGAGGCACACAAATCACGGTACTCTATCCATCCAGGAGCGGATAAGATGTACCAGGACCTTAAAGATTATTATTGGTGGCCTCGAATGAAAGGTGACGTTGCTGTTTACGTGAGCAAGTGTTTAACGTGCGCCAAGGTGAAAGCGGAATACCAGAAGCCTTCAGGACTTCTGCAACAACCTGAGATTCCCAAGTGGAAATGGGAACAAATCTCCATGGATTTTATTACAAAGTTGCCAAGAATGCCAAGAGGTCATGACACTATTTGGGTGATAGTTGACCGCCTAACAAAGTCCGCACACTTTCTGCCAATCAAAGAGAAGGATAACACCAGCAAACTGGCAGAAATATACATGCGAGAGATCGTCGCACGTCATGGAGTGCCTCTCTCGATCATCTCTGATAGAGATGGACGTTTCATATTAAGGATTTGGCAATCCTTCCAAGAAGCTTTTGGCTCACAATTAAATCTGAGCACTGCATTTCACCCTCAGACTGACGGTCAAAGCGAGCGGACTATTCAGACCTTGGAAGATATGCTGAGAGCATGTGTTATGGATTTGGGCGGTAGCTGGGATAAGCATTTGCCACTGGTCGAATTTTCATACAACAACAGCTACCACACCAGTATTGAAGCCGCGCCATTTGAAGCTCTTTATGGACGCAAGTGTCGATCACCCCTATGCTGGGCTGACGCAGGTGATTGGCAGCTTGTTGGTCCCGAAATCATCCAAGAGACGACAGACAAGATTGCGCAGATTCAAAAGCGCATCGAAGCAGCCCGCGAAAGACAGAAAGCCTATGCAGATCCAAACCGGAAACATTTGGAATTCCAAGTTGGAGATATGGTTTTATTGAAAGTTTCACCCTGGAAGGGTGTGGCACGCTTCGGAAAGCGTGGGAAGTTGAATCCGCATTACATTGGCCCTTTCAGAATTTTGGAAAGAATAGGGCTAGTAGCATACAAGCTGGACTTACCTGCTGAACTGAATGGAGTTCACGATACATTTCATGTATCCAACCTGAAGAAAAGTCCAACTCAAGATACCGTTGTCATTCCCACCGACGAGATTCATGTTGACGACACGCTCCATTTCGTTGAAGAACCTGTTGAGGTTACGGATTGGAAAGTAAACAAGACCCGCCGGAGCAGTGTCAAGCTCGTCAAGGTTCGTTGGAATGCCAGACATGGTCCTGAATACACCTGGGAGCGTGAGGACCGGATGAAAGAGAAATACCCCCACTTATTTCCTAAGAACCCTGCATCTACAAGCAGAACTTAAAATTTCGGGACGAAATTTTTCTAATGGGGGGAGAATGTGACAACCCTCACCAAACCAGGTATCCGTACGACTTAATTAATAATTAATTACTGCTTAATTACGGTGCTTACTTGAACTTGTGGATAAACTGCTACTTGAATGCTGATACATGTACTTACTTGCATCATACCTTACTTGCTGTCACTCCATGTTTTGCTTACAGCACCTTTGTGACAACCTTGATGCACCAAAAGCACAGTAGCACAATGAACGGATAACCTATTAAACGTGCTGTCATAACTAGCACCAGGCAGGTACTGCCTCTAAGGCCTGTAAGAGCCTAAGATAGTTTGCTACACTAGTGGTGAGTGTAGGGATATAAGGGTTGTAGAACTGCGTCACTAGGAATGAGATTACAGTGACTGGATGTGCCTAAAACGTACGTTAAGTACAAAATTTAGTACTTTAATTAAAATTCAGCATCTAGCTAACTAATAAAGTGCCAAAACATGAGAAAAACATTACTAGACACTTTCCAAAGTGTCGGGAATAAGTTGGGTCACTAAAATAATAATAATGACACTTTAAAGCTTTGTTAAGCACTTTAACGGATCATTATCCAACCGAACAACCGGATTATACCCGGAACATAAAAATATTGCCATATACATTGTTGTTCTTTTTCTGAACCAGTTAGGGTCCCCGAATACCCTAACACCCGCTATAATGCACAACACACTATTAACCGAGTTAACCTCCAACTTAACTTAACTAAATGGCTAACTAATGGTTGAAATCTAACTAGGAGACCCCCCCCCCCCTCAACCGAACTCGTCCCCTAGGGGGACACCCTTGTCCTATTTATGATTAAAATAATCACTCTTGTCTAATATCAATTAGACATATGATCCAATGGTTAATGATCGTGAGTTTTGTCTATAAGAACCAAGCTTAAACTAACATAACCTTCACACACTCAGCTTACCAACACACACTCTCTCCCTCTCTCTTTGGTTCTCGGCCGAGAGCACCCCACAACCATCCATCCATTTTCGGTTTTGATCTTGCAAGTTCCAAGGGTATACAAGTGTTAAGGATCTCACATAATGAAGCTTGGTGCATTCGGAACGTGAAGGACCTCACCCCATTGCTTTTATCCACGCATTTTTCGACTAGTTTCTTCCCTAGCCTCGAGCTAGTAGTAAGTGGATTTAAACACACTCTCGATCTATTTTAAAGTGGTTAAAATAATATATGACGGTTAAAACTCATGAACTTACAAGATGATATGTAAAAGTCTACTAAAATGTTAAAAATGTTGGTTAATAGCACAAGGGTTGTGTAAATCTTGTAAGATTTGTTTTGTGTGATTATTTAGTGCCGATCTATGATGTGGTAGCTCGGATCATCATCTAACCCGGATTAGTCATGATCAAGAATCATGGCATAGAGTTTGTTTAAGTGTACAAAGGGTTAAATGATGAAACTCTACCGCACATTAAACATGAACTTGTGTAAAATCGATTTTACTTATGAAATAGTGTTCAAAACTAGTAGATCTACGGATCTACAAACGGTATTTTCAAAGGACCACGTGTCAAGAGAAAACATACTTTTAAAGACGGATCTTTCATAAACAAGAATGATTTTGTAAACACACAAGTGTGTAGACACTTGTGTAACACAAAAATTTTGACAAAGGAACTATTTTTGTAAATGTTGACAGGAAGTTGTAAAGATGTAACTTCTTTAAAAACGAGACTTTCAAGAAATGAAGTTGATTTATATAAAGATCCACTAAAAATAGTGGGATTTATCACGCATCTTTGGATAAACCACCAGTTCATGTAATTTATGCGATTTATATATGTTTTGACTAGTTTGATGCTTTGGATATTGTTTTGGTTGAATGAGAAAATTGTTGATTTGAATTATAAAAGAAAATGATACGCTTGAAAGCGTGGCCACCTCCAGTTACAGGGGAAACTCTGGCGAAATTTTTCTAAAAACCTAACACTTGGAAATATTTTCACAACAAGTGTTGTAAATATATTTTTGACTTGTTTTCAAAACGTAAATTTCGCCATGACTTTATTTACAAAATATCGGAGGTGGGATTTTCACAAAATAAAAACGGGGTAAATATATATTTGATATATATACTTTTCATAAGCGTCACTTGTAAAATGTTTATGATTAGTTTGTGAAATATACGAATATTATTTTTAGAGTAAAAATAATATTACTAAGTACTAATGATTCCAAAAATAATACATACGCTTTCATAATTAATAATAAGTTACAACGGTATAATTATTACCACCCGATCTTTATCCGTAACTTACGCAATTCAGAAGATACCAATGAACGCGTATTTGTCAAGAATATTATTTCGGAAAATTGTATGAAATAAAATATAGTATTTTTGGGAAGAATGATTATATTTTGGAGTAAGAAATAAAATATATTAAGTGAGACTTAATAATGTATTTCGAATTTTACGAACACGCATGTATTAAATCCCCCATCCTAGGGAAGGAGAATAATTACCAAGTATTTACAAAAATATAAACACGAAATAGTTGTCTAACTATTTCCCAAAAACTTAAACCTTAAGCTAAGGCACGGCCGTCCGTCTAATAGATTTAGTACGTGTAGGTCGTCGCACAGATGCTTAATCAGGAGATATACTTGGTAGAGACGCACCACTGTGAGTTCATGTCCCCCTTTTCTCTAACTGTTTTCAGTTTTCTAAACTGCGGGGGTGAAATACATGTTACTATGATTACGAGTACTTTTACATGGTATGGTTAGCGTAAGGAGGGTTATCATTCAGATCATGTGAGTGGGTAGGCGGAAACTTGAGGCCATTAATCCTCAGGGTAGGACCGAGGGGCAGGAGCAGTAGATCGATCTAGGTGTAGCGAGCCCAGCCCCAGGCCCAAACAGAACGGACCTCGGGGTGACTTTGTACCCAACGCATAAATCTGCTAGGTTTGAGTCTTCCTACTTGCACTTCACACATATCAATGGCCTCGCAAACCATTGGTGATCTCTTTTTCCTTATTTGCTACATACCAGGGTTTTTATACATACAAAGGTTTATTTACTCACTTACACATGAACTCGCTCAACATTATTGTTGATTTTTCAACTTACATGTATTTCAGGGAATTAAAGGATCTGGCGCGGTATGACACGTTTTCCCGCTGCATTAGTCTCGAGGTCATCCGAGTTTAAGGGATGTGACTTTTTCCTGGACGAGTCACAGTTCTTAAACTGTGTTTATTTCTTGTTGGTGTTGTGTCTTTTGAACATTGTTCATGTTTGTTAGGATGTGATATCCGTTAAGACAATGTTGTGTTTCTTTACTCTTCAAACTTATTTTAATGGATGATCTTGCATGGTTTTTATTTCATATGGCTTGTTATGATTAAGCTATGGTATTAAGAAGTCACACCAAAATAACCACGCTTCCGCAAAGCCAGGGTGTGACTGCTTGGTATCAGAGCTCTGATCATAGCGAACTAGGATTCCTTCTCGAGTCTAGACTATGATCACTAGGGCTCTCACGAAAACATTTTACACTGCATACCACTCAAGTCCAGATCCAAAACTTTTTACAAACAAATGTTGAGCACATTTATTTATTATTTATAGGCTCAGTCTGGGAGGCTGAGGCTCGGTCTGGAAGACCGAGGCTCGGTCTAGGAGACCGAGGTAGTTGTCTAGTGGGACTAGGGAGTCAGTCTGAGAGGCTGGGAGAATAGGCTAGTGGGACTAGGAAGAGCAGTCTGAGAGGCTGGGAGAATAGGCTAGTGGGACTAGGAAGAGCAGTCTGAGAGGCTGGGAGGCTAGTGGGACTAGGAGAATTATTTGATTGCTTACTTGGTGACTAATGTGCTTATCTGATTGTATGATTGATTATTTGTACATATTTGTGTTTGTGTTACAGACACCATGGACTCGTCCGGCACAGGTGATTCGGACACCACGGGCCCTAGACCCATAGTATCAGACGACTTAGAGTCTTCAGAGCACGAGGTCCACACATCAGATGTTACCAGCACAGACGAGGACGACTTTCAGCCCTTTGCGCTGCCCGACGCTGTCGATGAGCCCGCTGATGGCCCTTTTGCTGGGTACCTACCACTCGTAGAGATCCCTACTCCCATACCATTGGCTGTTTATCCTGCTTACGATATGCTCCTCGACGCCGACGTTGACGACGACGTCGATCTGTTTGATGATGAGCCCCTGGAGGACGATGTTGAGGGCGAGGCCCTTCTAGCTGACGGTGGTCTTTTGTTACTCGCAGATGCTCCAGCTGAGGAATCACCTGCACACTCACCCGCTCCAGACTCCCTCGAGTCTGTGGCCTCCGCACCGTCACACACTCGGAGCGCACTGCACTATTCACACGGTTCAGATCCTGACAGGGCATCATCTGCTGTCTCTGCTCCTAGATTTGCTTTCGATCACGACCTCGATGAGGATTCAGACCCTGTTTTTCCCCCTGGATTTGACCCGGACCAGGAGATAGAGTTCATCCACTTGGATCAGCCTATGGTTGACCCAGTAGACCCAGCTGACCCTGCATTCGCTGATCATGCAGATTTTGATATGGAGTTCGTTGATCCCGAGCCTGCCATGGCCCTTGAGCCAGTAGCTGCTCCTGACCCAGTGTTTGAGCATGACCCTGTTCATGCTGACATGCCTATTGATCCTGTGATTGCTGACCTACCCATTGATGATCACCCTGCTGATGCACCACTACTGGAGGGTGACCATGTTATTCCTGCTGATCATGTTGATCCCCCACTTATCGCTGATATACATGCTGACCCTCTTGTTGCACCCCACCTTGACCCTATGCTTGTACAGTTTGATCGAGCACTTTTTGAGGCACAGATTGACCCACGAGATGAGCACGACCAGCATGGGTGGATTCCTGCGGATGATGAGCTTCCACCTATTCCTCCTCATACCACCGATGCACGTCACGTTGATTTCTCTTTTTCATTTGCACAGTACACACCTTCAGCTCGACCTGGAGAGGGTTCCTCGGCTCATCCCTTTGGACATGTACCGACATCTATTCCAGTTATGCCACAGACTTCATCTGCTATTCCCCCTGCACCACCATTCTTTGTGCCACCTTTTGATCCAGCCAGCGAGCCGTTTCTCTGGACGTCACCGTCTGTTATGCCACCGACCGACCCCTACCATCCTTTCCATATGGGGTATTCTATTGAGGACGTTCTGATGTCGTTTGTTGTCCAGCAGGAGGCACTCACACGGCGTATTCAGGAGCTTGAGAGAGCTCAGCCACCGTCGTGCCAGTGTCAGGGTCAGACCCACCCTGCTTCTTCGCAGCACCCTCGACCATTGTTACCTGACTATGCTGCACGCCTTTTGGCACTTGAGCAGCAGGTTGCTTCTTGGTTGCGTACCCAGAGAGCCATGGAGGAGGACTGGCTCCATTTGCGACGTTTGTTCTACACCCATTTTCCCCCTCCTCCACCACCATCAGTTTAGGGCATCTTTAGTACAGCATGGGTGGACGTTGGTGAGAAGACGACGATTGCTCTGACCACACAGCATTTTTGGAGACTGCATTCTGATTCTGACTTTTGTTGATCATGTATATGGGATGTATTGACACTGATTTGATATTCTTTTGGACTGGGTGATGTAGCCCTTAGTCGATGATGATGTATGACACTATTATGTACTTGTACACTCTACCATGTGGTCCCGATTTTGGCAATGCAATCGCAGTATTCTCATCATATGTGATGTTTTGGTTGATTATTTATGTCTTATAACATGGGATGTTGTGTGATTAATATGATTATAACATGAGGTGTTATGTACTATTACTATCATTATATACGTACGCTTTATTATGGTCTGACCGACGTGAACCCATCTTTTAGAAGATGCCACCGAGACGTCAAACGCCGATGCCTACCAATGAGGCAGAACTGCAACAAGTCATTGCTGCTGCCATCGTGCAATACGCCGCCTCGCAAGGAGGACCCAGCGGAAGCAGCTCAAACAACAATGGCAACAACAATCCACCTCATGGGTGCACCTACAAGCAGTTTCTAGACTGCAAACCTGTCAACTTTGATGGCACCGGAGGTGCTGTCGCTTTTGTTCGTTGGGCCGAGAAGACTGAATCTGTTCTCCGCATGAGCAAATGTGCACCAGACCAGCAAGTCACCTACATTTCTGGGCTATTTTTGGATGGAGCCCTATCTTGGTGGAATTTGCAAGTGCAGACACTTGGTGAAGCTGCTGCCTACGCACTAACATGGACCGAACTGAAGGAACTAATGTGCAAAAAGTATTGTCCTCGCACTGAAATCCAAAGATTGGAAACTGAGTTCTGGCATTTGAAGATGGAAGGTCCGAAGATCGCGGAATATGTTCAGAGGTTTCACGACCTGTCGCATGTGGTACCCTATATGGTCACTCCAGAATTCAAGCGGATTGAACGCTTCATTTGGGGATTGGCTCCTCAAATCATAAGCATGGTGACCTCCTCCAAGCCTGCAACAATTACTGAGGCAATCGATTTGAGCGTGGCTCTCACTGAGGAGGCTATCCGCCTGAACAAGTTCGATGAGATCGAGACGAAGAAGAAAGAGACTCACGTCGAGTCATCCAGAGGTAACAAACGAAAGTTCTCGAACTTCAAACAAGGCACTAGTGGTGTTGTTAAGAAAGGAGAGCCAAACGCGCCAGCTTAGGTTACAGCTGGTGGTGGAAGGAAAGGAAAGGGATATATGGGCACCCAGCCCAAGTGCAACACCTGCCAGCGTCACCATTCTGGCCAATGTAGTTTGAAGGTATGTGAAGCGTGTGGGAAACTTGGCCACTTGAAGGATTCTTGTTGGGCCACTGTTGGCCAGGGAGCCCAAGGAGGATTTGGAAACAGAAACAATAACCGGGGTGGAATTGGAAATCGCCCACAAGGAAACAATGGAGGTAATGGGAATCGAGGCAACAATGTGAATCAAGCGGGCGCTGTGAATCATAACCAAAGGAATAACCAAGCTGGAAATGGAGGTGGAAACGGGCAAAGACTTGGATGCTTTAACTGTGGTGATATCGGGCACTTTAAGAGGAACTGCCCAGAGTTGAACCAAGCCCGTGGAAGAGTGTTCCATATCGAAGCGAGGGAAGCGCGCCAGGATCCCAATGTCGTTACTGGTACGTTCCCTGTAAACCAACGCTATGCCTCCGTTTTATTTGATACTGGTGCCGACTATAGCTTCGTATCGTTAGAATTTAAGAATATGCTTGGTTTAGCCGCTAGTAAGTTAGATATTCCCTACTCAATCGAATTGGCTAATGGGAAGTTAGTAGAAGCCAATGAAGTGATCAGAGGTTGTGCAATCGAGTTGGGAGAACGTGAGTTTGCTTTGGATCTACTACCAGTCAAGTTGGGAAGCTTCGACGTGGTAGTAGGAATGGATTGGTTATCAAGCAACAAGGCAGAAATTGTCTGCCACGAGAAGATCATTCGCATCCCAACCGAAGATGGTGAAACAATGGTGGTTCATGGCGAAAAGCGCGATACGCCGTTAAGAATTATTAGCTGTCTCAAAGCGCGAAAGTTTTTGCAAAAAGGGTGTGCTGCCTTCCTGGCACACATTGTAGACAAGAAAGCTGCGGAACCGAAGATCGAAGACATCCCTGTCGTGAGGGAGTATCCGGAAGTCTTCTCGGAGGACTTGCCTGGACTGCCACCTCAGAGGCAAGTGGAGTTTCACATCGATTTAGTCCCAGGCGCCGCGCCTGTGGCTAAGGCACCTTATAGACTTGCCCCGTCTGAGATGCAAGAATTGTCGACACAACTTCAAGAGTTGTTAGACAAGGGATTTATCCGACCAAGCTTCTCGCCTTGGGGAGCTCCGGTCCTGTTTGTCATAAAGAAGGACGGTAGTTTTCGAATGTGCATAGACTACCGGGAGCTGAACAAGCTGACGATCAAGAATAGATATCCTCTGCCAAGAATTGATGATCTGTTTGATCAACTGCAAGGTTCAAGCTTTTACTCAAAGATCGATTTGCGATCTGGATACCATCAGTTAAGGATACAAGAGGAGAGTATCCCGAAGACAGCCTTCAGAACTCGTTATGGACACTACGAGTTCCTTGTTATGCCGTTTGGGTTGACAAACACACCTACTGTCTTTATGGATTTGATGAATAGAGTTTGCAAGCCGTACTTGGACAAGTTCGTGATTGTATTTATCGACGACATCTTGATTTATTCAAGGACAAAGGCTGAGCATGAACAACATCTAAGAGCTATTTTGGAGCTGCTGAAGAAAGAACAGCTGTATGCCAAATTCTCTAAGTGCGAATTTTGGCTACGTGAAGTCCAATTTCTTGGACATGTGGTAAATGGAGATGGAATCCATGTGGATCCAACCAAGATCGAAGCGATCAAGAATTGGGAAACGCCAAAGACGCCAACCGAGATTCGACAATTCTTGGGTTTGGCTGGCTCCTATCGAAGGTTCATTGAGGATTTTTCGAAGATCGCTCAACCATTGACGCTCCTCACCCAGAAAGATAAGAAGTTTGATTGGGGAATCAAACAGGAAGAAGCGTTTCAGCTGTTGAAGGATAAGCTCTGCAATGCGCCAATCCTAGCACTACCGGAAGGTACTGACGATTTCGTGGTATACTGTGACGCCTCACGTCAAGGATTGGGTTGCGTATTGATGCAACGCCAGAAGGTTATTGCTTACGCATCACGTCAGTTGAAGGTACATGAGAAGAACTATACCACGCATGATTTGGAGCTAGGCGCAGTGATATTTGCTTTAAAGATCTGGAGACACTACCTATATGGTACGAAATGTACAATTTTTACAGATCATAAGAGCCTACAACACATATTCAACCAGAAGGAGTTGAATATGAGACAAAGACGATGGGTTGAGTTGTTAAATGATTACGATTGCGAGATAAAGTATCATCCAGGGAAGGCGAATGTGGTTGCCGACGCCCTAAGTCGAAAAGAGAGGATCAAGCCCATAAGGGTTAGGGCTTTAGAAATGATTATCCAAACCGATCTTTCCTTGCGCATTCGTGCCGCGCAGGAAGAAGCTCTTAAGGAAAGAAATCTTGAAGAAGAATATCTCCGTGGGATGGAGAAGCTATTGGTGCCAAACAAGGAAGGAACGTTATGTTTTGAGAAAAGGATTTGGGTTCCTCTGTTCGGTGGTTTGAGAAAAGTTATTTTTGATGAGGCACACAAATCACGGTACTCTATCCATCCAGGAGCGGATAAGATGTACCAGGACCTTAAAGATTATTATTGGTGGCCTCGAATGAAAGGTGACGTTGCTGTTTACGTGAGCAAGTGTTTAACGTGCGCCAAGGTGAAAGCGGAATACCAGAAGCCTTCAGGACTTCTGCAACAACCTGAGATTCCCAAGTGGAAATGGAAACAAATCTCCATGGATTTTATTACAAAGTTGCCAAGAATGCCAAGAGGTCATGACACTATTTGGGTGATAGTTGACCGCCTAACAAAGTCCGCACACTTTCTGCCAATCAAAGAGAAGGATAACACCAGCAAACTGGCAGAAATATACATGCGAGAGATCGTCGCACGTCATGGAGTGCCTCTCTCGATCATCTCTGATAGAGATGGACGTTTCATATTAAGGATTTGGCAATCCTTCCAAGAAGCTTTTGGCTCACAATTAAATCTGAGCACTGCATTTCACCCTCAGACCGACGGTCAAAGCGAGCAGACTATTCAGACCTTGGAAGATATGCTGAGAGCATGTGTTATGGATTTGGGCGGTAGCTGGGATAAGCATTTGCCACTGGTCGAATTTTCATACAACAACAGCTACCACACCAGTATTGGAGCCGCGCCATTTGAAGCTCTTTATGGACGCAAGTGTCGATCACCCCTATGCTGGGCTGACACAGGTGATAGGCAGCTTGTTGGTCCCGAAATCGTCCAAGAGACGACAGACAAGATTGCGCAGATTCAAAAACGCATCGAAGCAGCTCGCGAAAGACAGAAAGCCTATGCAGATCCAAACCGGAAACATTTGGAATTCCAAGTTGGAGATATGGTTTTATTGAAAGTTTCACCCTGGAAGGGTGTGGCACGCTTCGGAAAGCGTGGGAAGTTGAATCCGCGTTACATTGGCCCTTTCAGAATTTTGGAAAGAATAGGGCTAGTAGCATACAAGCTGGACTTACCTGCTGAACTGAATGGAGTTCACGATACATTTCATGTATCCAACCTGAAGAAAAGTCCAACTCAAGATACCGTTGTCATTCCCACCGACGAGATTCATGTTGACGACACGCTCCATTTCGTTGAAGAACCTGTTGAGGTTACGGATTGGAAAGTAAACAAGACCCGCCGGAGCAGTGTCAAGCTCGTCAAGGTTCGTTGGAATGCCAGACATGGTCCTGAATACACCTGGGAGCGTGAGGACCGGATGAAAGAGAAATACCCCCACTTATTTCCTAAGAACCCTGCATCTACAAGCAGAACTTAAAATTTCGGGACGAAAATTTTCTAACGGGGGGAGAATGTGACAACCCTCACAAAACCAGGTATCTGTACGACTTAATTAATAATTAATTACTGCTTAATTACTGTGCTTACTTGAACTTGTGGATAAACTGCTACTTGAATGCTGATACATGTACTTACTTGCATCATACCTTACTTGCTGTCACTCCATGTTTTGCTTACAGCACCTTTGTGACAACCTTGATGAACCAAAAGCACAGTAGCACAATGAACGGATAACCTATTAAACGTGCTGTCATAACTAGCACCAGGCAGGTACTGCCTCTAAGGCCTGTAAGAGCCTGAGATAGTTTGCTACACTAGTGGTGAGTGTAGGGATATAAGGGTTGTAGAACTGCGTCACTAGGAATGAGATTACAGTGACCGGATGTGCCTAAAACGTACTTTAAGTACAAAATTCAGCACTTTAATTAAAATTCAGCATCTAGCTAACTAATAAAGTGCCAAAACATGAGAAAAACATTACTAGACACTTTCCAAAGTGTCGGGAATAAGTTGGGTCACTAAAATAATAATAATGACACTTTAAAGCTTTGTTAAGCACTTTAACGGATCATTCTCCAACCGAACAACCGGATTATACCCGGAACATAAAAATATTGCCATATACATTGTTGTTCTTTTCCTGAACCAGTTAGGGTCCCCGAATACCCTAACACCCGCTATAATGCACAACACACTATTAACCGAGTTAACCTCCAACTTAACTTAACTAAATGGCTAACTAATGGTTGAAATCTAACTAGGAGACCCCCCCCCCCCCTCAACCGAACTCGTCCCCTAGGGGGACACCCTTGTCCTATTTATGATTAAAATAATCACTCTTGTCTAATATCAATTAGACATATGATCCAATGGTTAATGATCGTGAGTTTTGTCTATAAGAACCAAGCTTAAACCAACATAACCTTCACACACTCAACTTACCAACACACACTCTCTCCCTCTCTCTTTGGTTCTCGGCCGAGAGCACCCCACAACCATCCATCCATTTTCGGTTTTGATCTTGCAAGTTCCAAGGGTATACAAGTGTTAAGGATCTCACATAAGGAAGCTTGGTGCATTCGGAACGTGAAGGACCTCACCCCATTGCTTTTATCCACGCATTTTTCGACTAGTTTCTTCCCTAGCCTCGAGCTAGTAGTATGTCACACCCCGACCGCGTAAAACAACAAATCGCGGCGGAAACATTGGGGCGTGTCTTAACAGAATAAATTGTTTCATAACCATGGCATACAAAGTTGTATTTTATTTATCAAACAAGGGTGTTACATTGTCTTGAACAGTAAACAAAAGAGTTTATAACATAATTAAACATAGTCTAGCTTCATTTTAAGTCTCTAAGGCACAGGTCCGCCCTAGTGTCATGATCATCATCCTACGGAAAAGCACCTGAAAACACATGTGAAAGTAGGTACGTCAGCATAAAAATGCCTGTGAGATACATAGGTTTGTGAAAATAGGATTCATGACTTGTATTTGAGAAAATGTTTAGTCATGAACCTTGTAATTTGCTTTGTCTTGTAAATCATTTGAAAAACGATAAGATCAGTTGATATGTATAAGTAAATGTAAGGTTAAATGAATAACCATGTAAAATGAGTTTGTATAAAATAAACTGTTTTGTAAAAACAATGTCTTGTGAAAAGTATGTTATGTATATAAAATGTATTATGTCTACACTGAAATGATTTAAATAACGTTACGCTATGTAATATTATACAAACACTTATATATAGGAAGTACCAGCGGCGTATCCACTATGTTTGTATCATATTACACACGTATCGTTACTCAAATCACTTACCCAAACAACCACCAATGTAACTTGTTCATGTACAAACCAATTGTCAAGTGTTATTGTGTAAACCATATCAAAATGTTAATGCCCAATGTAAATCACCAAATGTGTATATCAATGTCAAAATGCTTATGTTCAATGTAGAACATGTAATGTGTAACCAAAATGTCATGTATGGTAAGTGAAATGTATCAACTAAACCATATGTAAAATGCAAAACAACAAGGTATTGAAGTAAAACACATTTTAAATCAAAGTCATGTTGTGTGTAACAAATGCATGCTATACTGATACAAACATTTATGCGGTATTGTTATAATGCATACATCCAAGCCTTGAGACTGTGGCGATAAACCCTTAAACAAATTAAAGATTTATCTAAGTTATGTATATCGAATTCGGTCATTCCTTTCATCCCCATACCCAGGATGTCCGGAACGGGAGTTGTCAATTCCTATGGTACCACTACCTACTAACGAATGGAATGATCAATGTTAATGAATGTATTGTTCCATGTTAAACAAACCAAATGTCATACCCAAAATGTAAGCATGTGAAAACGATGCACTAAGTATGTAATCAAATGAACATACGTAGCGTGAAATGTAATGAAAAACGATGTACTAAGTAATGCACACAATGGGCACACCTAGCATGAAATGTAATGTAAAACGATGTACTAAGTAATGCACACAATGGGCACACCTAGCATGAAATGTAATGTAAAACGATGTACTAAGTAATGCACACAAATGGGCACACCTAGCATGAAATGTAATGTAAAACAATGTACTAAGTAATGCACACAATGGGCACACCTAGCATAAGATGTAATGAAATCATGTACTATAATGTACTAACGAACATAGCATGTATATGATGTGAAAACAGGAAAGCATGAAAGTAACAAGTAGGCACATGTGTTCCACCCTAAAACAGTTTAGAAAACAGTAAAAGAGGGGTCTATGTACTCACTTGAGATTGTTCAGTAGTCCTAAGATAACCACCAAGCAATGCTAGAGATCACGGAATCAAACGGCACCTATATAGGTAACTATGTTAATAAACCGGACCTAAATCGGAAGATCGGGTAGCATGAGGGTTTGTAAACCAAACGAGTATGGAGACTCGTGTAGTATGGTTCAACAAAGCCTACATACTAATTGAAACCTAACAAAATTGTTTACGACCCATTACGACTCGTTTAGGTAGCTTATGCTACTTTAACGCGTCGTTCGCGTGAAACGCGTTCGGACCGCCTAACTAGCCCTATGACAAGTGTTATATGCCTAAACATGTTACATAATCAGTTATGTGACAAAGGTTTAGGTTACATATGCTTAATTACCAATTATACATGAAAAAGGTATTCTGGTAATTTACCTAAGGCATATAAACTACCTATCATACAACTACTTAAACGATGTGACCATAGGGTATAACCTCGGAAGGTTATTCCCTATACTATGGTCACCTAATGTATTTGGTCAGATCCTAATGATCGACCAAATGGGTCGGGTTCGAGGTATAAGCGATTTATTAGATCGCTTACCCTACGACCCTAGACAACGTGGTAATCAGTAGGCATAGTTTCAGAAATTACAGTATTGGTCCCTGCACGTGTTTAAGGCCATTTCCGACACTTCTAAGGCCCGTAAAGCCAACTTTAAGGCCCTAAAATGATGCCTAAACATTGTGGACATGAAACATGTTCAAAAATATGTCTGATTTCAGTTCGTTTGGTCGTACGAACGCGATGTTCGCTTAATTACGACGGAATGCGCATAAGCGCGAAAAACGATCCAAATGACGCGACGAATGGATTTTTCTTATGGAGAACACTAAAATATAATATAGTCATGCTTACATAAATTTTTGGATGTCTGGATGTATTCAGAACGTAAGTTATGCGCGAAAATGCAAACTTGTGCACTTTTTGACACTTTTAGTCCCTGAATTACCCAAAAGTTTATTTTAGCATACCGAACCCCTCAAAGCCTATTTCTAAGCTATGTAAAGGATATTTATGGTATGTTTAACTTATGGTTATGTTCCGGAATGTTCGTTACAGTTCAAATTGACATACTTTCGCAGTTTGTCATATTTAGTCCCTGTAAGCGAATTAACTTGTTTTTGACATACCAAAGCCTTCTAAACTTATTTCTAAGTTATGTAAAGGTTATTTAAGGTATGTTGAGTATATGTTGATGTTCCGGAGTATTTCTCGCATTAAACTGAGTACGTTTACGCACTAGTTTGCGTATAACTCTCCAGAAAGCGATGTAGAGTTTGAAATTACATAAAAGTCAAAACATGAAAAATGTAAAACATAACAAAACAAACATTGGGATCAGATAACATTGTTTTATTGATAACAGAACTGTTCATAGTGATTACAAGCACAGTTGTTACAGTCTCCCCTACTTGTGGAAATTTCGTCCCGAAATTTATTTAGAGGAAACTCGTGGAAAAAGATGTGGATATTTCGCCTTCATTTGATCTTCGCGTTCCCAAGTAAACTCAGGTCCACGTTTAGCTTCCCAGCGAACTTTGACCAAAGGAATGCGCTTGCGTTTAAGCCACTTGACTTCACGTTCCATGATTTCCACTGGCTTCTCAACAAATTTCAGTGTTTTGCCCACACGAATTTCGTCGAGAGGTATGTGGAGGTTCTCATCAGTTAAACACCTCTTGAGATTGGACACATGAAAAGTTGGATGAACATTTCCAAGTTCAGGAGGTAACTCAAGTCTGTAGGCTACCTTTTCGATTCTTTCGACGATCTTGAATGGTCCAACGTATCTAGGTGCAAGTTTTCCTTTCTTTCCAAATCTGATCACACCTTTCCAAGGTGAGACCTTAAGTAATACTCGATGACCGACTTGAAATTCCAAGGGTTTGCGTTTTGGATCCGCGTAACTCTTCTGACGGCTCATAGCTGTCTGAAGGTTATCGCGAACTTTCTTGACCTTGTCAGTTGTCTCTAAAATGAGGGCAGGTCCAGTAAGTTGTGCCTCGCCAATCTCATTCCAGCAGACTGGTGAACGACATTTTCGACCATAGAGAGCCTCGAAAGGAGCCATTTTGATGCTGGTGTGATAACTGTTGTTGTAGGAGAATTCAATCAACTCAAGATGTGAATCCCAACTACCACCAAAATCGATCACACAAGCTCTAAGCATGTCCTCCAGAGTCTGGATTGTTCTCTCAGATTGACCATCCGTTTGCGGATGATAAGCTGTGCTCAGATTAAGTTGGGTCCCCATAGCAGATTGCATGGTTCTCCAAAAATGAGAAGTGAAACGAGCATCTCTGTCAGAAATGATGTTCAAAGGAACACCATGTCGAGCCACAATTTCATCTACATAGATTTGAGCAAGTCTGTCAGTAGGAAAATCCTCGCGGATTGGCAAGAAATGCGCTGACTTTGTAAGACGATCAACGACTACCCAGATGGCATCATGACCTTTCTTGGTGCGTGGAAGTTTAGTAATGAGATCCATAGTAATGTTTTCCCATTTCCAAACTGGGATCTCCGGTTGCACCAATAAACCAGAAGGACGTTGATGTTCAGCCTTAACCATAAGACAAGTAAGGCATTTTGATACGTATAAGGCAATGTCTTTCTTCATACCAGGCCACCAATAGTGAATACGAAGATCCTTATACATCTTATCTGAGCCTGGATGAATAGAATAACGAGACTTATGGGCTTCATCCATAAGCAAGGCACGAAGATCATCCTGGCTTGGGACCCACAAACGGTCCATGAAGTAATATGATCCATTGTCCTTCAGTTCAAGAGCAGGTGTTATGTGATAGGGAAATTCCTTATCCATCAAACCTTGTGAGACACAAGATTGTTGAGCTTGAGAAATGCGTGCTTATATATCGGATCGAGCTTGAATATCAGATTGAACACGTACACAATGAAGCTTAGTACGTTCCTTACGACTCAATGCATCAGCTACGACATTCGCCTTACCAGGATGGTAGCGAATTTCACAATCATAGTCGTTTAAAAGCTCAACCCAACGTCGCTGTCTCATGTTGAGTTCTTTCTGGTTGAAGATATGCTGAAGACTTTTGTGGTCAGTGAAAACCACACATTTTGTACCGTACAAATAGTGTCTCCAGATCTTTAGAGCGAAAACAACTGCACCCAACTCAAGATCATGAGTGGTGTAGTTCTTCTCATGAATCTTCAACTGCCTCGATGCATAGGCTATGACTTTGTTCCTTTGCATCAGAACACAACCAAGACCCAATTTCGATGCATCACAATACACGACAAAATCATCGTCACCCTCAGGCAATGATAGAACAGGCGCATCGCAAAGCTTCTGCTTCAAGTGTTGAAAAGCTTCCTCTTGTTTGTATCCCCAATAAAAGGGCATTTTCTTCTGAGTTAGAGCAGTTAGAGGAACTGCAATCTTCGAGAAGTTTTTTATGAAGCGGCGATAATAACCCGCTAGACCAAGAAAAGAACGAACCTCAGTAGGAGTAGAAGGTGTATCCCAATCCTTAATCGCACTGATCTTGGAGGGATCTACATGAATACCTTGTTCGTTGATAATATGTCCCAAAAATTGAACTTCTTTAAGCCAAAATTCGCACTTGGAGAATTTGGCGAAAAGTTGCTCTTTCTTTAGGAGTTCCAAAGTAAGACGAAGATGTTGCTCGTGGTCAGCTTGCGTCTTAGAGTATATCAAGATGTCATCAATAAAAACAATGATGAACTGATCCAAATAAGGTTTGCAGACCCTATTCATTAAGTCCATGAAAACAGCAGGAGCATTAGTCAAACCGAATGGCATGACTGTGAATTCATAATGCCCATAACGAGTACGGAACGCTGTCTTCGGAATATCTTCTTCTTGCACCCGAAGTTGATGATACCCTGAACGTAGATCAATCTTCGAAAAATAAGAAGCGCCCTGTAACTGATCAAAGAGGTCGTCTATGCGAGGTAGGGGATATCGATTCTTGATGGTAAGCTTGTTAAGCTCACGATAATCGATACACATCCTAAAGGATCCATCCTTCTTCTTGACAAAGAGAACGGGAGCACCCCAAGGTGAAAAACTAGGACGTATAAAACCTTTGTCAGAGAGCTCCTGGAGCTGTTTAGACAACTCTTGCATCTCAGATGGTGCAAGACGATATGGAGCTCTGGCAATGGGATTTGCACCAGGTACGAGATCAATGCGGAACTCAACTTGGCGTGCTGGAGGTAGACCAGGTAAATCTTCAGGGAACCCTTCAGAATAATCCCGAACGACAGGAATATCTGAAATAGACTTACCCTTGCCTTTATCTTCTGTAACATGTGCTAAGAAAGCCACATAGTTCTTCCGTAGATACTTCCGAGCTTTAAAACAAGACATGAGTTTGAGACCACCGATAGGCTTCTCACCTTGAACCTGCAGGATCTCGCCCATCGAAAGCGGCACACGAACTATCTTCTCAGAACAAACTATCTCTGCTTGATGCTTGGATAACCAATCCATTCCCACAATAACGTCGAAGCTTCCAAGTTGCATAGGCGCGAGGTCAATAGGAAAAAGATGGTCGTTAAGGTTCAACTGGCAGTTGCGAAGAACAGAATCAAGAATAATGGGTTCACCACTAGCAACTTCTACTGTCAAAGGTTTTCCTAGTTTCGTTCTAGACACGCGAAGTATTTGTTCAAAAGATAATGACACGAAACTCTTATCGGCACCAGAATCGAAAAGAACAGATGCAGGCTGATTATTAATAAAGAACGTACCGTTCACCACATTATCATCTGCCTGTGCCTCTTGGGCATTCATGTTAAAGGCTCGGCCTCGAGCCGGAGCCTGAACCTGATTCTGGTTAGCTAGCCTTGGGCATCGGTTTCTGTAGTGGGTCAGATCCCCACAATTGTAACAAGCACCTGGTGGGTATTGTAGTCGTGCAGCTTGACCCTGTTGCTGAGCAGGAGGTTGTGCAACTTGTTGAGCCGGGTTTTAAACTGCGCGATTATGAGCAAACCGACAAACATCAGCAAGATGACCTGACTTCCCACAGCTAGTACAGAAACGGCACTGATGTTGCGGCTGATGGTGACTGTTGCATCTATTGCACAAAGGTGCATTCCCTGTATAGGGTTTCTTTGCTGGAGGCTGTGCGGGTTGGTTGAGAGCTGCCTGATTAGCTTGGGCAGTGATAGCAAAATTTTGGGAAGCCTTACGCTTCCTTGACCTCTTCGAAGAACCAGAGTCCTTTCCATTCTTGTTTTGACCCTTCTTGCTATCCCCCTTGTCAGCCAACTGTTTCTTGCCCTTGTCACCCTTCCGGTGTAGCTTTCCCTTTCTAATCTGCGACTCAGTCAATGTCGCTGATAACTCGATCACCTGACGGAGTGTGGCAGGTTCACTACCAGTAAGGATGTCTTGTACTGAGTCAGGTAGGCCGTCGATGTATCTCTCGATAGCCTTGTCAAGTGGGGTAACCATAGTCGGGCAAAGCAAACTCAACTCTTCAAACCGATCAGTATAAGCCCTGTGCTCACCACTATCTTGCTTCAAAACATCAAACTCTTTCTCCAACGCTCGCTGCTCATGGCGAGGACAGAATTCCCTCATCATAAGGGCTCTAAGTTCAGCCCATGTCTGTGCGAGAGCAACTTCCGCACCTCGGTCTCTCATTACCCCATTCCACCATGTAAGAGCCCTCTTCTGAAACACGCTCGAGGAGAACTCGACCTTGCGATTATCCGGGCACTGCACATGGCGAAAAGTATTCTCAATGCTTTCGAACCACTGAAGAAGCCCAGTTGCTCCTTCAGAACCACTAAACTTGAGTGGTTTAGCCTGGTTAAAATCCTTGTATTTGCATGGAACATTGTTGTTATTGTTGGCTTGGTTCCATTGAGCAAAGAGATTTGGAAATTGAGCAGCCATTTGCTCCGCAATAATTTCTGCCAGTTCGGCAGTCGCAATCAGATTGTCGCGTCGAGGAGGCATTCTAATAGAGGAAACATGAAAAGAAACGAGTGAGATGATTGGATGAAGAGAATGAGATGAAACAAAATCAACAAAAGCAAGGATGGTGGTCATTTGTCCGCATTACCAAGCAAACAAACGAATCACAGTGACTAATCAAAGTAAATGGGTCAAAAATAATGTATAATGAAGACATGCTCGCCTATAAGTGAACACTCATCCCAGGAATTCCCAGGTAAGCACAACTGGTCTCGCGTCTGATGAGATGTATACGAAGTGCTTGCCTAGACAGAAAACCCAGAATACAGGCATTCACCCTTCCAGTTTGCACATGTTCACATTATTTAAAACCCAAAACGTTTGACGGGATTTTGAAAATTTGAAGGCACAAGGCCAAAAACCAAACTGAAAAGGGTTCAAAACTATATAACAGAGGGTTCAAAACCTTACAATTGAGGGTTCAAAACCTTGTAATAAATCATTCAAAAACAGATGATTGTTTTTCAAAAATCGTTTCGGAAAATTTGGTTCTTGTTTTGATAATCACCTAAGGATAGGTGATGTACATGTTTTAAGATCTAAACACAAGATAACTTGTGTTAGGGTCCTAGAAAAGTTATAGTCTAGGTCAAAGCATTACTAATAACCTAATTCCCTATAACCATTGGCTCTGATACCAACTCTTCTGTCACACCCCGACCGCGTAAAACAACAAATCGCGGCGGAAACATCGGGGCGTGTCATAACAGAATAAATTGTTTCATAACCATGGCATACAAAGTTGTATTTTATTTATCAAACAAGGGTGTTACATTGTCTTGAACAGTAAACAAAAGAGTTTATAACATAATTAAACATAGTCTAGCTTCATTTTATGTCTCTAAGGCACAGGTCCGCCCTAGTGTCATGATCATCATCCTACGGAAAAGCACCTGAAAACACATGTGAAAGTAGGTACGTCAGCATAAAAATGCCCGTGAGATACATAGGTTTGTGAAAATAGGATTCATGACTTGTATTTGAGAAAATGTTTAGTCATGAACCTTGTAATTTGCTTTGTCTTGTAAATCATTTGAAAAACGATAAGATCAGTTGATATGTATAAGTAAATGTAAGGTTAAATGAATAACCATGTAAAATGAGTTTGTATAAAATAAACTGTTTTGTAAAAACAATGTCTTGTGAAAAGTATGTTATGTATATAAAATGTATTATGTCTATACTGAAATGATTTAAATAACGTTACGCTATGTAATATTATACAAACACTTATATATAGGAAGTACGAGCGGCGTATCCACCATGTTTGTATCATATTACACACGTATCGTTACTCAAATCACTTACCCAAACAACCACCAATGTAACTTGTTCATGTACAAACCAATTGTCAAGTGTTATTGTGTAAACCATATCAAAATGTTAATGCCCAATGTAAATCACCAAATGTGTATATCATTGTCAAAATGCTTATGTTCAATGTAGATCATGTAATGTGTAACCAAAATGTCATGTATGGTAAGTGAAATGTATCAACTAAACCATATGTAAAATGCACAACAACAAGGTATTGAAGTAAAACACAGTTTAAATCAAAGTCATGTTGTGTGTAACAAATGCATGCTATACTGATACAAACATTTATGCGGTATTGTTATAATGCATACATCCTAGCCTTGAGACGGTGGCGATAAACCCTTAAACAAATTAAAGATTTATCTAAGTTATGTATATCGAATTCGGTCATTCCTTTCATCCCCATACCCAGGATGTCCGGAACGGGAGTTGTCAATTCCTATGGTACCACTACCTACTAACGAATGGCATGATCAATGTTAATGAATGTATTGTTCCATGTTAAACAAACCAAATGTCATACCCAAAATGTAAGCATGTGAAAACGATGCACTAAGTATGTAATCAAATGAACATACGTAGCGTGAAATGTAATGAAAAACGATGTACTAAGTAATGCACACAATGGGCACACCTAGCATGAAATGTAATGTAAAATTATGTACTAAGTAATGCACACAATGGGCACACCTAGCATGAAATGTAATGTAAAACGATGTACTAAGTAATGCACACAAATGGGCACACCTAGCATGAAATGTAATGTAAAACAATGTACTAAGTAATGCACACAATGGGCACACCTAGCATAAGATGTAATGAAATCATGTACTATAATGTACTAACGAACATAACATGTATATGATGTGAAAACAGGAAAGCATAAAAGTAACAAGTAGGCACATGTGTTCCACCACAAAACAGTTTAGAAAACAGTAAAAGAGGGGTCTATGTACTCACTTGAGATTGTTCAGTAGTCCTAAGATAACCACCAAGCAATGCTAGAGATCACGGAATCAAACGGCACCTATATAGGTAACTATGTTAATAAACCGGACCTAAATCGGAAGATCGGGTAGCATGAGGGTTTGTAAACCAAACGAGTATGGAGACTCGTGTAGTATGGTTCAACAAAGCCTACATACTAATTGAAACCTAAAATAATTGTTTACGACCCATTACGACCCGTTTAGGTAGCTTATGCTACTTTAACGCGTCGTTCGCGTGAAACGCGTTCGGACCGCCTAACTAGCCCTATGACAAGTGTTATATGCCTAAACATGTTACATAATCAGTTATGTGACAAAGGTTTAGGTTACATATGCTTAATTACCAATTATACATGAAAAGGTTATTCTGGTAATTTACCTAAGGCATATAAACTACCTATCATACAACTACTTAAACGATGTGACCATAGGGTATAACCTCGGAAGGTTATTCCCTATACTATGGTCACCTAATGTATTTGGTCTGATCCTTATGATCGACCAAATGGGTCGGGTTCGAGGTATAAGCGATTTATTAGATCGCTTACCCTACGATCCTAGACAACGTGGTAATCAGTAGGCATAGTCCCAAGGGACTATAACCAACGTGATTACACTCACGTTGCGAAGTTCAAACGAACTTCGCATTGACCATTACTGGTCAACGCTGAAAGTCAAACAAAGTTTGACTTTCTGACTCGAAAAGCAATAAAATAAGGAAAAGAATGAAAGAATACTTACGAAGGGTCCCCGAATGCTAACCTCGATTCAAAAATCTCAGGTATGAAACAATAGTTTCAACTTAGAGTTTCTCAAATCAAAGTTCTTGTGATTTTGAAGCATGGGGGGTGGGGTATTTATAGTATTCGGTCCACCGTTAAGATCGTTTCATGGAAAACGTGCCTTAATCATAACCGTACAAGTGTTGGCAAGTTGTGGTGCCTAAAAATGGTCCTTATCATCTGACTAAGCAATTTAGAATGTGTGGGTGAGGATCAAACAGCTGCAATCTGCTGTGAAATTCATTTAATCTGGTCTGAAGGTGCCTCGCGGGCCGCATGGGGATTTACCGGAACTGAGGCGAGCCGCCTAGCCCTTCTGATCAGAAAACAAGTTTCAGAAATTACAGTTTTGGTCCCTGCACGTGTTTAAGGCCATTTCCGACACTTCTAAGGCCCGTAAAGCCAACTTTAAGGCCCTAAAATGATGCCTAAACATTGTGGACATGAAACATGTTCAAAAATATGTCTGATGTCAGTTCGTTTGGTCGTACGAACGCGATGTTCGCTTAATTACGACGGAATGCGCATAAGCACGAAAAACGATCCAAATGACGCGACGAATGGATTTTTCTTATGGCGAACACTAAAATATAATATAGTCATGCTTACATAAATTTTTGGATGTCCGGATGTATTCAGAACGTAAGTTATGCGCGAAAATGCAAACTTGTGCACTTTTTTACACTTTTAGTCCCTGAATGACCCAAAAGTTTATTTTAGCATACCGAACCCCTCAAAGCCTATTTCTAAGCTATGTAAAGGATATTTATGGTATGTTTAACTTATGGTTATGTTCCGGAATGTTCGTTACAGTTCAAATTGACATACTTTCACAGTTTGTCATATTTAGTCCCTGTAAGCGAATTAACTTGTTTTTGACATACCAAAGCCTTCTAAACTTATTTCTAAGTTATGTAAAGGTTATTTAAGGTATGTTGAGTATATGTTGATGTTCCGGAGTATTTCTCGCATTAAACTGAGTACGTTTACGCACTAGTTTGCGTATAACTCTCCAGAAAGCGATGTAGAGTTTGAAATTACATAAAAGTCAAAACATGAAAAATGTAAAACATAACAAAACAAACATTGGGATCAAATAACATTGTTTTATTGATAACAGAACTGTTCATAGTGATTACAAGCACAGTTGTTACATAGTAAGTGGCTTTAAACACACTCTCGATCTATTTTAAAGTGGTTAAAATAATATATGACGGTTAAAACTCATGAATTTACAAGATGATATGTAAAAGTCTACTAAAATGTTAAAAATATTTGTTAATAGCACAAGGGTTGTGTAAATCTTGTAAGATTTGTTTTGTGATTATTTAGTGCCGATCTATGATGTGGTAGCTCGGATCATCATCTAACCCGGATTAGTCATGATCAAGAATCATGGCATAGAGTTTGTTTAAGTGTACAAAGGGTTAAATGATGAAACTCTACCACACATTAAACATGAACTTGTGTAAAATCGATTTTACTTATGAAATAGTGTTCAAAACTAGTAGATCTACGGATCTACAAACGGTATTTTCAAAGGACCACGTGTCAAGAGAAAACATACTTTTAAAGACGGATCTTTCATAAACAAGAATGATTTTGTAAACACACAAGTGTGTAGACACTTGTGTAACACAAAATTTTTGACAAAGGAACTATTTTTGTAAATGTTGACAGGAAGTTGTAAAGATGTAACTTCTTTAAAAACGAGACTTTCAAGAAACGAAGTTGATTTATATAAAGATCCACTAAAAATAGTGGGATTTATCACGCATCTTTGGATAAACCACCAGTTCATGTAATTTATGCGATTTATATATGTTTTGACTAGTTTGATGCTTTGGATATTGTTTTGGTTGAATGAGAAAATTGTTGATTTGAATTATAAAAGAAAATGATACGCTTGAAAGCGTGGCCACCTCCAGTTACAGGGGAAACTCTGGCGAAATTTTTCTAAAAACCTAACACTTGGAAATATTTTCACTACAAGTGTTGTAAATATATTTTTGACTTGTTTTCAAAACGTAAATTTCGCCATGACTTTATTTACAAAATATCGGAGGTGGGATTTTCACAAAATAAAAACGGGGTAAATATATATTTGATATATATACTTTTCATAAGCGTCACTTGTAAAATGTTTATGATTAGTTTGTGAAATATACGAATATTATTTTTAGAGTAAAAATAATATTACTAAGTACTAATGATTCCAAAAATAATACATACGCTTTCATAATTAATAATAAGTTACAACGGTATAATTATTACCACCCGATCTTTATCCGTAACTTACGCAATTCAGAAGATACCAATGAACGCGTATTTGTCAAGAATATTATTTCGGAAAATTGTATGAAATAAAATATAGTATTTTTGGGAAGAATGATTATATTTTGGAGTAAGAAATAAAATATATTAAGTGAGACTTAATAATGTATTTCGAATTTTACGAACACGCATGTATTAAATCCCCCATCCTTGGGAAGGAGAATAATTACCAAGTATTTACAAAAATATAAACACGAAATAGTTGTCTAACTATTTCCCAAAAACTTAAACCTTAAGCTAAGGCATGGCCGTCCGTCTAATAGATTTAGTACGTGTAGGTCGTCGCACAGCTGCTTGATCAGGAGATATACTTGGTAGAGATGCACCACTGTGAGTTCATGTCCCCATTTTCTCTAACTGTTTTCAGTTTTCTAAACTGCGGGGGTGAAATACATGTTACTATGATTACGAGTACTTTTACATGGTATGGTTAGCGTAAGGAGGGTTATTATTCAGATCATGTGAGTGGGTAGGCGGAAACTTGAGGCCATTAATCCTCAGGGTAGGACCGAGGGGCAGGAGCGGTAGATCTATCTAGGTGTAGCGAGCCCAGCCCCAGGCCCAAACAGAACGGACCTCGGGGTGACTTTGTACCCAACGCATAAATCTGCTAGGTTTGAGTCTTCCTACTTGCACTTCACACATATCAATGGCGTTGCAAACCATTGGTGATCTATTTTTCCTTATTTGCTACATACCAGGGTTTTTATACTTACAAAGGTTTATTTACTCACTTACACATGAACTCGCTCAACATTATTGTTGATTTTTCAACTTACATGTATTTCAGGGAATTAAAGGATCTGGCGCGGTATGACACGTTTTCCCGCTGCATTAGTCTCGAGGTCATCCGAGTTTAAGGGATGTGACTTTTTCCTGGACGAGTCACAGTTCTTAAACTGTGTTTATTTCTTGTTGGTGTTGTGTCTTTTGAACATTGTTCATGTTTGTTAGGATGTGATATCCGCTAAGACAATGTTGTGTTTCTTTACTCTTCAAACTTATTTTAATGGATGATCTTGCATGGTTTTTATTTCATATGGCTTGTTATGATTAAGCTATGGTATTAAGAAGTCACACCAAAATAACCATGCTTCCGCAAAGCCAGGGTGTGACTGCTTGGTATCAGAGCTCTGATCATAGCGAACTAGGATTCCTTCTCGAGTCTAGACTATGATCACTAGGGCTCTCACGAAAACATTTTACACTGCATACCACTCAAGTCCAGATCCAAAACTTTTTACAAACAAATGTTGAGCACATTTATTTATTATTTATAGGCTCAGTCTGGGAGGCTGAGGCTCGGTCTGGAAGACCGAGGCTCGGTCTAGGAGACCGAGGTAGTTGTCTAGTGGGACTAGGGAGTCAGTCTGAGAGGCTGGGAGAATAGGCTAGTGGGACTAGGAAGAGCAGTCTGAGAGGCTGGGAGAATAGGCTAGTGGGACTAGGAAGAGCAGTCTGAGAGGCTGGGAGGCTAGTGGGACTAGGAGAATTATTTGATTGCTTACTTGGTGACTAATGTGCTTATCTGATTGTATGATTGATTATTTGTACATATTTGTGTTTGTGTTACAGACACCATGGACTCGTCCGGCACAGGTGATTCGGACACCACGGGCCCTAGACCCATAGTATCAGACGACTTAGAGTCTTCAGAGCACGAGGTCCACACATCAGATGTTACCAGCACAGACGAGGACGACTTTCAGCCCTTTGCGCTGCCCGACGCTGTCGATGAGCCCGCTGATGGCCCTTTTGCTGGGTACCTACCACTCATAGAGATCCCTGCTCCCATACCATTGGCCTTTTATCCTGCTTATGATATGCTCCTCGACGCCGACGTTGACGACGACGTCGATCTGTTTGATGATGAGCCCCTGGAGGACGATGTTGAGGGCGAGGCCCTTCTAGCTGACGGTGGTCTTTTGTTACTCGCAGATGCTCCAGCTGAGGAATCACCTGCACACTCACCCGCTCCAGACTCCCTCGAGTCTGTGGCCTCCGCACCGTCACACACTCGGAGCGCACAGCACTATTCACACGGTTCAGATCCTGACAGGGCATCATCTGTTGTCTCTGCTCCTAGATTTGCTTTCGATCACGACCTCGATGAGGATTCAGACCCTGTTTTTCCCCCTGGATTTGACCCGGACCAGGAGATAGAGTTCATCCACTTGGATCAGCCTATGGTTGACCCAGTAGACCCAGCTGACCCTGCATTCGCTGATCATGCAGATTTTGATATGGAGTTCGTTGATCCCGAGCCTGCCATGGCCCTTGAGCCAGTAGCTGCTCCTGACCCTGTGTTTGAGCATGACCCTGTTCATGCTGACATGCCCATTGATCCTGTGATTGCTGACCTACCCATTGATGATCACCCTGCTGATGCACCACTACTGGAGGGTGACCATGTTATTCCTGCTGATCATGTTGATCCCCCACTTATCGCTGATATACCTGCTGACCCTCTTGTTGCACCCCACCTTGACCCTATGCTTGTACAGTTTGATCGAGCACTTTTTGAGGCACAGATTGACCCACGAGATGAGCACGACCAGCATGGGTGGATTCCTGCGGATGATGAGCTTCCACCTATTCCTCCTCATACCACCGATGCACGTCACGTTGATTTCTCTTTTTCATTTGCACAGTACACACCTCCAGCTCGACCTGGAGAGGGTTCCTCGGCTCATCCCTTTGGACATGTGCCAACATCTATTCCAGTTATGCCACAGACTTCATCTGCTATTCCCCCTGCACCACCATTCTTTGTGCCACCTTTTGATCCAGCCAGCGAGCCGTTTCTCTGGACGTCACCGTCTGTTATGCCACCGACCGACCCCTACCATCCTTTCCATATGGGGTATTCTATTGAGGACGTTCTGATGTCGTTTGTTGTCCAGCAGGAGGCACTCACACGGCGTATTCAGGAGCTTGAGAGAGCTCAGCCACCGCCGTGCCAGTGTCAGGGTCAGACCCACCGTGCTTCTTCGCAGCACCCTCGACCATTGTTACCTGACTATGCTGCACGCCTTTTGGCACTTGAGCAGCAGGTTGCTTCTTGGTTGCGTACCCAGAGAGCCATGGAGGAGGACTGGCTCCATTTGCGACGTTTGTTCTACACCCATTTTCCCCCTCCTCCACCACCATCAGTTTAGGGCATCTTTAGTACAGCATGGGTGGACGTTGGTGAGAAGACGGCGATTGCTCTGACCACACAGCATTTTTGGAGACTGCATTCTGATTCTGACTTTTGTTGATCATGTATATGGGATGTATTGACACTGATTTGATATTCTTTTGGACTGGGGTGATGTAGCCCTTAGTCGATGATGACGTATGACACTATTATGTACTTGTACACTCTACCATGTGGTCCCGATTTTGGCAATGCAATCGCAGTATTCTCATCATATGTGATGTTGTGGTTGATTATTTATGTCTTATAACATGGGATGTTGTGTGATTAATATGATTATAACATGAGGTGTTATGTACTATTACTATCATTATATACGTACGCTTTATTATGGTCTGACCGACGTGAACCCATCTTTTAGAAGATGCCACCGAGACGTCAAACGCCGATGCCTACCAATGAGGCAGAACTCCAACAAGTCATTGCTGCTGCCATCGCGCAATACGCCGCCTCGCAAGGAGGACCCAGCGGAAGCAGCTCAAACAACAATGGCAACAACAATCCACCTCATGGGTGCACCTACAAGCAGTTTCTAGACTGCAAACCTGTCAACTTTGATGGCACCGGAGGTGCTGTCGCTTTTGTTCGTTGGGCCGAGAAGACTGAATCTGTTCTCCGCATGAGCAAATGTGCACCAGACCAGCAAGTCACCTACATTTCTGGGCTATTTTTGGATGGAGCCCTATCTTGGTGGAATTTGCAAGTGCAGACACTTGGTGAAGCTGCTGCCTACGCACTAACATGGACCGAACTGAAGGAACTAATGTGCAAAAAGTATTGTCCTCGCACTGAAATCCAAAGATTGGAAACTGAGTTCTGGCATTTGAAGATGGAAGGTCCGAAGATCGCGGAATATGTTCAGAGGTTTCACGACCTGTCGCATGTGGTACCCTATATGGTCACTCCAGAATTCAAGCGGATTGAACGGTTCATTTGGGGATTGGCTCCTCAAATCATAAGCATGGTGACCTCCTCCAAGCCTGCAACAATTACTGAGGCAATCGATTTGAGCGTGGCTCTCACTGAGGAGGCTATCCGCCTGAACAAGTTCGATGTGATCGAGACGAAGAAGAAAGAGACTCACGTCGAGTCATCCGGAGGTAACAAACGAAAGTTCTCGAACTTCAAACAAGGCACTAGTGGTGTTGTTAAGAAAGGAGAGCCAAACGCGCCAGCTTAGGTTACAGCTGGTGGTGGAAGGAAAGGAAAGGGATATATGGGCACCCAGCCCAAGTGCAACACCTGCCAGCGTCACCATTCTGGCCGATGTAGTTTGAAGGTATGTGAAGCGTGTGGGAAACTTGGCCACTTGAAGGATTCTTGTTGGGCCACTGTTGGCCAGGGAGGCCAAGGAGGATTTGGAAACAGAAACAATAACCAGGGGTGGAATTGGAAATCGCCCACAAGGAAACAATGGAGGTAATGGGAATCGAGGCAACAATGTGAATCAAGCGGGCGCTGTGAATCATAACCAAAGGAATAACCAAGCTGGAAATGGAGGTGGAAACGGGCAAAGACTTGGATGCTTTAACTGTGATGATATCGGGCACTTTAAGAGGAACTGCCCAGAGTTGAACCAAGCCCGTGGAAGAGTGTTCCATATCGAAGCGAGGGAAGCGCGCCAGGATCCCAATGTCGTTATTGGTACGTTCCCTGTAAACCAACGCTATGCCTCCGTTTTATTTGATACTGGTGCCGACTATAGCTTCGTATCGTTAGAATTTAAGAATATGCTTGGTTTAGCCGCTAGTAAGTTAGATATTCCCTACTCAATCGAATTGGCTAATGGGAAGTTAGTAGAAGCCAATGAAGTGATCAGAGGTTGTGCAATCGAGTTGGGAGAACGTGAGTTTGCTTTGGATCTACTACCAGTCAAGTTAGGAAGCTTCGACGTGGTAGTAGGAATGGATTGGTTATCAAGCAACAAGGCAGAAATTGTCTACCACGAGAAGATCATTCGCATCCCAACCGAAGATGGTGAAACAATTGTGGTTCATGGCGAAAAGCGCGATACACCGTTAAGAATTATCAGCTGTCTCAAAGCGTGAAAGTGTTTGCAAAAAGGGTGTGCTGCCTTCCTGGCACACATTGTAGACAAGAAAGCTGCGGAACCGAAGATCGAAGACATCCCTGTCGTGAGGGAGTATCCGGAAGTCTTCCCGGAGGACTTGCCTGGACTGCCACCTCAGAGGCAAGTGGAGTTTCACATCGATTTAGTCCCAGACGTCGCGCCTGTGGCTAAGGCACCTTATAGACTTGCCCCGTCTGAGATGCAAGAATTGTCGACACAACTTCAAGAGTTGTTAGACAAGGGATTTATCCGACCAAGCTTCTCGCCTTGGGGAGCTCCGGTCCTGTTTGTCATAAAGAAGGACGGTAGTTTTCGAATGTGCATAGACTACCGGGAGCTGAACAAGCTGACGATCAAGAATAGATATCCTCTGCCAAGAATTGATGATCTGTTTGATCAACTGCAAGGTTCAAGCTTTTACTCAAAGATCGATTTGCGATCTGGATACCATCAGTTAAGGATACAAGAGGAGAGTATCCCGAAGACAGCCTTCAGAACTCGTTATGGACACTACGAGTTCCTTGTTATGCCGTTTGGGTTGACAAATGCACCTACAGTCTTTATGGATTTGATGAATAGAGTTTGCAAGCCGTACTTGGACAAGTTCGTGATTGTATTTATCGACGACATCTTGATTTATTCAAGGACAAAGGCTGAGCACGAACAGCATCTAAGAGCTATTTTAGAGCTGCTGAAGAAAGAACAGCTGTATGCCAAATTCTCTAAGTGCGAATTTTGGCTACGTGAAGTCCAATTTCTTGGACATGTGGTAAATGGAGATGGAATCCATGTGGATCCAACCAAGATCGAAGCGATCAAGAATTGGGAAACGCCAAAGACGCCAACCGAGATTCGACAATTCTTGGGTTTGGCTGGCTGCTATCGAAGGTTCATTGAGGATTTTTCGAAGATCGCTCAACCATTGACGCTCCTCACCCAGAAAGATAAGAAGTTTGATTGGGGAATCAAACAGGAAGAAGCGTTTCAGCTGTTGAAGGATAAGCTCTGCAATGCGCCAATCCTAGCACTACCGGAAGGTACTGACGATTTCGTGGTATACTGTGACGCCTCACGTCAAGGATTGGGTTGCGTATTGATGCAACGCCAGAAGGTTATTGCTTACGCATCACGTCAGTTGAAGGTACATGAGAAGAACTATACCACGCACGATTTGGAGCTAGGCGCAGTGATATTTGCTTTAAAGATCTGGAGACACTACCTATATGGTACGAAATGTACAATTTTTACAGATCATAAGAGCCTACAACACATATTCAACCAGAAGGAGTTGAATATGAGACAAAGACGATGGGTTGAGTTGTTAAATGATTACGATTGCGAGATAAAGTATCATCCAGGGAAGGCGAATGTGGTTGCCGACGCCCTAAGTCGAAAAGAGAGGATCAAGCCCATAAGGGTTAGGGCTTTAGAAATGATTATCCAAACCGATCTTTCCTTGCGCATTCGTGCCGCGCAGGAAGAAGCTCTTAAGGAAAGAAATCTTGAAGAAGAATATCTCCGTGGGATGGAGAAGCTATTGGTGCCAAACAAGGAAGGAACGTTATGTTTTGAGAAAAGGATTTGGGTTCCTCTGTTCGGTGGTTTGAGAAAAGTTATTTTTGATGAGGCACACAAATCACGGTACTCTATCCATCCAGGAGCGGATAAGATGTACCAGGACCTTAAAGATTATTATTGGTGGCCTCGAATGAAAGGTGACGTTGCTGTTTACGTGAGCAAGTGTTTAACGTGCGCCAAGGTGAAAACGGAATACCAGAAGCCTTCAGGACTTCTGCAACAACCTGAGATTCCCAAGTGGAAATGGGAACAAATCTCCATAGATTTTATTACAAAGTTGCCAAGAATGCCAAGAGGTCATGACACTATTTGGGTGATAGTTGACCGCCTAACAAAGTCCGCACACTTTCTGCTAATCAAAGAGAAGGATAACACCAGCAAACTGGCAGAAATATACATGCGAGAGATCGTCGCACGTCATGGAGTGCCTCTCTCGATCATCTCTGATAGAGATGGACGTTTCATATTAAGGATTTGGCAATCCTTCCAAGAAGCTTTTGGCTCACAATTAAATCTGAGCACTGCATTTCACCCTCAGACCGACGGTCAAAGCGAGCGGACTATTCAGACCTTGGAAGATATGCTGAGAGCATGTGTAATGGATTTGGGCGGTAGCTGGGATAAGCATTTGCCACTGGTCGAATTTTCATACAACAACAGCTACCACACCAGTATTGGAGCCACGCCATTTGAAGCTCTTTATGGACGCAAGTGTCGATCACCCCTATGCTGGGCTGACGCAGGTGATAGGCAGCTTGTTGGTCCCGAAATCGTCCAAGAGACGACATACAAGATTGCGCAGATTCAAAAACGCATCGAAGCTGCTCGCGAAAGACAGAAAGCCTATGCAGATCCAAACCGAAAACATTTGGAATTCCAAGTTGGAGATATGGTTTTATTGAAAGTTTCACCCTGGAAGGGTGTGGCATGCTTCGAAAAGCGTGGGAAGTTGAATCCGCGTTACATTGGCCCTTTCAGAATTTTGGAAAGAATAGGGCTAGTAGCATACAAGCTGGACTTACCTGCTGAACTAAATGGAGTTCACGATACATTTCATGTATCCAACCTGAAGAAAAGTCTAACTCAAGATACCGTTGTCATTCCCACCGACGAGATTCATGTTGACGACACGCTCCATTTCGTTGAAGAACCTGTTGAGGTTACGGATTGGAAAGTAAACAAGACCCGCCGGAGCAGTGTCAAGCTCGTCAAGGTTCGTTGGAATGCCAGACATGGTCCTGAATACACCTGGGAGCGTGAGGACCGGATGAAAGAGAAATACCCCCACTTATTTCCTAAGAACCCTGCATCTACAAGCAGAACTTAAAATTTCGGGACGAAATTTTTCTAACGGGGGGAGAATGTGACAACCCTCACCAAACCAGGTATCCGTACGACTTAATTAATAATTAATTACTGCTTAATTACTGTGCTTACTTGAACTTGTGGATAAACTGCTACTTGAATGCTGATACATGTACTTACTTGCATCATACCTTACTTGCTGTCACTCCATGTTTTGCTTACAGCACCTTTGTGACAACCTTGATGCACCAAAAGCACAATAGCACAATGAACGGATAACCTATTAAACGTGCTGTCATAACTAGCACCAGGCAGGTACTGCCTCTAAGGCCTTTAAGAGCTTGAGATAGTTTGCTACACTAGTGGTGAGTGTAGGGATATAAGGGTTGTAGAACTGCGTCACTAGGAATGAGATTACAGTGACCGGATGTGCCTAAAACGTACTTTAAGTACAAAATTCAGCACTTTAATTAAAATTCAGCATCTAGCTAACTAATAAAGTGCCAAAACATGAGAAAAACATTACTAGACACTTTCCAAAGTGTCGGGAATAAGTTGGGTCACTAAAATAATAATAATGACACTTTAAAGCTTTGTTAAGCACTTTAACGGATCATTATCCAACCGAACAACCGGATTATACCCGGAACATAAAAATATTGCCATATACATTGTTGTTCTTTTTCTGAACCAGTTAGGGTCCCCGAATACCCTAACACCCGCTATAATGCACAACACACTATTAACCGAGTTAACCTCCAACTTAACTTAACTAAATGGCTAACTAATGGTTGAAATCTAACTAGGATACCCCCCCCCCTCAACCGAACTCGTCCCCTAGGGGGACACCCTTGTCCTATTTATGATTAAAATAATCACTCTTGTCTAATATCAATTAGACATATGATCCAATGGTTAATGATCGTGAGTTTTGTCTATAAGAACCAAGCTTAAACCAACATAACCTTCACACACTCAACTTACCAACACACACTCTCTCCCTCTCTCTTTGGTTCTCGGCCGAGAGCACCCCACAACCATCCATCCATTTTCGGTTTTGATCTTGCAAGTTCCAAGGGTATACAAGTGTTAAGGATCTCACATAAGGAAGCTTGGTGCATTCGGAACGTGAAGGACCTCACCCCATTGCTTTTATCCACGCATTTTTCGACAAGTTTCTTCCCTAGCCTCGAGCTAGTAGTAAGTGGCTTTAAACACACTCTCGATCTATTTTAAAGTGATTAAAATAATATATGACGGTTAAAACTCATGAACTTACAAGATGATATGTAAAAGTCTACTAAAATGTTAAAAATATTGGTTAATAGCACAAGGGTTGTGTAAATCTTGTAAGATTTGTTTTGTGTGATTATTTTGTGCCGATCTATGATGTGGTAGCTCGGATCATCATCTAACCCGGATTAGTCATGATCAAGAATCATGGCATAGAGTTTGTTTAAGTGTACAAAGGGTTAAATGATGAAACTCTACCACACATTAAACATGAACTTGTGTAAAATCGATTTTACTTATGAAATAGTGTTCAAAACTAGTAGATCTACGGATCTACAAACGGTATTTTCAAAGGACCACGTGTCAAGAGAAAACATACTTTTAAAGACGGATCTTTCATAAACAAGAATGATTTTGTAAACACACAAGTGTGTAGACACTTGTGTAACACAAAAATTTTGACAAAGGAACTATTTTTGTAAATGTTGACAGGAAGTTGTAAAGATGTAACTTCTTTAAAAACGAGACTTTCAAGAAACGAAGTTGATTTATATAAAGATCCACTAAAAATAGTGGGATTTATCACGCATCTTTGGATAAACCACCAGTTCATGTAATTTATGCGATTTATATATGTTTTGACTAGTTTGATGCTTTGGATATTGTTTTGGTTGAATGAGAAAATTGTTGATTTGAATTATAAAAGAAAATGATACGCTTAAAAGCGTGGCCACCTCCAGTTACAGGGGAAACTCTGGCGAAATTTTTCTAAAAACCTAACACTTGGAAGTATTTTCACTACAAGTGTTGTAAATATATTTTTGACTTGTTTTCAAAACGTAAATTTCGCCATGACTTTATTTACAAAATATCGGAGGTGGGATTTTCACAAAATAAAAACGGGGTAAATATATATTTGATATATATACTTTTCATAAGCGTCACTTGTAAAATGTTTATGATTAGTTTGTGAAATATACGAATATTATTTTTAGAGTAAAAATAATATTACTAAGTACTAATGATTCCAAAAATAATACATACGCTTTCATAATTAATAATAAGTTACAACGGTATAATTATTACCACCCGATCTTTATCCGTAACTTACGCAATTCAGAAGATACCAATGAACGCGTATTTGTCAAGAATATTATTTCGGAAAATTGTATGAAATAAAATATAGTATTTTTGGGAAGAATGATTATATTTTGGAGTAAGAAATAAAATATATTAAGTGAGACTTAATAATGTATTTCGAATTTTACGAACACGCATGTATTAAATCCCCCATCCTTGGGAAGGAGAATAATTACCAAGTATTTACACAAATATAAACACGAAATAGTTGTCTAACTATTTCCCAAAAACTTAAACCTTAAGCTAAGGCACGGCCGTCCGTCTAATAGATTTAGTACGTGTAGGTCGTCGCACAGCTGCTTGATCAGGAGATATACTTGGTAGAGACGCACCACTGTGAGTTCATGTCCCCCTTTTCTCTAACTGTTTTCAATTTTCTAAACTGCGGGGGTGAAATACATGTTACTATGATTACGAGTACTTTTACATGGTATGGTTAGCGTAAGGAGGGTTATTATTCAGATCATGTGAGTGGGTAGGCGGAAACTTGAGGCCATTAATCCTCAGGGTAGGACCGAGGGGCAGGAGCGGTAGATCTATCTGGGTGTAGCGAGCCCAGCCCCAGGCCCAAACAAAACGGACCTCGGGGTGACTTTGTACCCAACGCATAAATCTGCTAGGTTTGAGTCTTCCTACTTGCACTTCACACATATCAATGGCCTTGTAAACCATTGGTGATATCTTTTTCCTTATTTGCTACATACCAGGGTTTTTATACATACAAAGGTTTATTTACTCACTTACACATGAACTCGCTCAACATTATTGTTGATTTTTCAACTTACATGTATTTCAGGGAATTAAAGGATCTGGCGCGGTATGACACGTTTTCCCGCTGCATTAGTCTCGAGGTCATCCGAGTTTAAGGGATGTGACTTTTTCCTGGACGAGTCACAGTTCTTAAACTGTGTTTATTTCTTGTTGGTGTTGTGTCTTTTGAACACTGTTCATGTTTGTTAGGATGTGATATCCGTTAAGACAATGTTGTGTTTCTTTACTCTTCAAACTTATTTTAATGGATGATCTTGCATGGTTTTTATTTCATATGGCTTGTTATGATTAAGCTATGGTATTAAGAAGTCACACCAAAATAACCACGCTTCCGCAAAGCCAGGGTGTGACAGTACACTTGCTTACCTCAGCGGTAAAAAGACCGGAGAACTAACAGAAAGAGTCAGAGATGTTGAAAAATAGATCTTAAGTCGTGACAAAATGTTAAAAGCATCAAATGATCGATTAAAAGAATTGACTGAGAAAATTGAAAATGATAAAATTGACGTAGAAAGAATTAGGAAAGAAAATGAAAAATTAATTCTTGAAAACCGTCAACTTTCAGAAAATTATGAAAAGCTAAAAAGAACGATAAAAGATTCTTATGAAAGAAATGGTAAAACAAACAAAGAAAATTTAAAACTTTCAGGAGTACTTCGGTCAAAAGAAGAGCAAATCAATCAACAGTTGGATGACATTGCTAATCTGAAGCTTCAGTTTCAGGAAGCTAAGATTGAGAATGAACGCATCAATCTGAAACTCAACAGTTACAACTCCGTAAGTTTTGTTCTTCAACATATTGTTCCTAAACCAATCGGGAAGAACAAAGCTGGCGAAGATGTTTATTCGGATGGAACTGGGGTTGGGTATCATCAGGTTCCACCGTGAGTGTTGAATAATTTTTCTAAGAAAAAGTCCGGGTGACACAAATGAGGTTAAACTTCCAGAATCAATTGACTTCACATTCACTTCATCATCCGATGAAGATAGTGTTCAGTCCAAAGTTGTTAAAAGTATGGTTGAAAGTGTTTTGAAATCTGAAAGTGACTCAACTGAGGATGAAGAATGTTTCTTGGACAAATATATTCCAAAATCAACATCCAAAAACAACTTAAATGAAGAACCTAATTTTGTGATGTACAAGATGTCGGGATCGGATAAGTTGTATTCGGATCTTGAGTTTCCTTTGGAAAATGTGAATGTTGACACATTGAAAAATGTGTTTAAGTTGATTTAAATTGACGTGTCTGAGATCGAAGGTTTGAAACATTCAAAAAGGAAATTAAACTTTGATAAAGATAAAGCTTACTACAAAAAACCTGTTGTACCGCCGCGTTTTTCTAACAACATTCAAAACAAATGGTCGGGTGGTTATAAGGGTGGTAAGAATTACCAAAGAAAGAACTTTCAAAACAAGAAGTTTGTTGAGAAATAGGTGTTTGTAAAATGCTCGAGTTCTCATTCCAAGCAAGAATCTGAGATTTTTTCAAAATCAAATGAAGAGTTTTTTGAAGAAAAGGCCTCACAGCCTCAGACCGAAGGCATAAGTCGGGTAGCTGATACCCGTACATGCTTTAAGTGCAACAAAGTTGGACACATTGCATGAAAGTGCACCAACTTAAAGCCTAAGTCTGAAGTTGATGAGAGTCAGAAAAGGAAAGTTGATACAAAAGGTAAAGCTCCAATGGTTGTTGAGAAGAAAGTTTTGAAAAATGATAACATCAAAATCAAAACTGATCCTGTAAAGAATGAGGTAACTAAAACTGATAAATTTTACAAACGGGTTGCTTCGCCTCAACAAGCATGGAAACCAAATGTCACACCCCGACCACGTGGAACAACCAAACGTGGCGGAAACGTCGGGGAGTGTTGTAACAGAATTAATCGTTTCAAATCCATGGCAATTAAAGTTTCGTTTTATTAATCAAACATGAGAGCTTACATTGTTTTAAACAAGAAACAAAGAGTACATAACATAAATTAACTAATTCTTGTCTCGTTTTAAGTCACTAAGGCACAGGTCCGCCTATGTATTTCTTGATAAGTCATATGCATCATCACCTGAAAACACATGTGAAAATAGGTACGTCAGCATAAAAATGCCTGTGAGATACATAGGTTTTGTGAAAATAGGATTCATGACTTGTAAGTTTGAGAAAATGTTTAATAAAGTTTAGTCATGAACCTTGTAAATTGTTTTGTTTTGTAAATCGTTTGAAAAACAATAAGTTCAGATGATATGTATAAATAAGAGAATAATGTATGGTTAAATGAATAACCATGTAGAATGAGTTTGTATAAGATAAGTTATTTGTAAAACAATGTCTTGTGAAAAGTATGTTATTTGTATAAAATTTTATATGTCTCAAATTGAAATGATTCAAATAACGCTACGATATGTAATACCATACAAACACTTATACATAGGAAGTACCAGCGGCGTATCCACCATGCTTGTATCATATTACACACGCCTCGTTACTTAAGTCACTTACTCAAACCAAACCAACAAGATGTAATGTTAAACAATGTACTAAGTATGCACACAATGGACATACATAGCATGAAATGTAATGTAAAACCATGTACTAAGTATGCACACAATGGACATACATAGCATAGAATGTAATGTAAAATAATGTACTAAGTACGCACACAATGGACATACATAGCATGAAATGTAATGTAAAACAATGTACTAAGTATGCACACAATGGACATACATAGCATGAAATGTATTGTAAAGTGATGTACTAAGTATGCACACAATGGGCATACATAGCATAAAATGTATTGTAAAGTGATGTACTAAGTATGCACACAATTGGCATACATAGCATAAAATGTATTGTAAAGTGATGTACTAAGTATGCACACAATGGGCATACATAGTATAAAATGTATTGAAATCATGTACTATAAATGTACTAATAAACATAGCAAGTATATGATGTGAAAACCGGAAAGCATGAAAGTAACAAGTAGGCACATGTGTTTCACCCCAAAACAGTTTGGAAAATAGTAAAAGAGGGGTCTATGTACTCACTTGAGATTGCTTAGTAGTCCTTGAGTAACAACCAAACAATGCTAGAGATCACGGATATCAAACGGCACCTAATATAGGTAACTATGTTAATAAACCGGACCTAAATCGGAGGATTAGATAGAATGAGGGTTCATAAACCAAACGAGTATGGAGACTCGTGTCATATGGTTTATCAAAGCCTACATACTAAATGAAACCTAACCTAAGTGCTTACGACCCATTACGACCCGTTTAGGTAGCTTATGCAACTTTAACGCGTCGTTCGCGTGAAACGCGTTCGGACCGCCTAACTAGTCCTATGACAAGTAGAATGTGCCTTAACATGTTTAATATTGTTGATAAATTAGTTTAAAGGTCATAGGTTATGTTACATATGTTTAAAATGAATTTTGGCATCAAAGGGGTATTTTGGTAATTTACCTAAGGCATATAAACTACCTATCATAGAACTACTTAAACGTCGTGACCATAAGGTATAACCTCGGAAGGTTATTCCCTACCTACTACGGTCACCTAAAGTATTTGGTTAGATCCTAATGATCGACCAAATGGGTCGGGTTCGAAAGCATAAGCGATTGATCAGATCGCTTACCCTTACGACCCTAGACAAGCACAAAACTAAAAGTGACGAGCTAAGCATGTTGAAACATGCTTACCTAAGTTAGAAAACAAGTTTGATATCAAAACAAACGGTTTTGATACCTAAGAGTAGTTTGGTTACAAAATACGCAATAACACGTATTTTGGCCGAAACTACGACTCGTCACTGAGCCAAGATAACGTGGTAATCAGTAGGTATAGTCACTATGGACTATGACCATCGTGATTACGCTCACGTTATGAAGTTCAAACGAACTTCGCATTGACCATAAACTGGTCAATGCAGAAAGTCAAACAAAGTTTGACCTTCGGACTCGAAAAGCAATAAAAGAACGAAGGAACACTTACAAAGGGTCCCCGAAAGCTTTGATCTCTCAAATATTCTCAGGTATGAAGTGTTTTACACATCAACTTAGAGAAATTTCAAGAAATCAAGTGGGTTTTGAAGTTGGGGGATGTTGGTATTTATAGGATTTCCTGAACCGTTAGGATCGTTTCTTGGAAACCGTGATCGAATCTAAGGCGTACACTTGTTGGAAAGTTGTGGTAGGTTAATTGGCCACCCATCATAAGGAATCAACAGGTGGAAAGGGGTTTGGGAGTGCACGACAGCTGGAAACAGGCTGTTCGGAAGCTTCTGATGTTCTGGGGACTGCTTGCGCACCGTAAGACTCATAGTGTTGAGGTGCGCAAGGACCTGCAGCCAGAAAGTTTGATTTTTGGCAGTTTTGGTCCCTGTTGTGTAATAAGGCCATTTCCGACACGTTTAAGTATAGGGAACTTAAAATGTGCTCAAAATATCTCGGATGTCGGTGCGTTTGGCCGTACGGTTGCGTTGTTCGGTTAATTACGACGGGAGTCGTAACGAACGTAAAAACGGTCCAAATTGCGCGACGAATGGATTTTTATCATGCCAAACACCAAAATAAAATATTTTAATGCTTACATAAATTTTTGGATGTCCGGATGTATTCAGAACCTAAGTTATGAGCGAAAGTGCAAACTTGTGCACTTTTTGACGCTTTTAGTCCCTGAATGACCCAAAAGTTTATTTTAGCACACCGAACCCCTCAAAGCCTATTTCTAAGCTATGTAAAGGATATTTAGGGTATTTTTAACTTATGGTCATGTTCCGGAATGTCTGTTATAGTTCAAATTGGCATACTTTCGTAGTTTGGCAACTTTAGTCCCTGTAAGCGATTTAACTTGATTTCGGCATACCAAACCATCCAAAACTTATTTCTAAGTTATGTAAAGGTTATTTAAGGTATGTTAAGCCTATTTCACTATTCCGGAGTGTTCGTTGCATTAAACTGGTTATATCTACGCATCAGAGCGCGTATAACCCTCCAGAAAGCGATTTAAAGCTTGAAATTGAACAAGAGTTGATATGTGCAAACGATACACATATTTTTACAAATCCCAAGTATGAAATACAATATTTCATTGGTTTGGCATTTGTTTGATGGTTGAAGTGACACAGGTGTCACAGTCTCCCCTACTTTAGGAAATTTCGTCCCGAAATCTATCTGTGACTTTGTGTCAAATAACCACCAAAGATATGAAAGGCATAATCCTGACATTTCCTTAACGGACAATCTTAAGAAACGAAAATGAACGGAATGAGTCATTTTCCACAATTTCTTCAGAAACGAAAATGAACGGAATGAGTCATTTTCCACGATTTCTTCAGGAACGAAAATGAACGGAATGAGTCATTTTCCACAATTTCTTCAGAAACGAAAATGAACAGAATGGGTCATTTTCCACAATTTCTTCAGAAACGAAAATGAACGGAATGAGTCATTTTCCACGATTTCTTCAGGAAAGAAAATGAACGGAATGAGTCATTTTCCACGATTTCTTCAGGAACGAAAATGAACGGAATGAGTCATTTTCCACGATTTCTTCAGGAACGAAAATGAACAGAATGAGTCATTTTCCACAATTTCTTCAGGAATGAAAATGAACAGAATGAGTCATTTTCCACAATTTCTTAAGGAATGAAAATGAACGGAATGAGTCATTTTCCACAATTCCTTCAGAAACGAAAATGAACGGAATGAGTCATTTTCCACGATTTCTTCAGGAACGAAAATGAACGGAATGAGTCATTTTCCACAATTTCTTCAGGAATGAAAATGAACAGAATGAGTCATTTTCCACAATTTCTTAAGGAATGAAAATGAACGGAATGAGTCATTTTCCACAATTCCTTCAGAAACGAAAATGAACGGAATGAGTCATTTTCCACGATTTCTTCAGGAACGAAAATGAACGGAATGAGTCATTTTCCACGATTTCTTCAGGAATGAAAATGAACGGAATGGGTCATTTTCCACAATTTCTTCAGGAATGAAAATGAACGGGATGAGTCATTTTCCACAATTCCTTCAGAAACGAAAATGAACGGGATGAGTCATTTTCCATAATTTCTTTAGAAACGAAAATGAACGGGATGAGTCATTTTCCACAATTTCTTCAGAAATGAAAATGCACGGGATGAGTCATTTTCCACAATTTCTTCAGGAATGAAAATGCACGGAATGAGTCATTTTCCACAATTCCTTCAGAAACGAAAATGACGAACAGAATGAGTCATTTTCCACAATTCCTTCAGAAACGAAAATGAACGGGATGAGTCATTTTCCATAATTTCTTCAGAAACGAAAATGAACGGGATGAGTCATTTTCCACAATTTCTTCAGAAATGAAAATGCACGGAATGAGTCATTTCTAGACACACGATCAAACTTGCTGTGGTTTCTGTGCACTGAATTTCATAATTATGTATGCATCCATAATTACGCAATTCCTTGCACAGTCCGCACAATTTGTTTTGTAATGTGAAGGGGAGGAAAAATCAAACCTGTGATGAGTGTGACGAGACTACCATAAGGTCCTTTTAATTAGATCGACAAATGATCCTTTTAATTAGGCCACCAAGGAGTCCTTTCAGCTATCTCATCACATGATATTCCAAACCAGATTTTTGGATCAATCTGTTTAACTAGACCACTCAAGGGGTCTAATTATGGAATAGTACAATATAATCCAAGGGTCTTTACTATTACGTAAAAGCCCATTGAGGATTTAATATAGTACCTTTGGATATCCTACTATGAATTCCTTATACAAAGATATGGAAGATTCTACGAGGATTTGGATAACAAAACTTGGATTACACAAAAACATAAAAGGAAACACATAAGCACATAATCACATAGTTGTTTAACTTGATTATTAATTTGCTATTAACTTGTTATCGATTGAAAATGGATGTGGAAACCAGTCGATGGACTTCAATGTCCTCTGGGATCTATCTAAAAAGATAGGAAGATCTTCCAAAAATTCGATTTTTGTTTTCAAAGAAACGTAATATTCGAATTAAGGAACACATCAATTTTTGGATTTACGGAAATACCCTTAGGTACCCTATTAAGGATTTATAGTGGTACTTTGGGTATTCGTCTAGTGTTGTAACTTGCGCCTTGTACTTTGTTTCCTTGGAAGAAACGGGTACTTAGGAATTTCGTGGAAAACGCAAGAGATCATAAAATAGAAAAATTTTGGGGGGTAGTTTGTTTTCCAAGGAATACGATTCCTTGATTGTCGGTATTGTAAGGGATATGTTCTTTATACATACAACCATATAAATACATTGCAATGTATATAAAAGATTTATTTATATACAATGATAACAACTGTTTCATGGACCTTGACAACAAAAGAAAATAATACATAAGACGTGATTATTTCAAAAGGGTGTTGTCTTCTAGTCGGTCAGATGCTCATCCCTGTGCTGGATTTGCATTAGCAAGCTTTGGGCAATTTCTTCGGAAATGACCCATCTCGCCACAATTGTAGCAAGAACCTGGTGGAAAGCGAGCTTGAGCAGGATTGTTGCCAACTTGATTTGGTGCAACTGCAGCTCGGCAAACTTTTGCTGTATGACCTTTAAGTCCACAAATTTGGCATTCGCGGCGCTTCACACTAGTATGATGATGAAGGTTACATTGGTTGCACAAGGGTGAAGTTCCGTTGTATGGCTTCCTAGCAGGGGGGTTGAGCTGGTTGGTTGGGGACGGCTTGATCATTGTGAGTAACCATGGCGAAGTTCTGAGAAGCCTTTCACTTCTTTGACTTCTTAGGGGATCCAGTCTGTTCATCCATGGTCATTGATTCCTCGATTGGTTTCGATTCCTCGACCGGTTTCTTGTCACCCTTTCGGAAAAGCTTACGTTTCCTGATCTGAGATTCAGTCAAGGTTGCAGATAGCTCAATGGCCTGCCTAACCGTAGTGGGGTTACTACCAGTAACAATGTCCTGAACTGAGTCAGGGAGACCATCAATGTATTTTTCGATCGCCTTATCCAAAGGCTTAACCATGGTAGGACACAACAGGCTCAGCTCCTCATATCGATCAGTGTATGCTCGATGTTCGCCGCTGTCTTGCTTAAGATCGTCGAATTCCCTTTCCAAGGCCCTGATCTCGTGACGAGGAAAAAATTCCTTCATCATCAGTGCTCGAAGTTCTTCCCACGTTTGAGCCAGTGCCACTTCGGCACCCCTATCTCTCATCACACCGTTCCACCATGTCAAAGCTCGTTTCTCAAAGACACTAGATGCAAAGTCTACCTTTCGCTCATTTGGACATTGAACATGTCTGAAGGTGCTCTCTAAACTCTCGAACAATTGCAGAAGTGCAGTCGCTCCTTAAGACCCAGAAAACTTTGATGGCTTAGCCGAGTTGAACGTCTTGAAATTGCAGGGGGCATTATTGTTGTTGAGAGCTTGGTGACATTGAGCAATGATGTTCGGGATTGCAGCAGTCATTTGCTGTGTAATGACAGCTGCCAGCTCTTCAATAGATACCGAATTTTCGCGTCGAGGAGGCATTCTAAAAAAAGGAAACAAGAGAGAAACAAATGAAATGGCATTGGGTAAGAATAGGATGTTACAAATACCGACCAAAATCATAGTTGATGGTCATTTGTTTGAACCACAAAGCAAACAAACAACACAAAGGCTGAATCAAAGCAAATAGATCCTCATAGTGTATCGCGAAGACATGCTCGCCTATAAGTGGACACTCACCCCAAGAGTTACCAGGTAAGAGTGACTGGTCCGATTATGTGGATTTGTACGAACACTCTAGCCTTAGATAGAAAACTCAGGGCACAGGCATTCACTCTTCCAGTTTGCACGTGTTCACACTATTTAGGACCCAAAACTTTGACGAGATTTTGAAATCTCAAAGGGGTTCAAAACCTTATAACAGAGGGTTCAAAACCTTACAATAGAGGGTTCAAAACCTTACAATAGAGGGTTCAAAACCTAGTAATCAATCATCCTAGAACAGATGATTAGTTTTCAAAGCGGTCTTGAAATTTATGTTCTTGTTGTGGTCGTCGCCTAAGGATAGGTGACGCTATTGTTTTATGACTAAACGCAAGTAAACTCGCGTTAGGGTCCTAGGAAGGTTATAGACTAGGTCAAAGTATTACTAAAAACCTAATTCCCTATAACCATTGGCTCTGATACCATCTTTTCTGTCACACCCCGACCACGTGGAACAACCAAATGTGGCGGAAACGTCGGGGAGTGTTGTAACAGAATTAATCGTTTCAAATCCATGGCAATTAAAGTTTCGTTTTATTAATCAAACATGAGAGTTTACATTGTTTTAAACAAGAAACAAAGAGTACATAACATAAATTAACTAGTTCTTGTCTCGTTTTAAGTCACTAAGGCACAGGTCGCCTAAGTATTTCTTGATAAGTCCTATGCATCGTCACCTGAAAACACATGTGAAAATAGGTACGTCAGCATAAAAACGCCTATGAGATACATAGGTTTTGTGAAAATAGGATTCATGACTTGTAAGTTTGAGAAAATGTTTAATAAAGTTTAGTCATGAACCTTGTAAATTGTTTTGTTTTGTAAATCGTTTGAAAAACAATAAGTTCAGATGATATGTATAACTAAGAGAATAATGTATGGTTAAATGAATAACCATGTAGAATGAGTTTGTATAAGATAAGTTGTTTGTAAAACAATGTCGTGTGAAAAGTATGTTATTTGTATAAAATGTTATATGTCTCAAATTGAAATGATTCAAATAACGCTACGATATGTAATACCATACAAACACTTATACATAGGAAGTACCAGCGGCGTATCCACCATGCTTGTATCATATTACACACGCCTCGTTACTTAAGTCACTTACTCAAACCAAACCATCAAGATGTAATGTTAAACAATGTACTAAGTATGCACACAATGGACATACATAGCATGAAATGTAATGTAAAACCATGTACTAAGTATGCACACAATGGACATACATAGCATGAAATGTAATGTAATGTAAAATAATGTACTAAGTACGCACACAATGGGCATACATAGCATAGAGTGTAATATAAAATAATGTACTAAGTACGCACACAATGGACATACATAGCATTAAATGTAATGTAAAACAATGTACTAAGTATGCACACAATGGACATACATAGCATGAAATGTATTGTAAAGTGATGTACTAAGTATGCACACAATGGGCATACATAGCATAAAATGTATTGTAAAGTGATGTACTAAGTATGCACACAATGGGCATACATAGCATAAAATGTATTGTAAAGTGATGTACTAAGTATGCACACAATGGGCCTACATAGTATAAAATGTATTGAAATCATCTACTATAAATGTACTAATAAACATAGCAAGTATATGATGTGAAAACCGGAAAGCATGAAAGTAACAAGTAGGCACATGTGTTTCACCCCAAAACAGTTTGGAAAACAGTAAAAGAGGGGTCTATGTACTCACTTGAGATTGCTTAGTAGTCCTTGAGTAACAACCAAACAATGCTAGAGATCACGGATATCAAACGACACCTAATATAGGTAACTATGTTAATAAACCGGACCTAAATCGGAGGATTAGATAGAATGAAGGTTCGTAAACCAAACGAGTATGGAGACTCTTGTCATATGGTTTATCAAAGCCTACATACTAAATGAAACGTAACCTAAGTGCTTATGACCCATTACGACCCGTTTATGTAGCTTATGCTACTTTAACGCGTCGTTCGCGTGAAACGCGTTCGGACCGCCTAACTAGTCCTATGACAAGTAGAATATGCCTTAACATGTTTAATATTGTTGATAAATCAGTTTAGAGGTCATAGGTTATGTTACATATGTTTAAAATGAATTTTGGCATCAAAAGGGTATTTTGGTAATTTACCTAAGGCATATAAACTACCTATCATACAACTACTTAAACGTCGTGACCATAAGGTATAACCTCAGAAGGTTATTCCCTACCTACTATGGTCACCTAAAGTATTTGGTCGGATCCTAATGATCGACCAAATGGGTCGGGTTCGAAAGCATAAGCGATTGATTAGATCGCTTACCCTTACGACCCTAGACAAGCACAAAACTAAAAGTGACGAGCTAAGCATGTTGAAACATGCTTACCTAAGTTAGAAAACAAGTTTGGTATCAAAAGAAATGGTTTTGATACCTAAGAGTAGTTTGGTTACAAAATACGCAATAACACGTATTTTGGCCGAAACTACGACTCGTCACTGAGCCAAGATAACGTGGTAATCAGTAGGTATAGTCACTAGGGACTATGACCATCGTGATTATGCTCACGTTATGAAGTTCAAACGAACTTCGCATTGACCATAAACTGGTCAATGCAGAAAGTCAAATAAAGTTTGACTTTCGGACTCGAAAAGCAATAAAAGAACGAAGGAACACTTACAAAGGGTCCCCGAAAGCTTTGATCTCTCAAATATTCTCAGGTATGAAGTGTTTTACACATCAACTTAGAGAAATTTCAAGAAATCAAGTGGGTTTTGAAGTTGGGGGATGTGGGTATTTATAGGATTTCCCGAACCGTTAGGATCGTTTCTTGGAAACCGTGATCGAATCTAAGGCGTACACTTGTTGGAAAGTTGTGGTAGGTTAATTGGCCACCCACCATAAGGAATCAACAGGTGGAAAGGGGTTTGGGAGTGCACGACAGCTGGAACCAGGCTGTTCGGAAGCTTCTGATGTTCTGGGGACTGCTTGCGCACCGTAACACTCATAGTGTTGAGGTGCGCAAGGACCTGCAGCCAGAAAGTTTGATTTTTGGCAGTTTTGGTCCCTGTTGTGTAATAAGGCCATTTCCGACGCGTTTAAGGCCCGTTAACCCCATTTCAAAACTCTAAAATGAAGTTAAAGTTTAGGGAACTTAAAAAGTGCTCAAAAATATCTCGGATGTCGGTTCGTTTGGCCGTACAGTTGCGTTGTTCGGTTAATTACGACGGGAGTCGTAACGAACGTAAAAACGGTCCAAATTGCGCGACGAATGGATTTTTATCATGCCAAACACCAAAATAAAATATTTTAATGCTTACATAAATTTTTGGATGTCCGGATGTATTCAGAACCTAAGTTATGCGCGAAAGTGCAAACTTGTGCACTTTTTGACGCTTTTAGTCCCTGAATGACCCAAAAGTTTATTTTAGCACACCGAACCCCTCAAAGCCTATTTCTAAGCTATGTAAAGGATATTTAGGGTATGTTTAACTTATGGTCATGTTCCGGAATGTCTGTTATAGTTCAAATTGGCATACTTTCGCAGTTTGTCAACTTTAGTCCCTATAAGCGATTTAACTAGATTCCGGCATACCAAACCATCCAAAACTTATTTCTAAGTTATGTAAAGGTTATTTAATGTATGTTAAGCCTATTTCATTATTCCGGAGCGCGTATAACCCTCCAGAAAGCGATTTAAAGCTTGAAATCGAACAAGAGTTGATATGTGCAAACGATACACATATTTTTACAAATACCAAGTATGAAATACAATATTTCATTGGTTTGGCATTTGTTTGATGGTTGAAGTGACACAGGTGTCACACCAAAATCAGTTGAAAAGAAACCAAGTTCTTCAAAACCAAAGGTTTCTGAGACAGAAAAACAATCATCTTCTACCACTCCGGTAAAGATGAATGTTCCTGTGGATTACTTTGAGAAACTTGAGAAACAAAAGTCTACTACTTCTGAGAATAAGTATGTATCAAAGAAAGACCAATCACCTGGTCAATCTCCTAAAAATGATTTCTTTTTATATAAAGAGGTTGAGATTGGGTCTGAGGAGAGCTTAAAGATGAAAGAAAAAAATTTTCCGCCACTTTACACTGCTAAAACTCACATCAAAGTTAAGCTACCTGAGTCAAAAGAGGCTTGGATGGCATCAAAATCTAACTAAGTGTTTGTGATATGTGCAGGAGCTTCCAAGATCCGTTTCACGTTGGATTATGGATCGTGTAGCTTCTCGGCACATGACGGGGAAGAAGACCCTATTGTATGATGTTCGAGGGTTTAATGGAGGATATGTGGGATTTGCAGGAAATCAAGGTGGTCGAATAGTTGGTGAAGGAACTTTATCAAATGGAATTGTTACGTTTGAAAGAGTAAACTACATCACCGAGCTTGAAAACAATATTCTGAGCATTTCTCAGATCTATGATCGTATGTATACAGCGCACTTTACAGATAAGGAATGTTTGATATTGAAACCAGGATTTGTTGTTCCCGAAGAGTGGGTTATCATGAGAGCAGCTAGAGTGAATGATCTGTACGTGTTGGACATGAGTGTAGCAACTACTACCACGGGTCAGGCTCACTGCTTTATCTCAAGAGCAACGGAAAAAGAATCGTAATTGTGGCATCGAAAGATGGGCCACATTCACCTGCGAAAAATGAATCACCTGGTTCATAACAACTTAGTAACTGGTGTTCATGTGAAAGGTTTTCATCTTGAGGCGGAGTGCATTAGCTGTATCAAAGGCAAGCAAAAGAAGAAATCTCACCCTGGAAAGAAGGTTAACTCACTCTCGAGACCATTAGAGAGACTTCATATGGATCTTTTTGGTCCAGTGAATGTCAAAAGCATATCTGGTGATCTCTACTGTCTAGTAGTAACAGACGACTACTCGAGATTTTCGTGGGTATCATTTCTGAAAACAAAAGATGAGACATTTGAAAGTTTGATGACGTTGTTCCGAAAAATAGAAAACTTGTACCAAACTTTTAATCAGAAGAATCAGGAGTGACAACGGTACAGACTTCAAGAATAACAAGATGGAAAAGTATTGTGATGAGATAGGTATATTGCAAGAATTTAGTGCTCCTTACACTCCACAACAAAATGGAGTAGCTGAAAGAAAGAACATGACTCTAATTGAAACGGCCAGGACGATGCTTGCTGATTCCAAACTACCTGTCAACTTTTAGGCAGAAGCAGTGTCAGCCGCTTGTTATACACTCAACCGGGTTCTTACAGTGAAGAAATTCAACAAGACATGTTTCGAGCTGATCAACAACCGCAAACCTAATCTGAAGTATCTGGAACCATTTGGGTCTCCCTGTCCAGTTCTAGAACCTTATGGTAAATTTGGTGCCAAGAGCATTGAGGGAATTTTCGTGGGTTATGCAAGTCCATTGAAACGAGTCTTTGTTCCAAGCTTGAAGCGAATCATTGAAGCACATAATGTTGAGTGTCAAAGTTATACCATGCCACCTCAGAATCCCGGTGACTCATGGCGTTTTAATTACGATACTCTGTGGGATTCATTCGACATAGAAGAAGAACCAGATTTCTTTGACGAGTTGGATATTCTGAGAGAATATGAAGAATCACAAGAAAGATTTCCATCTGAGTCATCTAAACAACAATTTCAAGCTTCCAATGATGATGAAGCTGGTCCTAGTAATGCTGGAGAACATGATGATATTCAGCAAACTTTTTACAATCAGACGGCAGTCAACGATAATCTAGAATCTGATGATAGACCTATATTCGATCATGGTGATTTAGACTCTGAGGGAGAGCAGATTCAGATATCAAGTCAAACAATTCCAGTCAGTGAACAAGGTGCAAATCAGAATGTCACAAATTTGGAAGGCGAGGTAGATGTTCCAGGTGAGGTGATGCCGAGAACTCTTTCGTACCATCCAGAAGAGCTGATAATTGGAGAATTAGAATCAGGCGTTCACACAAGATGACAAATTGACCAAGGCCTTACTTGTTTTTATTCTACAGTTGCTCCATTATAAACAGAGTTTTCACTTAGTTGTTTTATTTCGCAGATTGAGCCTAGAACATACAAGGAAGCACTAACTGAAGATTCTTGGGTCAACGCGATGCAAGAGGAGCTGAGTCAGTTTGAGAAATTAGGAGTGTGGAAATTGGTAGACTTACCTGATGGTCACAGGAAGATAAACACCAAGTGGGTGTTCAAGTGTAAGAGAGACGATCGAGGGGTTATTATTCGTAACAAAGCTCGACTCGTAGTCCAGGGCTTTAGTCAGCAGGAGGGTATAGATTTTACTGAAGTGTATGCTCCCGTTGCTAGACTTGAAGCGACCAGAATCTTCCTAGCATTTGCATCTTGGAAAGGTTTTAAAGTTTATCAGCTAGATGTTAAATCGGCTTTTCTCTACGGGAAGGTAAAAGAGAAGGTATATGTCGGACAGCCACCAGGCTTCACCGATCCAATCCACAAAGACAAGGTCTATTTACTGGATAAAGCGCTGTATGGTTTACACCAGGCCCCGAGAGCTTCGTACGAGACATTGTCTCTACATCTGCTTGCCAACAGCTTCATTCGTGGAAAAGTGGATGCCACTCTCTTCACCAAAGAAGTCGACGGACATCTTCTGATAGTTCAAATATACGTGGACGACATTATATTTGGGTCAACAAATGAAAATCTGTGCAAAGATTTTGAAAGAGTTATGAAGCAAAAATTTAAAATGTCATCGATGGGAGAGATGAAATTCTTCTTGGGACTTCAGGCTGATCAACTGCCTAAGGGAATTTTCATACATCAGACGAAGTATGTTCATGATATCTTAGAGAAATTTGGGATGTCCGGGACTACTCCAACTTCCACCCCATTAGCGACGAACCATGGGATAAACCCTGATCTCACCGGAGAGAAGGTAGATGAAACGATGTATCGTTCCATGATCGGATCGCTGATGTACTTGACAGCTTCAAGACCCGATATCATGTATCCAACCTACCTCGCAACAAGATTTCAGTCTAACACGAGAGCTTCGCATATGGTGATTGTGAAACAGATATTGCGCTACCTGAAAGGAACTCCATCATTGGGGTTGTGGTATCCAAGAGAAGGTGATTTCACGCTCGAAGGGTATTCTGATTCTGATTTCGGATGCTGCAAAGTTAACGCTAAGTCAAGAACAGCAGGGTGCCAGTTTTTCGGACCACGATTGGTCACCTGACAATGCAAGAAGCAGACCTCTGTAGCTTTATCCACATGTGAAGCTGAGTATGTATCTGCTAGCAGCTGCTGCTCTCAGATCTTGTGGATCCAGCAACATATGAGAGACTACGGTTTGCAATTTCTTAACACCCCTATCTTTGTTGATAATGAGGCAGCGATAAACATAACAAAAAATCCTGTTCATCACGCTAAAACAAAACACATTGAAATTCGTCATCAGTTCATCCGAGACTGTTTCGAGAAGAAGTTGATACGAATTTAGAAAATCCACACTGACGAACAAAAGGCTGATTTACATACCAAAGCGTTTGATAAAACTCATTTTCAATATCTTTTAAAATTGAATGGTATGAAGCTTGTATCGGTGTTGGAGGAGATTCTTGGCGTAGATGAAGGTACCACTGTAGATGATGTTGAGAAGCAATCTGCAATGGTTTGTCGATTTCTTACTTGTTTTGGTATTTGGGGGAGGTAGGGTTATATTTTCAGAAAATACAAAAACAGTAAAAATTTTCAGAAAACCAAAAACATGAGATATTTCAAAATTCAAAAACAATAGAAAACCGGAAAAGAGCTTGTGTAAAAAGGGAAAATGATAGTACATCGGCTTGACAGTTACGGTATGCTAAAGATATGGAAAGTTTAAAAGTCTTAAGCAGTCTCGCTGATGATATGCCGATAGGTTTTTACACATTTAGTAGGTTTGTTCGGGATATAAACCTAAATCATTACTTGCTAATTTCGTGGGGAACACTATGTCACACCCCGACCACGTAAAACATCAAATCGTGGCGGAAACGTCGGGGAGTGTTGTAACAGAATTATTGTTTCACAACCATGGCATTTAAAAGTTATGTTTTATTCATCAAACAAAAAGTTAAATTGTCTTAAACATAAAGAAACAGGAGTACATCACATAATTAAACTAGTTCTATCTTCATTTTAAGTCTCTAAGGCACAGGTCCGCCCTAGTGTGTCACGAACATCCTAAGCAACAGCTCCTGAAAACACATGTGAAAATATGTACGTCAGCATAAAAATGCCTGTGAGATACATAGGTTTTATGAAAATAGGATTCATGACTTTAGTTTAAAGAAATGTTTAATAAAAATTCAGTCATGAACCTTGTTAATTGTTTTGTTTTATAAATCATTTGAAAAACGATAACAAAATCAGATGATATGTATATATAAAAGAATAATGTATGGTTAAAAGAAAAAACTAAGTAAAAAGAGTTTGTATAAACCAAGTTATTTGTAAAACAATATTTAAGTGAAAATGTGTTGTAAATGTAATATGTCTAAACTGAAGTGGTTTAAATGACGCTACGATATGTAATATCATACAAGCACTTATATATAGGAAGTACAAGCGGCGTATCCACCATGCTTGTACCATATTACACACGCCTCGTTATTTAAGTCACTCAAACTAACTAACATTGTAAAATATCCATGTTTAATCCAATAGTCAAATGTCATAGTATAACCCAAGTTGAATATAAACCATGTAATGTGTAAACAAAAGTTATGTATGGTAAGTAAAATGAGACTACTTAAACCAGAAGTAAAAATGTACAATACAAAGTATTTTGAATAGATCAAAAGTTATGTTTTGTAAAATAACTAAACAAAAGCATGCTTTATTGATACAAACACTTATGCGGTAAGTTAACGCATACATTCAAGCCTTGAGACAACAGGATAACCTTAGAGTAAAGATTATTAAAGTAAAATGTTTTCGGATTCAGTCATTCCTTACACCCAAACAAACCTAGGATGTCAGGAACGGGATTTGTCAAGTCCTATGGTACCATTACTTACTACCGAGCAGCGTAGCTAATGTTAATGAATGTAATTTAGACTCGTTGAACAAACCAAAAATCATACCAAATATAAACATGTGATGAAAGTAATGTACTAAGTATGCTAAGTTAACATACAAAGCAGAAAAGTAATGTAAATCAATGTGCTAAATATGCTAAGTTAACATACATAGCAAAAGAAGATGTAATGTAAATCAATATGCTAAGTATGCTAAGTAAACATACATAGCAAAAGAAAATGAAATTATGTACTAATAGTGTACTAATGAACATAGCAAGTATATGATATGAAAACATGGAAATAATGAAAATAACTAGTAGGCACATGTGTTTCACCCCAAAACGTTTGGAAAACAGTAAAAGAGGGGTCTATGTACTCACTTGAGATTGCTCAATAGACTTTAGATATCCACCAAGCAAAGCTAGAAGATTACGGAATCAAACGGCACCTAATATAGGTAACTACATTAATAAACGGACCTATTCAGAGGATCGAGTAGCATGAGGGTTTGTAAACCAAATGAGTGTAGGCACTCATGTAATATGGTTTAACAAAGCCTACATACTAAAACGAGACTGATCCTAAGTGCTTTTGACCCGTTACGACCCGTTTAGGTAGCTTATGCTACTTTAACGCGTCGTTTGCGTAAAACGCGTTCGGAACGCCTAACTAGCCCTATGACAAGCAAAATATGCCTTAACAAGACAAATATTGTTGCTAAATCAGTTTAAATGTCAAAAGTTACGTTACATAGGCTTAAAATGAAATTTGGCGTAAAAATGGCATTTTGGTAATTTTCCTAAGGCATATAAACTACTTATCATACAACTACTTAAACGATGTGACCATAAGGTATAACCTCAGAATGTTATTCCCTATACAACTATGGTCACCTAAAGTGTTTGGTCGGATCCTATTGATCGACCAAATGGGTCGGGTTCGAAAGCATAAGCGATTGATTAGATCGCTTACCCTTACGACCCTAGACAAGCAAAAATCTAAAAGTGACGAGCTAAACATGTTAAAACATGTTTAACGAGGTTTAAAAACAGGTTTGGTATCAAAACAAACGGTTTTGATACCCACAAGTAGTTTGGTTACAAAATACGCGAGAATACGCATTTTGGCCGAAACTACGACTCGTCACTGAGCCTAGATAACGTGGTAATTAGTAGGTATAGTCACTAGGGACTATAACCATCGTGATTACACTCACGTTATGAAGTTCAAACGAACTTCGCATTGACCATAAACTAGTCAATGCAGAAAGTCAAACGCAGTTTGACTTTAACGCTAAAAATGCATAAAAGAACGAAGGAATACTTACAGAGGGTCCCCGCAAGTTTGAATTTCCAAGTATTTCTCAGGTATGAAGTGTTTTCACACTTCAACTTAGAGAAAATCTCAGAATTCAAGTGAGTTGCAACAAGGACATGGGGGGGGGTATTTATAGATTTGGTAGAGCCGTTAAGATCGTTCCTCGTTATCCGAGATTCAATCACAGCCGTACACCTCGAGCCCATGGTTTTATAAAACCATTGGAGCCCCTAGAAATGGCCCATAGTTTCAAAAATATCAGTTGCAAGTGGAAAACATGGCTGGAACAGCTGGAAGCAGGCTGTTTTCAACATTCTGCACATCTGGGCAGCTTACACGGCCCGCGTAAGGACACAAAAAAGGCTATGCGGCCCGCCTGGGCAGTACAGACGAGCAACAAGTTTCAAACAATGGCAGTTTCAGTCCCTGTTGGTGTTTAAAGCAATTTCCTACATGTTTAAGGCCCGTTAAGCAAACTTTAAGGCTCTAAAATGATGGTTAAACATTGTGGACATGAAACATGCTCAAAAATATGCTGGATGTCGGTTCGTTTGGTCGTACGATCGTGATATTTGCTTAATTACGACGAAATGCGCATAAGCGCGAAAAACGATCCAAATTGCACGACGAATGGATTTTTCTTATGCCAAACACTAAAATAAAATATTTTAGTGCTTACATAAATTTTTGATGTCCGGATGTATTCAGAACATAAGTTATGCGCGAAAATGCAAACTTATGCACTTTTTGACGCTTTTAGTCCCTGAATGAGCATAAAGTTTATTTTAGAACACCGAACCCATAAAAGCCTATCTCTAAGCTATGTAAAGGATATTTAGGGTGTGTTTAACTTATGGTCATGTTCCGGAATGTCCGTTACAGTTCAAATCGGCATACTTTCACAGTTTGTCGAATTTAGTCCCTGTAAGCGAATAGACTTGATTTTGCCATACCAAAGCCTTCAAAACCTATTTCTAAGTTATGTAAAGGTTATTTAAGGTATGTTAAGCATATGTTGATGTTCCGGAGTATTTTTCGCATTAAACTGATTACGTTTACGTACCAGTTTGCGTATAACTCTCCAGAAAGCGATATAGAGTTTGAAATTGAATAGAAATCAAAACATGGAAAATGTCAAACACAAACAAACAAGTATTGGGATCAAATAACTTTATTTCATTGATAACTGAACTGTTTACAATGAATACAAGCACAGATGTCACAGTCTCCCCTACTTGTGGAAATTTCGTCCCGAAATTTGTTTAGAGGAAACTTGTGAGAAAAGATGCGGATACTTCGCCTTCATTTGATCTTCACGTTCCCAAGTAAACTCAGGTCCACGGTTAGATTCCCAGCGAACTTTAACCAAAGGAATGCGCTTGCGTTTAAGCCATTTGACTATTCGGTCCATGATTTCCACAGGTTTCTCAACAAAATGTAGTGTTTTATCAACACGAATTTCGTCAAGTGGTATGTGGATGTTCTCATCAGCTAAACACTTCTAGAGATTGGACACGTGGAAGGTTGGATGAACATTTCCAAGTCCAGGAGGTAACTCAAGTCTGTAGGCTACCATACCGATTCTTTCGACCATCTTGAATTGTCCAACATCTCTAGGTGCGAGTTTTCCTTTCTTTACAAATATGATCACACCTTTCCAAGGTGAGACCTTAAGTAATACACGATCACCGACTTGAAATTCCAAGGGCTTGCATCGTTGGTCTGCGTAACTATTTTGACGGCTTTGAGCTGTCTGGATGTTATCACGAACTTTCTTAACCTTATCAGTTATCTCTAGAATGAGGTCAGGTCCAGTAAGCTGAGCCTCACCTATCTCATTCCAGCAGACTGGTGAACGACATTTTCGACCATAGAGAGCCTCGAAATGAGCCATGTTGATGCTGGAGTGATAACTGTTGTTGTAGGAGAATTCAATCAATGGAAGATGTGAATCCCAACTACCACCAAAATCGATCACGCAAGCTCTAAGCATATCCTCCAAAGTCTGGATTGTTCTTTCAGATTGACCATCAGATTGCGGATGATAAGCAGTGCTCAGATTAAGTTGGGTCCCCATAGCAGATTTCATGGTTCTCCAAAAATGAGAAGAGAAGCAAGCATCTCTGTCTGAAATAATGTTCAGGGGAACACCATGTCGAGATACTATTTCATCCACATAGATTTTAGCCAACTTTTCAGCAGATAGATCCTCATGGATCGGCAAGAAATGCGCTGATTTTGTAAGAAGATCAACAATTACCCAGATGGCATCATGACCTTTCTTAGTGTGAGGGAGTTTAGTAATGAGATCCATAGCAATGTTTTCCCATTTCCAAACTGGAATCTCTGGTTGCTCTAAAAGACCAGAAGGATGTTGGTGTTCAGCCTTAACCTTAAGACAAGTAAGGCATTTTGAAACGTATAAGGCAATGTCCTTCTTCATACCAGGCCACCAATACTGAGTACGAAGATCCTTATACATCTTATCTGAGCCAGGATGAATAGAATAACAAGACTTATGAGCTTCATCCATAAGCAAAGTGCAGAGATCATCTAGGCTTGGGACCCACAAACGGTCCATGAAATAATACAATCCATCGTCCTTCAGTTCAAGATCAGGCTTAATGTGATAGGGAAATTCCTTACCCATCAAGTCTTGTGAAACACAAGCATGTTGAGCCTGAGAGATGTGGGCTTGAATATCAGATCGAGCTTGAATATCAGATTGAACATGAACACAATGAAGCTTAGTGCGTTCCTTACGACTCAATGCGTCAGCCACAACATTCGCCTTACCAGGATGGTAGCGAATTTCGCAGTCATAGTCGTTTAGAAGTTCAACCCAACGTCTTTGCCTCATATTGAGTTCTTTCTGATTAAAGATATGTTGAAGACTTTTGTGGTCAGTGAAAACCACACATTTTGTACCATACAAATAGTGTGTCCAGATCTTAAGAGTGAACACAACTGCACCTAACTCAAGATCATGTGTGGTGTAGTTTTTCTCATGCACCTTCAACTGGCTCGATGCATATGCTATGACTTTGTTCCTTTGCATCAGAACACAGCCAAGTCCCAAATTGGATGCATCGCAGTAAACTACAAAATCATCATTGCCTTCGGGCAAAGATAGGATAGGCGCATCACAAAGCTTCTGCTTCAAGGTCTGAAACGCTTCTTCGTGTTTAGAACCCCATTCAAAGGGTTTGTTGTTCTGAGTTAGAGCAGTTAGGGGAACTGCAATCTTCGAGAAATTTTCGATGAAGGGCGATAATAATGTCACACCCCCAAAATCCACACGCGGAGTATCACCGCTTGGAGGCGTGACATGACCAGGATCAAGCCACCAATCATATTGAACCATGTATGTAGTAAAAAATAATTCAACCAAACAATATGAAAGGTGTTCAAAACCAAAGCATAGTTAAGTGTTTAGCGGAAGCATAAATGTAAAACCCAACATAAGCAATAAGTTTGAAATGTCATAAACATTTAACATGGCATCCTCGATCCATGTCCCACAATGACTGTGCCTATCCGTGCAAGCTCCATGAGTACCTAACGACCTGCAGGGCATGTAACAACGAGTCAACAACAAAGTTGAGCGAGTTCACAGTTGGTTGTTTAGTTATAGTATTCATTTCGTAAACCGTATGTTTGTTTAGTAAACTATGTATCGTATTTATTTGTATCGCGGCCTTCCAGGCATGTTTGCGAAGATTTGTGGGGGTTTCCCATGTATTCTAGACTAGTTATATTTGTATCGCGGCCCTCCAGGCATGTTTGCGAAGTTTAGTAATTATATCACGGCCAACCCAGGCATGTGTACGAAGATTAGTATTTGTATCGCGGCCATTCCAGGCATGTGTGCGAAGATCAGTATTTGTATCGCGGCCATTCCAGGCATGTGTGTGAAGAGTAGTATTTGTATCGCGGCCATTCCAGGCATGTGTGCGAAGAGTAGTGGGGGCTTCCCATGTATTACCAGTCTAGTGTATCTATAGGTGTCCTTCCCAACCCGAGGACAGTGGTACGTATTCTAGTAGCGATGTAAGTACATGTAATCATTCAATCCCATTCCCAACCCCGGGAATCCCATGCCTTGGTAAGAGTGTGAACTCACCTTGGTTTGCTCGGTATGCTAAACTATGTGCTCACAAGAAATCAGTCAAGTCCTATTGTTAAGCACGTATACACAATCAGTTTCTTATTCACAAAGTTCACGTATAAATACAAGTCATGGCGTATATTCAAATCAACGATCATCGATTAGCATATAGCAGAACAGTTATACAACTCAAATCATATTCACAGTTTACAGGTATGTTCCGTAACCACGTTTAACAGTTAAGTGTGTTAATCGAACCTGAACTCTAACCATTTTGATTATTTCATATTAAGCTAAGATCAAAATTAAAGGGGTAGTCAATCAAATAAAATAATATATTAACACCATCAAAATAAACATCTCATGTAGTCAAGTGCACTCATTACAATATTTGATTAGATTTTTGTTTCTGCAAACTTAGAAAGCACTCATATAATATTTGAAATCTATTATTTGAAAGAATCAGTGACACATGTTAAGTTATAATAAAATACATGTATCGAATGAAGTTTGAAATACTCCTATAATAAAATACTCATATAAATTACATCCTTTCCATCACCATTTTAATTCAATCAGCCCTGAAGTTTGAAAATAAGTTCTGACACATTCCACTCCAATCCAATACATGTGCATACATAATTGTTTAATTGTACTCAGACCTAATTATTTCAAGATGGACGCACATATTAGATGACATGTGAAGTCTTACTTTTGATTAATTCCAAATATGATTAATAAACATTCAATCATCATATGGCGGTTTATGATCAACATGTGCAGACATTTATTCAATTAATAAAGTTCAATCAACTCCTTAATATCCTTAATATCTTTTTAACATGCAACACTCAAAGAACAGAAATCAACTGTAATCGGCTCCCCTATTAACACCATATTATCCCCCTTAACTACATATCTACCTTCATCATTATCATATGAGACAATTCATCATAGTATAATATGATCATCCCTTCAAACAAGAATCGGTTCTTCATTGCTCACCAAAAACAGTCAATTCAAATATTAAGTAACAGGTAAAGAAAACACCATTATTCAAGTCAACATCCAACGATACAAACCCTAACATGTCACACGATCACATTTAGCATTCACTGATTTATATAAATCTATGCATTAGAACATCATGGTACTCATTATTCATGCATGTAAACATGGTTACCTGAATACAAGAGGAGAAGAGAGCTTCGATACAAAGGGGGGGTGTGGCCTACTGCCGCACACACTTGGGAGGGGTAGGGTTTTGTTGTGTTGCAATTGTGAGGCAAGAGTTTTGGGTACGTACAATTATAATACAAGCCAATATCTAATTAGTGGGCCGGTGGTGTTTACTAGACCAAACAACTATCTCGGCCGATCATGATTACTAAATAGAATTCTAACATAACAGGTTAATATCACAACATTGCAATTTGCTCGTACTGGGCCGAAGCCCATTTGGTTTTCGTTGGCCACATATTGGACGAAAACACTAAGTTGTTTTCGTGGGGAGGGGTATTTTCGAGTGGGGTGTTTTCGGCTAGATTTTAATAATTATACAACCATATTAATATAAACCATATATTACATACTCACTTATAAGGCACACCATATATATCATAACAACCACAATACGATTTAACATATTACAAACGTGTACCGTTGTGAACCAAACAAGTCGTTTTAACAATCAACTCAAACAATTAACGCGCAATTAATGCGAAAATGGAAATCGTGGAAACTCGAGTTGTCACATTATCCCCTACTTGAAAGAAATTTCATCCCGAAATTTAGCACGTGGTTACTGAGGAAGCTAGTTGTGTTGTGTAGTTTACTGGTTTTCCTGGGGTGTCACATCATCCCCCCGTTAATTTTGGAATTTCGTCCCGAAATTCTGTAGTAGCTTCAGCCTCAGTAGTGGTTGCACTGTTTCCGAACAACTGGGGATACTTGAGTTTCATTTGATCTTCTTGTTCCCAGGTAAACTCTGGGCCACGACGGGAGTTCCAACGAACTCGAAGAAGAGGTATTCTGGTGTGCTTGAGGACCTTAACGTCCCGGTCCATGATTTCAACTGGTTCCTCGACAAATCGCAGCTGTTCGTCGATAGTGAGTTCCTTGAGAGGAACTACGAGGGTCTCATCTGACAGACACTTCTTCAGATTAGACACGTGGAAGACGTTGTGAACTGCACTGAGTTCCGCTGGTAGTTTCAGTTTGTAGGCCACCTTGCCTATTTTCTCTATGATTTCAAAAGGTTCGACGTATCGCGGGTTAAGTTTGCCTCGTTTGCCAAAACGAACCACACCCTTCCAGGGTGAAACTTTGAGTAGCACTCAATCCCCAACCTGGAACTCGAGTGGTTTCCTACCCTTATCGGCGTAGCTTTTCTGATGGTCACGAGCTGCCGCCATTCGTTGTCGTATTTGAGCAATTCATTCTGTTGTGTCTACCACAAGTTCTGGGCCAGTGATCTGACTATCCCCCACCTCTGCCCAACAAAGAGGTGATCGGCATTTACGCCCGTACAATGCCTCAAATGGTGCAGCCCGAATGCTGGTGTGGTAACTGTTATTATACGAGAATTCAACTAGTGGCAGATGTCTTTCCCAACCATTGCCAAAGTCAATCACACATGCCCTAAGCATGTCTTCAAGTGTCTGGATGGTGCGTTCAGACTGCCCATCCCTTTGCGGGTGATAAGCTGTGCTCATTTCTAATCATGAGCCAAAGGATTTGTGCATTGCCTGTCACAGTTCTGAAGTAAATCGTGCATCACGATCTGATATAATAGAGGTGGGCAACCCGTGCCTCGAGACAACTTCCTTAAGGTATACGTCTGCTAGAGTGGAGAACTTATCCGTTTCCTTGATAGCCAAGAAGTGTGCAGACTTTGTGAGTCGATCCACGGTCACCCAAATAGTGTCATTCCCACGTTGAGATCTAGGCAGGCCAGTAACAAAATCCATGGAAATTTGCTCCAATTTCCATTGTGGTATCTCTGGTTGTTGGAGTAGGCCTGATGGTTTCTGGTATTCGGTCTTGACTCTCGCACAATTCAAACATTTGCTAACGTAAGTTGCTATGTGAGCTTTCATGCTAGGCCACCAATATGTAGTTTTCAAATCGTGGTACATCTTATCCGAACCAGGATGTACTGAGTAGCGAGATTTATGAGCTTCATCCATTACAAGCTCGCGCAAGTTGCCATAGAGCGGGACCCAGATGCGTCCCGTTACATAGTAGGCGCCGTCTTCCTTTTGTTCTAACAGTTGTCTTGAGCCGCGTAGGGCTTCAGCCCTGACGTTTTCTGGTTTCAATGCTTCTACCTGAGCATCTCGTATCGGTAAAGGAAGACTAGACTGAATAGTGAGTTGTAGTGCCCGTACGCGTCTAGGCGCAGTATCCTTTCGACTGAAGGCATCAGCCACCACATTGGCTTTGCCCGGATGGTACTTTATAGCACATTCGTAATCATTCAGTAATTCGACCCATCGACGTTGTCGCATGTTCAACTCTATCTGCTTGAAGATATGCTCAAGACTCCTGTGATCGGTGTAGATGGTGCACTTGGTACCGTACAGGTAATGTCGCCATACCTTGAGCACAAAAACAACAGCTCCCAGCTCTAAATCGTGTGTAGTGTAATTCCGTTCATGAATCTTAAGTTGGCGCGAAGCATAAGCAATGACTTTATCCCGTTCCATCAACACACATCCAAGACCTTGGATGGATGTGTCGCAGTAGACTACAAAATCGTCCGTGCCTTCAGGCAATGAGAGGATAGGTGCGCTACAAAGTCTATCCTTTAAGTGCTGAAACGTTGTTTCCTGTGTATTACCCCAACGATAAGCAACACCTTTCTGTGTCAGTAGTGTAAGTGGCTGTGCAATCTTTGAGAAGTCTTTGATGAACCGTCTGTGATAACCCGCCAAACCCAACAATTGGCGTATTTCGGTTGGTGTGCGAGGTGCAGGCCAGTTCTTGATCGAATCTACCTTGGATGGATCAACATGGATCTCATCCTTGTTTACCAAATTGCCTAGGAAATGGACTTCCCGAAGCCAGAATTCGCATTTCAAGAACTTTGCATAAAGCTGTTCTGTTCGAAGAAGTTCCAAAATGAGTCGTAGCTGCTGCTCGTGTTCCTCCAGACTCTTCGAATAGATCAGGATGTCATCGATGAAAACAATAACGAACTTGTCAAGATAAGGTTTGCATACTCTGTTCATAAGGTCCATGAAGACTGCCGGTGCGTTTGTTAATCCGAATGGCATGACCAGAAACTCGTAATGGCCATAGCGTGTTCTGAATGCTGTTTTGGAGACGTCCTCGTCCCGGTCTCTCAGTTGATGGTAGCCTGACCTCAGATCAATCTTCGAATAGTAGCTCGACCTTTGCAACTGGTCGAACAAGTCATCGATGCGTGGGAGAGGATAGCGATTCTTCACGGTCACCTTGTTCAGTTCGCGGTAATCTATGCACATGCGGAAGGTACCATCTTTCTTCTTCACAAATAATACTGGGTGCTGCTCCAGGAGCTAGCTCGATCTGAAATTCGACCTGGCGATGAGGCGGTAGCCCAGGTAAATCTTCAGGAAACACCTGAGGAAAATCGCGTACTACTGGGATATCCTTGATCTTCTTCTCTTTCGTTGATGCATCAGTAACGAGTGCTAAGATAGCAGTGTGGCCCTTTCGCAAACACTTCTGGGCCTTAAGAATGGAGATGATGCCCACAACAGCACCACTCTTGTCGCCTTGAATCACGAGAGGTTCTTTACCTGAACGGGGAATACGAACAATCCTCTCTTTGCAAGGATCTCTGCTTGCTGTTGGGATAACCAATCCATTCCAATGACGATGTTGAAACCATCACAACGTTGGGGTTATTCCTAGCATCACCCGGACCAATCACGAACACTCGACCCCTGGCACCATTGCCGTTGTTATTACCCCCATTGCTGCCTCCATTATTGTTCCCGTTTCCGTGGTTGTGGTTCTGAGTCTAGTTCTGGTTCAACTGTGGGCAGTGTCTCTTGAAGTAACCTTAAGCACCACACTGATGGCATCCCCTGTTACCCTACTGTTGCTGCTGATTCTGTGGAGCTTGTGGCTGCTGTTGTCGGTTCTGGTTTGCAGGACGTGAGCTTCTACAATCTTTGGCTCCACGACCAAGCTTGTTGTATCTCTGACAACGATCTTTGTTGCACTGCCTGCTGTAGTGCAAATTACATCGATTGCACTTAGGGTGGTTTCCCCTGTATCCACCCTGACTTCGATTACCAAGAGACTGCTGACTGGGGCTCTTGTACTCATCCATTTTTCGTTGCTGTGACTGAGACTGAACTGAAGTGGAACCCTTGCTTGAATTTCCATCCCACTTGCGTTTGTTGTCACTGGGAATAGCAGAATTAGTAGTAGTCGTAGCACTGTTGCGCTTAGGTAGCATGTTCTGTTCCACTGCCTGGTATGTGAGACGATGAGCAAGACGAGTAACATCCTGGATAGTAGCAAGGTTAGCAGCAGTTACATGGCTTTGAATCTCTGGCACTAAGCCTTTGAGGTACAGCTCAATGCTCTTGATGGGAGGATCCACCATAGTTAGACACAAAATTGCCAGTTCGTTAGATCGCTTCGTATACGCCTCTATCTCTGACCCCGTCATCTTCAAGTTAAAGAACTCCACTTCCAGTTTGTGGATGTCATCATGGTTACAATATTCTCGCTCGATCAGTTCCTTAAAATCATTCCATGGGATGGCATTAGCAGCTGCCAACCCTAGCATTTGGACTTGCGCCTTCCACCAAGTTAACGCAATGCCTTCCAGTGTTCCAGTAGCATACTTCACCCTACGAGCCTCAGGGCATTCACACATCTCGAAGTCAGATTCGATTTTCTCGAACCAGTGGAGGAGGCCTTCTGCTCCCCCGGTGCCGTTGAAAGTAGTGGGTCGACCGTTCATAAAAGTCTTGAATGTGCATACAGGTGGCTGAGCGTTCTAACCTTGTTGCGCGAGGAAGAAAAGACTGGGTTAAGCGCGAGAGTTGGGTCATGAGAGTAGGATCTAACATCCTAGGATAGGTTCGGAATAGCAGGTTATACCTCCTGCCTGAGCGGCTGCGAGTGCTGCAGTAACTTGTTCAGTGATTAAAGCCGCCAACTGGGCTTGAGTTAAGTTAACGCGTCCACTCATGATCTTGATATCAAAGAGAACATGAGTGAGAGAGGTTCGCAAAAGTGCGATGACAGAAGAGAGTAAGTACATAAGTGTTTCAATCAACAGTTGTTACGTTTATCTAAGCATACCATGAGCAAAGTTCTATGTAATCTAGCAAGTAGGCAATATAAACATAAATCGTATCACCTAGAATGTTGAGTCTTGCACGTGGAGCGAAGCGTCATTGTGGATCGTTGAGCACTGTTCAGGTTATAGTCTGGTTTTAACAAAAACTTTTTCCCTTATTAAAACCAAGTTCACTATAACCAATGGCTCTGATACCAATCTGTCACACCCCCAAAATCCACACGCGGAGTATCACCGCTTGGAGGCGTGACATGACCAGGATCAAGCCACCAATCATATTGAACCATGTATGTAGTAAAAAATAATTCAACCAAACAATATGAAAGGTGTTCAAAACCAAAGCATAGTTAAGTGTTTAGCGGAAGCATAAATGTAAAACCTAACATAAGCAATAAGTTTGAAATGTCATAAACGTTTAACATGGCATCCTCGATCCATGTACCACAACGACTGTGCCTCCCCGTGCAAGCTCCATGAGTACCTAACGACCTGCAAGGCATGTAACAACGAGTCAACAACAAAGTTGAGCGAGTTCACAGTTGGTTGTTTAGTTATAGTATTCATTTCGTAAACCGTATGTTTGTTTAGTAAACTATGTATCGTATTTATTTTTATCGCGGCCTTCCAGGCATGTTTGCGAAGATTTGTGGGGGTTTCCCATGTATTCTAGACTAGTTATATTTGTATCGCGGCCCTCCAGGCATGTTTGCGAAGTTTAGTAATTGTATCGCGGCCAACCCAGGCATGTGTGCGAAGATTAGCATTTGTATCGCGGCCATTCCAGGCATGTGTGCGAAGATCAGTATTTGTATCGCGGCCATTCCAGGCATGTGTGCGAAAAGTATTATTTGTATCGCGGCTATTCCAGGAATGTGTGCGAAGAGTCGTGGGGGCTTCCCATGTATTACCAGTCTAGTGTATCTATAGGTGTCCTTCCCAACCCGAGGACAGTGGTACGTATTCTAGTAGCGATGTAAGTACATGTAATCATTCAATCCCATTCCCAACCCCGGGAATCCCATGCCTTGGTAAGAGTGTGAATAAACCTTGGTTTGCTCGGTATGCTAAACTATGTGCTCACAAGAAATCAGTCAAGTCCTATTGTTAAGCACGTATACACAATCAGTTTCTTATTCGCAAAGTTCACGTATAAATACAAGTCATGGCGTATATTCTAATCAACGATCATCGATTAGCATATAGCAGAACAGTTATACAACTCAAATCATATTCACAGTTTACATGTATGTTCCGTAACCACGTTTAACAGTTAAATGTGTTAATTGAACCTGAACTCTAACCATTTTGATTATTTCATATTAAGCTAAGATCAAAATTAACGGGGTAGTCAATCAAATAAAATAATATATTAACACCATCAAAATAAACATCTCATGTAGTCCAGTTGTAACAACTGTGCTTGTAATCATTGTGAACAGTTCTATTATCAATAAAACAATGTTATTTGATCCCAATGTTTGTTTGGTTGTGTTTTACATTTTTCATGTTTTGACTTTTATGTAATTTCAAACTCTATATCGCTTTCTGGAGAGTTATACGCAAACTGGTGCGTAAACGTAATCAGTTTAATGCGAGAAATACTCTGGAACATCAACATATACTTAAAATACCTCAAATAACCTTTACATAACTTAGAAATAAGTTTTGAAGGCTTTGGTATGGCAAAAACAAAGTTAATTCTCTTACAGGGACTAAACTTGACAAACTACGAAAGTATATCAATTTGCACTGTAACGAACATTCCGGAACATGACCATAAGTTAAACACACCTTAAATATCCTTTACATAGCTTAGAAATAGGCTTTAAGGGGTTCGGTGCGCTAAAATAAACTTTTGGGTCATTCAGGGACTAAAAGTGTCAAAAGTGCACAAGTTTGCATTTTCGCGCATAACTCACGTTCTGAATACATCCGGACATCCAAAAATTTATGTAAGCATGACTATATTATGCTTTAGTGTGTGGCTTAAGAAAAATCCATTCGTTGCGTCATTTGGATCGTTTTTCGCACTTATGCGCATTCCGTCGTAATTAAGCGAACATCGCGTTCGTACGACCAAACGAACCAACACCCGACATATTTTTGAGCATGTTTCATGTCCACAATGTTTAGGCATCATTTTAGGGCCTTAAAGTTGGCTTTACGGGCCTTAGAAGTGTCGGAAATGGCCTTAAACACGTGCAGGGGCTGAAATTGTAACATTTGAAACTTGTTTTCTGATCAGAAGTGCCAGGCGGCCTGCCTACGCTTCTGGTAATCCTGAAGCGGGCCGCGTACACCTCCCAGATCAGATAAGATCGAACAGTCAGCTGATTCCAGCTGTTTAATCCTCAACCACATGCTCACACTTGACCTTTCAGCTGATTAAGAGCCCTTTTTAGGCACCATAACTTTCCGACACTTGTACGGTTGCGATTAAGGCACGATATTCGACAAACGATCTTAACGGTTACCCGAAAACTATAAAAACCCCAACCCCCATTACTTCAAACCCACTAGAATCTGATCTTAAAGACTCTAAGTTGGAACCTTTGTTTCATACCTGAGTTATTTCGATCTAGATTAGCATTCGGGGACCCTTCGTAAGTATTCTTTCGTTCTTTTATTGCTTTTCGAGTCCGAAAGTCAAACTTTGTTTGACTTTCTACATTGACCAGTTTATGGTCGATGCGAAGTTCGTTTGAACTTCATAACGTGAGCGTGATCACGATGGTTATAGGCCTTAGTGACTATACCTACTGATTACCACGTTATCTAGGCTCAGTGACGAGCCGTAGTTTCGGTCAGAATACGTATTCTTGCGTATTTTGTAACCAAACTACTCTTAGGTATCACAACCGTTTGTTGTGATACCAAACCTGTTTTCTAAACTTAGTTAAGCATGTTTTAACATGCTTAGCTCGTCACTTTTAGTTTAGTGCTTATATAGGGTCGTAAGGTAAGAGATCTAAACAATCGCTTATACTTTCGAACCCGACCCGTTTGGTCGATCATTAGGATCCGACCAAGCACATTAGGTGACCATAGTATATAGGGAATAACCTTACGAGGTTATACCTTATGGTCGCTTCGTTTAAGTAGTTGTATGATAGGTAGTTTATATGCCTTAGGTAAATTACCAAAATACCCCTTTGATGCCAAAATCCGTTTTAATCATATGTAACATAACTTTTGACATCTAAACTGATTTGACAACCATATTAGACATGTTAAGGCATATATTACTTGTCATAGGACTAGTTAGGCGGTCCGAACGCGTTTCACGCGAACGACGCGTTAAAGTAGCATAAGCTACCTAAACGGGTCATAATGGGTCACAAGCACTTAGGTTAGGTTTCATTTAGTATGTAGGCTTTGTTAAACCATACTACATGAGTTCCCATACTCATTTGGTTTACGAGCCTCATTCTATCCGATCTTCCGATTTAGGTCCGGTTTATTAATGTAGTTACCTATATTAGGTGCCGTTTGATATTCCGTGATCTCTAGCATTGCTTGGTGGTTATCTTAGGACTTCTGAGCAATCTCAAGTGAGTACATAGAACCCCTCTTTTACTGTTTTCCAAACTGTTTTGGGGTGAAACACATGTGCCTACTTGTTACTTTCATGCTTTCCTGTTTTCACATCATATACCGGCTATGTTTGTTAGTACATTATAGTACATGATTTCATTACATTTCATGCTATGTATGTCCATTGTGTGCATACTTAGTACATTGTTTTACTTTACATTTTCTGCTATGTATGTTGACTGATAGCATGCTAGCACATTGATTTACATGACTTTCTGCTTTGTATGTTAACTTAGCATACTTAGTACATTGTTTTCATATAACATGTTCACTTTTTCTATGACATTTGGTTTGCACAAACGAGACTATTATACGTTCATTAACATTAGCTACGCCGCTCGGTAGTAAGTACTGGTACCATAGGACTTGACAAATCCCATTCCTGACATCCCGGGTTTGTTTGGATGTAAGGAATGACTGAATCCGAAAACATTACTTTTGATAACCTTGACTGAAAGGGTTGTCTGACTGTCTCAAGGATTGAATGTATGCGTTAACTTACCACATAAATGTTTGTATCAATGTAACATGCATTACTTTACGAAACATAACTTTTTGATATATTCAAATTACTTTGTTTTGTACATTTCTACATTTGGACTATTTGACAATACTTTACTTACAAGACATAACATTTGTTACACATTACTTGACTACTTTTGGACTATCAACATTTGACATGGTTTATACAAGGACTTTTGACAATTGGTTTAAACATAGACATTATACATTGTTGGTTGGTTAAGTGACTTAAGTAACGAAATGTGAGTAATATGATACAAGCATGGTGGATACGCCGCTGGTACTTCCTATATATAAGTGTTTGTATTATATTACATATCATAGCGTTATTTAAATCATTCATTTTGGACTTATACATTTTATACAAGTAACATGATTTCACAAGACTTTGGTTTACAATACGGTTTATTTTATACAACTCATTTTACATGGTTATTCATTTAACCATACATCATTCACTTATTTATACATATCACCTGAACTTACTGTTTTTCAAGCGATTTACAAAACAAATCAAATAACAAGGTTCATGACTAAACTTTTTCTTAAACTTAAGTCATGATTCCTATTTTCACAAAACCTATGTATCTCACAGGCATTTTTATGCTGACGTACCTACTTTCACATGTGTTTTCAGGTGCTTTTCCGTATGATGATGATCATGACACTAGGGCGGACCTGTGCCTTAGAGACTAAAAACGATGATAGACTTTGTTTAATTATGTTATAAACTCTGTATTTTCTGTGTTAAGACAATGTAACTCTGTTTTATAAATAAAATACAACTTTGTTTGCCATGGATTTGAAACAATTAATTCTGTTACAACACTCCCCGACGTTTTCCGCCACGTCTTGTATGCTATATGTGGTCGGGGTGTGACAGAAGAGTTGGTATCAGAGCCAATGGTTATAGGGAATTAGGTTATTAGTAATGCTTTGACCTAGACTATAACCTTTCTAGGACCCTAACACAAGTTATCTTGTGTTTAGATCTTAAAACATATACATCACCTATCCTTAGGTGATTATCAAAACAAGAACCAAATTTTCCGAAACGATTTTTGAAAAACAATCTTCTGTTTTTGAATGATTTATTACAAGGTTTTGAACTCTCTTTTGTAAGGTTTTGAACCCTTCCAGTTTGACTAAATTTTTGGCCTTGTGCCTTCAAATTTTCAAAAATCTCGTCAACGTTTTGGGTTTTAAATAATGTGAACACGTGCAAACTGGAAGAGTGAATGCCTGTATTCTGGGTTTTCTGTCTAGGCAAGCACTTCGTATATATCTCATCAGACGCGAGACCAGTTGTGCTTACCTGGGAATTCTTGGGATGAGTGTTCACTTATAGGCGAGCATGTCTTCGCAATACATTATTTTTGATCCATTTACTTTGATTAGTCACTGTGTGTCGTTTGTTTACTTTGTGATACGGACAAATGACCACCATCTTTGCTTTTGTTGATTTTGTTTCATCTCATTCTTTTCACCCAATCATCTCACTCGTTTCCTTTCATGTTTCCTCTTTTAGAATGCCTCCTCGACGCGACAATCTGATTGCGACTGCCGAACTGGCAGAAATTATTGCGGAACAGATGGCTGCTCAATTTCCAAATCTCTTTGCTCAATGGCACCAAGCCAACAACAACAACAATGCTCCATGCAAATACAAGGATTTTAACTCGGCTAAACCACTCAAGTTTAGTGGTTCTGAGGGAGCGACTGGGCTTCTTCAATGGTTCGAGAGCATTGAGAATACTTTCCGCCACGTGCAGTGTCCGGATAATCGCAAGGTCGAGTTTTCTTCGAGCGTGTTTCAGAAGAGGGCTTTGACATGGTGGAACGGGGTTTGAGAGATAGGGGTGCTGAGATTGCCTTGGCACAGACATGGGCTGAACTAAGAGCTCTTATGATGAGGGAATTCTGTCCTCGTCATGAACAACGAGCGTTGGAGAAAGAGTTTGATAACTTAAAACAAGATAGTGGTGAGCACCGGGCATATACTGACAGGTTTGAGGAGTTGAGTCTGCTTTGCCCAACTATGGTTACCCCACTCGACAAGGCTATCGAAAGATACATCGACGGCCTACCTGACTCGGTACAAGACATCATTACTGGTAGCAACCCTACCACACTCCGTCAGGCGATCGAGTTATCAGCGACATTGACTGAGTCGCAGATTCGAAAGGGAAAGCTGCACAAAAAGGGTGACAAGGGCAAGAAGCAGGCGTCTGATAAGGAAAATAGCAAGAAAGGTCAAAACAAGAAGGGAAATAATTCTGGAGGGTCTAGGAAGCGGAAGGCTTCCCAAAACTATGATGTTACTGCACAGGCTCAAGCTGCACCAAATCAGCCTGCGCAACCACTAGCCAAGAAGCCTTATCTTGGCAATGCACCTTTGTGCAACAGGTGTAACAGCCATCATCAACCACACCTCCAGTGTCGTCAGTGCACCAACTGCGGAAGGCCTGGTCATCTTGCTGCCACCTGCCACATTCCTGTTAACCAGAACCAGGCAGTTCAGAACCCGGCTCAACAGGTTGCTCAGCCTCTTGCTCAGCAACAAGGTCAAGCTGCACGACCTCATTATCCTCCTAGTTCATGCTACAATTGTGGGGATCTGACCCACTACAGGAACCGGTGCCCAAGACTAGCCAACCCGAATCAGAATGTGAACCCGAATCAGGCTCAGGCTCGAGGACGAGCTTTTAACTTGAATGCCCAAGAGGCGCAGGCGGACGATAATGCGGTGAACGGTACGTTCTTTATTAATAATCAGCCTGCATCTGTTCTTTTTGATTCGGGTGCCGACAAGAGTTTTGTGTCATTGTCTTTTGAGCCAATGCTTCGCGTGTCTAGAACGAAACTAGGTAAACCTTTGACAGTAGAAGTTGCTAGTGGTGAACCCATTGTTCTTGATTCTGTTCTTCACAACTGCCAGTTAAACCTTAACGACCATCTTTTTCCTATTGACCTCACGCCTATGCAACTTGGAAGCTTCGACGTCATAGTGGGTATGGATTGGTTATCTAAGCATCGCGCATAGATAGTTTGTTCTGAGAAGATTGTTCGTGTGCCGCTTTCGACAGGCGAGATCCTACAGGTTCAAGGTGAGAAACCTGCCGGTGGTCTCAAACTCATGTCTTGTTTTAAAGCTCGGAAGTATCTGCGGAAGAACTATGTCGCTTTCTTAGCACATGTTACAGCAGATAAAGGCAAGGGTAAGTCTATTTCAGATATTCCTGTCGTTCGGGATTATTCTGAAGTTTTCCCTGAAGAGTTACCTGGTCTACCTCCAGCACGCCAAGTCGAGTTCCGTATTGATCTCGTACCTGGTGCAAATCCCATTGCCAGAGCTCCATATCGTCTTGCACCATCTGAGATGCAAGAGTTGTCTAAGCAGCTTCAGGAGCTCTCTGACAAAGGTTTTATCCGTCCTAGCTTTTCACCGTGGGGTGCTCCCGTTCTTTTTGTCAAGAAGAAGGATGGATCTTTTAGGATGTGTATCGATTATCGTGAGCTTAACAAGCTTACCATCAAGAATCGATATCCCCTACCTCGCATTGATGATCTCTTTGATCAGTTACAGGGCGCTTCTTATTTCTCGAAGATTGATCTGCGATCTGGGTATCATCAACTTCGGGTGCATGAAGAAGATATTCCCAAGACAGCATTCCGCACTCGTTATGGGCATTATGAATTCACAGTCATGCCATTCGGTTTGACTAATGCTCCTGCTGTTTTCATGGACTTAATGAATAGGGTCTGCAAACCTTATTTGGATCAGTTCGTCATTGTTTTTATTGACGACATCTTGATTTACTCCAAGACGCGAGCTGATCACGAGCAACATCTTCGTCTTACTCTGGAACTCCTAAAGAAAGAGCAACTTTTCGCCAAATTCACCAAGTGTGAATTCTGGCTTAAAGAAGTTCAATTTTTAGGACATATCATCAACGAACAAGGTATTCATGTAGATCCCTCCAAGATCAGTGCGATTAAGGATTGGGATACGCCTACTACTCCTACTGAGGTTCGTTCTTTTCTTGGTCTAGCGGGTTATTACCGCCGCTTCATTGAGAACTTCTCAAAGATTGCAGTTCCTCTAACTGCTCTAACTCAGAAGAAAATGCCCTTTGAGTGGGGATTCAAACAAGAGGAAGCTTTTCAACACTTGAAGCAGAAACTTTGCGACGCGCCTGTTCTGACTTTGCCTGAGGGCAATGATGATTTCGTTGTTTATTGCGATGCATCTAAACTGGGTCTTGGCTGTGTTCTTATGCAAAGGAACAAATTCATAGCATATGCATCGAGGCAGTTGAAGATACATAAGAAGAACTACACCACTCATGATCTTGAGTTGGGTGCAGTTGTTTTCGCTCTAAAGATCTGGAGACACTATTTGTACGGTACAAAATGTGTGGTTTTCACAGACCACAAAAGTCTTCAGCATATCTTCAACCAGAAAGAACTCAACATGAGGCAACCATCCTGGTAAGGCGAATGTCGTAGCTGATGCATTGAGTCGTAAGGAACGTACTAAGCTTCATTGTGTATGTGTTCAATCTGTTATTCAAGCTCGATCCGATATCCAAGCACGCATTTCTCAGGCTCAACAATCTTGTGTTTCACAAGGTTTAATGAATAAGGAATTTCCCCATCACATAACGCCTGCTTTGGAACTAAAGGACAATGGATCGTATTACTTCAAGGACCGTTTGTGGGTCCCAAGCCAGGATGATCTTTGTACCTTGCTTATGGATGAAGCCCATAAGTCGCGTTATTCTATTCATCCGGGCTCAGATAAGATGTATAAGGATCTTCGTATTCATTATTGGTGGCCTGGTATGAAGAAAGATATTGCCTTATACGTATCAAAATGCCTTACTTGTCTTAAGGTTAAGGCTGAACATCAGCGTCCTTCTGGTTTATTGGAGCAACCAGAGATCCCGGTTTGGAAATGGGAAAACATTACTATGGATCTCATCACCAAACTTCCACGCACAAAGGAAGGTCATGATACCATCTGGGTAGTTGTTGATCGTCTTACTAAATCAGCGCATTTCTTGCCAATCCGCGAGGATTTTCCTGCTGACAGACTTGCTCAAATCTATGTGGATGAAATTGTAGCTCGACATGGTGTTCCTTTGAACATCATTTCTGACAGAGATGCTCGTTTCACTTCTCATTTTTGGAGAACCATGCAATCTGCTATGGGGACCCAACTTAATCTGAGCACAGCTTATCATCCACAAACGGATGGTCAATCTGAGAGAACAATCCAGACTCTGGAGGATATGCTTAGAGCTTGTGTGATCGATTTTGGTGGTAGTTGGGATTCACATCTTAAGTTGATTGAATTCTCCTACAACAACAGTTATCACACCAGCATCAAAATGGCTCCTTTCGAGGCTCTCTATGGTCGAAAATGTCGTTCACCAGTCTGCTGGAATGAGATCGGCGAGGCTCAACTTACTGGACCTTCCCTCATTTTAGAAACTACTGAAAAGATCAAGAAAGTTCGTGATAACCTTCAGACAGCTAGAAGCCGTCAGAAGAGTTACGCGGACCCAAAACGCAAGGCCTTGGAATTTCAAGTCGGTGATCGAGTATTACTTAAGGTCTCACCTTGGAAAGGTGTGATCAGATTTGGAAAGAAAGGAAAACTTGCACCTAGATACGTTGGACCATTCAAGATCGTCGAAAGAATCGGAAAGGTATCCTACAGACTTGAGTTACCTCCAGAACTTGGAAATGTTCATCCAACTTTTCACGTGTCCAATCTCAAGAGGTTTTTAGCTGATGAGAACCTCCACATACCACTTGACGAAATTCGTGTTGGTAAAACACTGAAATTTGTTGAGAAACCTCTGGAAATCATGGAACGTGAAGTCAAGTGGCTCAAACGCAAGCGCATTCCTTTGGTCAAAGTTCGCTGGGAAGCTAAACGTGGACCCGAGTTTACTTGGGAACGCGAAGATCAAATGAAGGCGAAATATCCACATCTTTTCCCACGAGGTTCCTCCAAATAAATTTCGGGACGAAATTTCCACAAGTAGGGGAGACTGTAACAACTGTGCTTATAATCATTGTGAACAGTTCTATTATCAATAAAACAATGTTATTTGATCCCAATGTTTGTTTGGTTGTGTTTTACATTTTTCATGTTTTGACTTTTATGTAATTTCAAACTCTATATCGCTTTCTGGAGAGTTATACGCAAACTGGTACGTAAACATAATCAGTTTAATGCGAGAAATACTCCGGAAAATCAACATATACTTAGCATACCTCAAATAACCTTTACATAACTTAGAAATAAGTTTTGAAGGCTTTGGTATGGCAAAAACAAAGTTAATTCTCTTACAGGGACTAAACTTGACAAACTACGAAAGTATATCAATTTGCACTGTAACGAACATTTCGGAACATGACCATAAGTTAAACACACCTTAAATATCCTTTACATAGCTTAGAAATAGGCTTTAAGGGGTTCGGTGCGCAAAAATAAACTTTTGGGTCATTCAGGGACTAAAAGTGTCAAAAAGTGCACAAGTTTGCATTTTCGCGCATAACTCACGTTCTGAATACATCCGGACATCCAAAAATTTATGTAAGAATGACTATATTATGCTTTAGTGTGTGGCTTAAGAAAAATCCATTCGTTGCGTCATTTGGATCGTTTTTCGCACTTATGCGCATTCCGTCGTAATTAAGCGAACATCGCGTTCGTACGACCAAACGAACCAACACCCGACATATTTTTGAGCATGTTTCATGTCCACAATGTTTAGGCATCATTTTAGGGCCTTAAAGTTGGCTTTACGGGCCTTAGAAGTGTCGGAAATGGCCTTAAACACATGCAGGGGCTGAAACTGTAACATTTGAAACTTGTTTTCTGATCAGAAGTGCCAGGCGGTCCGCCTACGCTTCTGGTAATCCTGAAGCGGGCCGCGTACACCTCCCAGATCAGATAAGATCAAACAGTCAGCTGATTCCAGCTGTTTAATCCTCAACCACATGCTCACACTTGACCTTTCAGCTGATTAAGAGCCCTTTTTAGGCACCATAACTTTCCGACACTTGTACGGTTGCGATTAAGGCACGATATTCGACAAACGATCTTAACGGTTACCCGAAAAATATAGAAACCCCAACCCCCATTACTTCAAACCCACTAGAATCTGATCTTAAAGACTCTAAGTTGGAACCTTTGTTTCATACCTGAGTTATTTCGATCTAGATTAGCATTCGGGGACCCTTCGTAAGTATTCTTTCGTTCTTTTATTGCTTTTCAAGTCCGAAAGTCAAACTTTGTTTGACTTTCTGCATTGACCAGTTTATGGTCGATGCGAAGTTCGTTTGAACTTCATAACGTGAGCGTGATCACGATGGTTATAGTCCTTAGTGACTATACCTACTGATTACCACGATATCTAGGCTCAGTGACGAGCCGTAGTTTCGGTCAGAATACGTATTCTTGCGTATTTTGTAACCAAACTACTCTTAGGTATCACAACCGTTTGTTGTGATACCAAACCTGTTTTCTAAACTTAGTTAAGCATGTTTTAACATGCTTAGCTCGTCACTTTTAGTTTAGTGCTTATATAGGGTCGTAAGGTAAGAGATCTAAACAATCGCTTATACTTTCGAACCCGACCCGTTTGGTCGATCATTAGGATCCGACCAAGCACATTAGGTGACCATAGTATATAGGGAATAACCTTACGAGGTTATACCTTATGGTCGCTTCGTTTAAGTAGTTGTATGATAGGTAGTTTATATGCCTTAGGTAAATTACCAAAATACCCCTTTGATGCCAAAATCCGTTTTAATCATATGTAACATAACTTTTGACATCTAAACTGATTTGACAACCATATTAGACATGTTAAGGCATATATTACTTGTCATAGGACTAGTTAGGCGGTCCGAACGCGTTTCACGCGAACGACGCGTTAAAGTAGCATAAGCTACCTAAACGGGTCATAATGGGTCACAAGCACTTAGGTTAGGTTTCATTTAGTATGTAGGCTTTGTTAAACCATACTACATGAGTTCCCATACTCATTTGGTTTACGAGCCTCATTCTATCCGATCTTCCGATTTAGGTCCGGTTTATTAATGTAGTTACCTATATTAGGTGCCGTTTGATATTCCGTGATCTCTAGCATTGCTTGGTGGTTATCTTAGGACTTCTGAGCAATCTCAAGTGAGTACATAGAACCCCTCTTTTACTGTTTTCCAAACTGTTTTGGGGTGAAACACATGTGCCTACTTGTTACTTTCATGCTTTCCTGTTTTCACATCATATACCGGCTATGTTTGTTAGTACATTATAGTACATGATTTCATTACATTTCATGCTATGTATGTCCATTGTGTGCATACTTAGTACATTGTTTTACTTTACATTTTCTGCTATGTATGTTGACTTAGCATACTTAGTACATTGTTTTCATATAACATGTTCACTTTTGCTATGACATTTGGTTTGCACAAACGAGACTATTATACGTTCATTAACATTAGCTACGCCACTCGGTAGTAAGTACTGGTACCATAGGACTTGACAAATCCCATTCCTGACATCCCGGGTTTGTTTGGATGTAAGGAATGACTGAATCCGAAAACATTACTTTTGATAACCTTGACTGAAAGGGTTGTCCGACTGTCTCAAGGCTTGAATGTATGCGTTAACTTACCACATAAATGTTTGTATCAATGTAACATGCATTACTTTACGAAACATAACTTTTTGATATATTCAAATTACTTTGTTTTGTACATTTCTACATTTGGACTATTTGACAATACTTTACTTACAAGACATAACATTTGTTACACATTACTTGACTACTTTTGGACTATCAACATTTGACATGGTTTATACAATGACTTTTGACAATTGGTTTAAACATAGACATTATACATTGTTGGTTGGTTAAGTGACTTAAGTAACGAAATGTGAGTAATATGATACAAGCATGGTGGATACGCCGCTGGTACTTCCTATATATAAGTGTTTGTATTATATTACATATCATAGCGTTATTTAAATCATTCATTTTGGACTTATACATTTTATACAAGTAACATGTTTTCACAAGACTTTGGTTTACAATACGGTTTATTTTATACAACTCATTTTACATGGTTATTCATTTAACCATACATCATTCACTTATTTATACATATCACCTGAACTTACTGTTTTTCAAGCGATTTACAAAACAAATCAAATAACAAGGTTCATGACTAAACTTTTTCTTAAACTTAAGTCATGATTCCTATTTTCACAAAACCTATGTATCTCACAGGCATTTTTATGCTGACGTACCTACTTTCACATGTGTTTTCAGGTGCTTTTCCGTATGATGATGATCATGACACTAGGGCGGACCTGTGCCTTAGAGACTAAAAACGATGATAGACTTTGTTTAATTATGTTATAAACTCTGTATTTTCTGTGTTAAGACAATGTAACTCTGTTTTATAAATAAAATACAACTTTGTTTGCCATGGATTTGAAACAATTAATTCTGTTACAACACTCCCCGACGTTTTCCGCCACGTCTTGTATGCTATATGTGGTCGGGGTGTGACACAAGTGCACTCATTACAATATTTGATTAGATTTTTGTTTCTGCAAACTTAGAAAGCACTCATATAATATTTGAAATCTATTATTTGAAAGAATCAGTGACACATGTTAAGTTATAATAAAATACATGTATCGAATGAAGTTTGAAATACTCCTATAATAAAATACTCATATAAATTACATCCTTTCCATCACCATTTTAATTCAATCAGCCCTGAAGTTTGAAAATAAGTTCTGACACATTCCACTCCAATCCAATACATGTGCATACATAATTGTTTAATTGTACTCAGACCTAATTATTTCAAGATGCACGCACATATTAGATGACATGTGAAGTCTTACTTTTGATTAATTCCAAATATGATTAATAAACATTCAATCATTATATGGCGGTTTATGATCAACATGTGCAGACATTTATTCAATCAATAAAGTTCAATCAACTCCTTAATATCCTTAATATCTTTTTAACATGCAACACTCAAAGAACAGAAATCAACTATAATCGGCTCCCCTATTAACACCATATTATCCCCCTTAACTACATATCTACCTTCATCATTATCATATGAGACAATTCATCATAGCATAATATCATCATCCCTTCAAACAAGAATCGGTTCTTCATTGCTCACCAAAAACAGTCAATTCAAATATTAAGTAACAGGTAAAGAAAACACCATTATTCAAGTCAACATCCAACGATACAAACCCTAACATGTCACACGATCACATTTAGCATTCACTGATTTATATAAATCTATGCATTAGAACATCATGGTACTCATTATTCATGCATGTAAACATGGTTACCTGAATACAAGAGGAGAAGAGAGCTTCGATACAAAGGGGGGGGGGGTGGCCTACTACCGCACACACTTGGGAGGGGTAGGGTTTTGTTGTGTTGCAATTGTGAGGCAAGAGTTTTGGGTACGTACAATTATAATACAAGCCAATATCTAATTAGTGGGCCGGTGGTGTTTACTAGACCAAACAACTATCTGGGCCGGTCATGATTACTAAATAGAATTCTAACATAACAGGTTAATATCACAACATTGCAATTTGCTCGTACTGGGCCGAAGCCCATTTGGTTTTCGTTGGCCACATATTGGACGAAAACACTAAGTTGTTTTCGTAGGGAGGGGTGTTTTCGAGTGGGGTGTTTTCGGCTAGAGGTGACATTTTAATAATTATACAACCATATTAATATAAACCATATATTACATACTCACTTATAAGGCACACCATATATATCATAACAACCACAATACGATTTAACATATTACAAACGTGTACCGTTGTGAACCAAACAAGTCGTTTTAATAATCAACTTAAACAATTAACGCGCAATTAATGCGAAAATGGAAATCGTGGAAACTCGAGTTGTCACAAATAACCCGCGAGACCAAGAAAAGAACGAACTTCAGCAGGAGTAGTAGGCGTATCCCAATCCTTAATCGCACTGATCTTGGAGGGATCTACATGAATACCTTGTTCGTTGATGATATGACCCAAAAATTGAACTTCTTTAAGCGAAAATTCGCATTTGGAGAATTTGGCGAAAAGTTGCTCTTTCTTTAGGAGTTCCAGAGTAAGACGAAGATGTTGCTCATGATCAGCTTGCGTCTTAGAATATATCAAAATGTCATCAATAAAAACAATGATGAACTTATCTAAATAAGGCTTGCAAACCCTATTCATCAAGTCCATGAAAACATCAGGAGCATTAGTCAAACCGAATGGCATGACTGTGAACTCATAATGCCCATAACGAGTGCGGAACGCTTTCTTGGGAATATCTTCTTCATGCACACGAAGTTGATGATACCCAGAACATAGATCAATCTTTGAAAAGTAAGAAGCACCTTGTAACTGATCAAAGAGATCATCAATGCGAGGTAGGGGATATCGATTCTTGATGGTAAGCTTGTTAAGCTCACGGTAATCGATGCACATCCTGAAAGATCCATCCTTCTTCTTGACAAAAAGAACGGGAGCACCCCAAGGTGAAAAGCTAGGACGGATAAAACCTTTATCTGAAAGCTCCTGAAGCTGCTTAGACAACTCTTGCATCTCAGACGGTGCAAGACGATAAGGAGATCTGGCAATAGGATTTGCACCAGGTACAAGATCAATACGTAACTCAACTTGGCGCGTTGGGGGTAATACAGGTAACTCCTCAGGAACTAGCTCCGGATAATCCCGAACGACAGGGATATCTTGAATGGACTTACCTTTGCTTTTATCTGCTACAACATGTGCCAAGAAGGCCACATAGTTCTTTCGCAGATACTTTCGAGCTTGAAAACAAGACATGAGCTTGAGGCTACTAGCAGGCTTCACACCACGAACCTGTAGGATCTCACCTGACGAGAGTGGAACACAAACAATCTTCTTGAAACAAACTACCTCTGCGTGATGCTTGGCTAACCAATCCATACCCACTATAACATCGAAACTCCCAAGTTGCATTGGCGTGAGGTCGATAGGAAAAAGATGGTTGTTAAGGTTCAATTGGCAATTGCGAAGAACAGAATCAAGAACAACGGGATCACCACTAGCAACTTCTACTGTCAAAGGCTTACCTAGTTTCGTTCTAGACATGCGAAGCAATGGCTCAAAAGATAATGACACAAAACTCTTATCGGCACCAGAATAAAAAAGAACAGATGCGGGTTGATTATTAATAAAGAACGTACCATTAACCACTTCATTGTCTGCTTGCGCCTCTTGTGCATTCATGTTGAAGACTCGACCATGAGCCTGAGCCTGAGCTGGATTCGCATTTACCAATCTTGGACATTGATTACGGTAGTGGGTCAGATCCCTACAGTTATAACAAGAACCTGGTGGGTAGTGAGGTCGTGCAGCTTGACCTTGTTGCTGAGCAAGAGGCTGAGCAACTTGTTGAGCCGGGTTCTGATTTGCCCGATTTTGATTGGCAGGAATGCGGCATGTGTCAGCAAGATGACCAGATCTTCCACAGTTGGAGCAATGACGGCACTGGAGGTGCGGTTGATGATGACCGTTACATCTGTTACACAAAGGTGCATTGCCAAGACAAGGTTTCTTGGCAAGTGGTTGCGTAGGCTGATTTGGTGTGCTTGTGTAGTAACGGCGAAATTTTGGGAAGCCTTACGCTTCCTAGAACCCTTCGAGGAACCAGAATCCTTACCCTTTTTGATTTTACCTTTCTTGCTTTCACTTTTATTAGACGCCTGCTTCTTACCCTTGTCACCCTTTCTATGCAGCTTACCCTTCCGAACCTGCGACTCAGTCAATGTTGCAGATAGCTCGATTGCCTGACGTACTGTGGTAGGGTTACTACCAGTAACGATGTCTTATATGGAGTCAGGTAGGCCATCGATATACCTCTCGATAGCCTTCTCGAGTGGGGTAACCATTGTTGGGCATAACAAACTCAGCTCCTCATACCTATCAGTATACGCCCGGTGCTCGCCACTATCCTGTTTCAGGTCATGAAATTCCCTTTCTAAAGCTCGTAATTCATGACGAGGACAAAACTCCCTCATCATAAGAGTCCTAAGTTCAGCCCATGTTTGTGCTAAAGCAACCTCAGCACCACGGTCTCTCATAACCCCGTTCCACCATGTGAGAGCCCTCTTCTGAAACACACTGGAAGCAAACTCGACTTTGCGATTATCAGGACACTGAACGTGACGAAACATACTCTCAATGCTCTCGAACCACTGTAGGAGCCCAGTTGCTCCCTCAGAACCACTAAACTTGAGTGGTTTAGCTGAGTTAAAACTCTTGAAGTTTCATGGAGCATTATTGTTATTGTTGGCTTGGTTCCATTGAGCAATAAGATTTGGGAAAGCAGCAACCATTTGCTGCGCGATGATTTCTGCCAGTTCGGCATTTGGTAGCGGATTTTCGCGTCGATGAGGCATTCTAAAAGAGGGAACATGAAAGGAACGAGTGAGATGATTAGATGAAAAGAATGAGATGAAACAAAAATCGACAAAAGCAAAGATGGTGGTCATTCGTCCGTATCACAAAGCAGACAAACGACACACAGTGACTAATCAAAGTAAATGGGTCAAAAATAATGCTTCGCGAAGCATGCTCGCCTATAAATGAACACTCACCCCAAGAGTTCCCAGGTAAGAGTGACTGGTCCGATTATGTGGATTTGTTCGAACACTCTAGCCTTAGACAGAAAACCCAGGGTACAGGCATTTACTCTTCCAGTTTGCACGTGTTCACACTATTTAGAACCCAAAACTTTGACGAGATTTTGAAAACTTGGAAGGCACAAGGCCAAAAGAATCATTCAAAAATGGATGGTAAATTTTCAAAATCATTGTGAAAAATCAAAGAGCTCAAAACCATATAATAAATCTTTTAAAAACAAATGATTGATTTTCAAAAATCGTTTCGGAAAATTGGGTTCTTGTTTTGGTGATCACCTAAGGATAGGTGAAGTGCATGTTTTAAGTTCTAAACACAAGACAACTTGTGTTGGGGTCCTAGAAAGGTTATAGTCTAGGTCAAAGCATTACTAATAACCTAATTCCCTATAACCATTGGCTCTGATACCAACTCTTCTGTCACACCCCGACCACGTAAAACATCAAATCGTGTCGGAAACGTCGGGGAGTGTCGTAACAGAATTATTGTTTCACAACCATGGAATTTAAAAGTTATGTTTTATTCATCAAACAAAAAGTTACATTGTCTTAAACATAAAGAAACAGGAGTACATCACATAATTAAACTAGTTCTATCTTCATTTTAAGTCTCTAAGGCACAGGTCCGCCCTAGTGTGTCACGAACATCCTAAGCAACAGCTCCTGAAAACACATGTGAAAATAGGTACGTCAGCATAAAAATGCCTGTGAGATACATAGGTTTTATGAAAATAGGATTCATGACTTGAGTTTAATGAAATGTTTAATAAAAATTCAGTCATGAACCTTGTTAATTGTTTTGTTTTATAAATCATTTGAAAAACGATAACAAAATCAGATGATATGTATATATAAAAGAATAATGTATGGTTAAAAGAAAAACTAAGTAAAAAGAGTTTGTATAAACCAAGTTATTTGTAAAACAATGTTTAAGTGAAAATGTGTTGTAAATGTAATATGTCTAAACTGAAGTGGTTTGAATGACGCTACGATATGTAATATCATACAAGCACTTATATATAGGATGTACCAGCGGCGTATCCACCATGCTTGTACCATATTACACACGCCTCGTTATTTAAGTCACTCAAACTAACTAACATTGTAAAATATCCATGTTTAATCCAATAGTCAAATGTCATAGTATAACCCAAGTTGAATATAAACCATGTAATGTGTAAACAAAAGTTATGTATGGTAAGTAAAATGAGACTACTTAAACCACAAGTAAAAATGTACAAAACAAAGTATTTTGAATAGATCAAAAGTTATGTTTTGTAAAATAACTAAATAAAAGCATGCTTTATTGATACAAACACTTATGCGGTAAGTTAACGCATACATTCAAGCCTTGAGACAGCAGGATAACCTTAGAGTAAAGATTATCAAAGTAAAATGTTTTCGGATTCAGTCATTCCTTACAACCAAACAAACCTAGGATGTCAGGAACGGGATTTGTCAAGTCCTATGGTACCATTACTTACTACCGAGCGGCGTAGCTAATGTTAATGAATGTAATTTAGACTCGTTGAACAAACCAAATGTCATACCAAATATAAACATGTGATGAAAGTAATGTACTAAGTATGCTAAGTTAACATACAAAGCAGAAAAGTCATGTAAATCAATGTGCTAAATATGCTAAGTTAACATACATAGCAAAAGAAGATGTAATGTAAATCAATGTGCTAGGTATGCTAAGTAAACATACATAGCAAAAGAAAATGAAATTATGTACTAATAGTGTACTAATGAACATAGCAAGTATATGATATGAAAACATGGAAAGCATGAAAATAACAACTAGGCACATGTGTTTCTCCCCAAAACGTTTGGAAAATAGTAAAAGAGGGGTCTATGTACTCACTTGAGATTGCTCAATAGACTTTAGATATCCACCAAGCAAAGCTAGAAGATTACGGAATCAAACGGCACCTAATATAGGTAACTACATTAACAAACGGACCTATTCAGAGGATCGGGTAGCATGAGGGTTCGTAAACCAAATGAGTGTAGGCACTAATGTAATATGGTTTAACAAAGCCTACATACTAAAACGAGACTTATCCTAAGTGCTTTTGACCCGTTACGACCCGTTTAGGTAGCTTATGCTACTTTAACGCGTCGTTTGTGTAAAACGCGTTCGGAACGCCTAACTAGCCCTATGACAAGCAAAATATGCCTTAACCAGACTAATATTGTTGCTAAATCGGTTTAAATGTCAAAAGTTACGTTACATAGGCTTAAAATGAAATTTGGCATAAAAAGGGCATTTTGGTAATTTTCCTAAAGCATATAAACTACTTATCATACAACTACTTAAACGATGTGACCATAAGGTATAACCTCGGAAGGTTATTCCCTATACAACTATGGTCACCTAAAGTGTTTGGTCGGATCCTATTGATCGACCAAATTGGTCGGGTTCGAAAGCATAAGCGATTGATTAGATCGCTTACCCTTACGACCCTAGACAAGCACAAATCTAAAAGTGACGAGCTAAACATGTTAAAACATGTTTAACGAGGTTTAAAAACAGGTTTGGTATCAAAACAAACGGTTTTGATAACCACAAGTAGTTTGGTTACAAAATACGCGAGAATACGCATTTTGGCCGAAACTACGACTCGTCACTGAGCGTAGATAACTTGGTAATCAGTAGGTATAAACGCATAAAAGAATGAAGGAATACTTACAGAGGGTCCCCGCAAGTTTGAATTTCCAAGTATTTCTGAGGTATGAAGTGTTTTCACACTTCAACTTAGAGAAAATCTTAGAATTCAAGTGAGTTGCAATAAGGACATGGGGGGGGTATTTATAGATTTGGTAGAGCCATTAAGATCATTCCTCATTATCCGAGATTCAATCACAGTCGTACACCTCGAGCCCATGGTTTTATAAAACCATTGGAGCCCCTAGAAATGGCCCATAGTTTCAAAAATATCAGTTGTAAGTGGAAAACATGGCTGGAACCGCTGGAAGCAGGTTGTTTTCAACATTCTACACATCTGGGCAGCTTACACGGCCCGTGTAAGGACACAGGAAAGGCTACGCGGCCCGCCTGGGCGTTACAGACCAGCAACAAGTTTCAAACAATGGCCGTTTCAGTCCCTGTTGGTGTTTAAAGCCATTTCTGACATGTTTAAGGCCCGTTAAGCAAACTTTAAGGCTCTAAAATGATTCTTAAACATTGTGGACATGAAACATGCTCAAAAATATGCCGGATGTCGGTTCGTTTGGTCGTACGATCGCGATATTCGCTTAATTACGATAAAATGCGCACAAGCGCGAAAAACGATCCAAATTGCGCGACGAATGGATTTTTCTTATGCCAAACACTAAAATAAAATATTTTAGTGCTTACATAAATTTTTGGATGTCCGGATGTATTCAGAACGTAAGTTATGCACGAAAATGCAAACTTATGCACTTTTTGACCCTTTTAGTCCCTGAATGAGCATAAAGTTTATATTATCACACCGAACCCCTTAAAGCCTATCTCTAAGCTATGTAAAGGATATTTAGGGTGTGTTTAACTTATGGTCATGTTTCGGAATGTCCGTTACAGTTCAAATCGGCATACTTTCGTAGTTTGTCGAATTTAGTCCCTGTAAGCGAATAGACTTGATTTTGCCATACCAAAGCCTTCAAAAATTATTTCTAAGTTATGTAAAGGTTATTTAAGGTATGTTAAGCATATGTTGATGTTCCGGAGTATTTGTCGCGTTAAACTGATTACGTTTACGCACCAGTTTGCGTATAACTCTCCAGAAAGCGATATAGAGTTTGAAATTGAATAGAAATCAAAACAGGAAAAATGTTAAACATAAACAAACAAATATTGGGATCAAATAACTTTATTTCATTGATAACTGAACTGTTTACAATGATTACAAGCACAGATGTCACACACTACTTGGATATATAGGTAACCCCTAAAATCTCGTTTGAAAGATCCCTCTTTCTAAAATACTAGGTCTTTATACTCAGTGATATCTGGGGTATTATCCCGGGACTTCTGATTTTGCGTATGCAATGGCCTAGTCCCCGTATAATACTTTTCGCTTACTTGAAATAATAGCATCACCCTCAGCATAAAAAATGATGAAACATTGCAAAATGCTAATCATGTGCTGTTGAAGAAAAGATTCTCTAATGGGAACACACCTAAAGTCGAAGCCATCATCTCTCTCATTTTGCGGAAGCAATAGCCTGAGCTCTCATGGCCCTCGCATTTAACCCTTTACAGATATCATCTAGGTATACTCACCTGTAATACTGAATATTGGGATCTGGATACGGGAGTATATTCAAGAGGTGGTACACATGTATAAGCTAAGTCTCTAAAACACTAAATTAGTATCCTGATCAGATTGAAATTTGTGTAAAGATTTAAGTGGATCAGTATATCGACAATCTAAGCGAATTGTTTGTCACACCCTGACTTTTGCGGAAGCGTGGTTATTTGGTCTGACTTCTTAATACCATAGCAATCAATCATAACAATGCTATATGATAAAACCAAAAGATTTTCATCCATAAATAAAGTTTAGAAAATACCACAATACCATTGTCTTGAAAACATTGACGCCAATTAGTTACAAACCATAACATGTTCAAATGAGTTCCCATGGACTCAACAAAAGACTTTAAATAATCCTGAGTTTAGAAACATGTATCCCGTCCAGGAATAGGATACATCTTTTAAACTCTAGGACCATGGATGACATCCTTTATTTAACACGCAGCTTGTAGACACATGCATACACCTGCCAGATCCGTTCAGTTCCCTGAAATACATGTAGTTTGAAAAATCAACAAAAGTTGAGTGAGTTCATGTGTTCGTTTGTGTGTATGTATAAGCCTTTGTAAATGTTATAAGTATGTATGTAAGTCCCTGGTATGTAGCATTAAGGAAAAGAGATCACCAATGGTTTGCAAGGCCATTGATATGTGTGAGGTGATGCAGGAAGACTCAAACCTTGCGGATTTTGTACCGGGCTTCCGGCTGTAAGACATAGTCACCACATGGTCCACTCAACGGACTCAGGAGTGGGGCTCGCTACACCCAAATAGATCTATCACTCATGTCCCTCGGTCCTACAACGAGGATTGATGGCCTTAAGTTTCTGCCTACCCACTCACATGATCTAAGTAGTATGCCCTCCTTAAGCTAACCATACCATGTATAAAAATGTCTGTATAATTGTAACATGTATTTCACCCCCGAAGTATAAAACAGAAAACAGTTAAAAGAAAAGGGGGAGATGAACTGACCGTATTACGTCTTCGGTACTTGTAACCCAAATCTCCTCAGCAAACACGACTACCTACAATGGTCTAATGTCTATTAGACGAACGGGTCGTGCCTTGTCTTAGTATTTATGTTTTTGAGTTACGTTTCTGATATTATTCCAAGTTATAATAATTATATTTAGTTTTGGAATAATTGTTTATACAATATTTTGGTATTAATGCTTCTCAAGTATTCGTATTCGTATTTCCTTCCCAAGGATGGGGTATTTCATACATGGTTATTCGTATTCTTGTATTTATGTATCTAGCCATGTAGTGGCGTCGTATTCCGGTGTGTTAATCCATAAGAATATATATCTTTAAGTCCCACTTAGAAATATATAAATAAACTTTATTTTTATTCAAAACAATACAGTCCAAGAAAATATATATTTTTCCCAAAAATACTATATTTCTTATTAAACCCGAGTAAAAATACTTTTACTTTCCCAAATAATAATACATTTTCTCTTGTCCCAAAAATATGATATTACTTGGTTATACGTACAAAAATCATATTTTCACCTCGTTCGTATCAAAATAACGTTTACCAAAAATATATTTATAAGAGTATTTCCCGGAATATTTTGTAAGTTACGTTTTTGTGTTTGGCTTCACAATATTAAGCGTGTAACTTAAATATTTATTCCTTGTGATTTTTGTTATTATTTTGGAGTTGTAAATTTCATGGTATTTGTTAAGTTATATTATTTTACCCTAAAGTAATATAACTATTCCACAACTTATTCAAATATTCACACAAGTGCCTTTAGTATAAAATATATATTCTAAATATATATTTATCTGCTTTTATTTACGAAAACCCACCTCCGACACTTTGAAATTTTGTAACAAAACTTATGGCCAAGTTTACTTTCGAAAACAAAGTTAAACACATTTGTAAAGTCTTGTTAGAAAATAATTTTCTAAGTCTTGGGATTTTTAGAAAATTTCGCTAGAGTTTCCCCTAAAAACGGAGGTGTCCATGCTAATAAGCATATCATTTTCTTTTCAAAATCAATCAACAATCAATCCTTAAACAATTTTACATCACCAAGAACGAAAACTATGTGCGTTACATATTAATCATGAACTTGATACATTCCGAAAACGCGTAGTAACTTGGTAAAGCTTTTAGTGGACTTAGTTACCTTCCAAAGCGTATTTATTTCTTTAAAAATCATTTTCTTAAACGAGTTAAGTGTTTACAACTTGTAAACAATATTTACAAAAATTAATCCTTTGAACTCTTCTTGTAAATAAAATGTTTTCACACGTGTTTTGGTTCCAAAAATGGTGTAAGTGTATGTAAAGTCATGATTTTCCAAAAATCGATTCTTTAACTTGGTTTATTTAGAAAAGTCTTTTGTAAAACCCGGATCTACATGATCCTCAACTTACTTGTTTAGTTATAGTTCAAGAAAAATCATTTTCTTTCAAGTTCATGTTTAACTAGAAAGTGGTTATTTCATGTAACACATAATCACTTTCTAATCTTGTTAAATCATATTTCTAAACATTATTTAACAAGATCCATATGGTGATTAACACCACATAGCCAGGAATCAATAAGAACTCAATCAATACATTCATAACAACATCCTACTACATCATTTCATCATGTAATCTTTATGTAAAGCTTTATGTTCATCTTCTTAGTTCTTGTTCTTTAGTGTTTTAAACATACTTATCATACTACAACTTTTAACCATAAAAACAAGATGAACAAGAGTTTAACAAGAACTTACTACTAGCACAAAGGCTAGGGATGATCTCTAGTGAAAAAGATGAAGAAAATGATGGTGAAAAGCAAGAAATAAAGCTCCTTGGAGTTCCACAAGTTGCAAGCTTCCTTGAATCACCTTCTAATCTTGCATGAAGCTTAGAAATGGATGAAGATGGTTGTGATATGGTGGTGATGGTGGCGGTTGTATGTGAGCCGAGAGGGAGAGAGGAGAGATGTGAGATGTGGGGTGAAGTTGTGATGATGAAAATGAGAGATCTTGTAATCTATGCACCATACTTAATAAGATTTCTTCTCCATATCTTGTTCACCATATCAAGCAAATATCTAATATAATAAGAATGAAATCTTTGTGAGATATGGTGGTGATATAGGGGGGTTTCGGCCGTAGCTTTATATAAGGGAGAGAAGGAGAAAAATTGTGATAGTGAGTGAAGATGATGATGGACTAGATCTTATATAATCTAAATGGGATCTCCATGGATTTCGTAGTACATTCAAGATCTCAACAAATCTTCTACAAATCTAAGTAAGATCTAAAGAGATCTTGTAGGATTTTTGGAGGTGGGGCCATCCCCCATAACCGTATGTATGAAAAAAAGGGGGGTTATGTGTAACTTTTTGATGTTGGTTGGTAATTATTAGTCACATTCCAAGTATATGATTTCATAGTTAGTTTACTAGAGAATTTAGTGGGTGTTATGGTGTACGGGGATCATGACAGGCCAAGAAATAATTAAACAATGTATTTGACAAAAATTTTGTGTTCCGGATAATGTCCGGTTGTTCGGTTAGACACCATTTCGTCAAAGTGTTTAATTATTCCGTAAAGTGTCTTTTATATATATTTTTGTAACACTTTTAATTCCCGGCACTTAGGAAAGCATACAGGACCATTCTGCCATATTTTTGCACCTTACTAGCATGTTACAATGCTGAATTTTGTTAATAAATAATGCAGAATTCTGCATTATTAGTGGGTTTTAGGCACTTCCTGGCACTTTAACTATCACCTAGTGACGCAGTTTTATGGTCCTCACTTACCTACACACCATACTAGTGTAGTACCTTGTCCCTGGCCCATACTGGGTCACAAAACACTGTCTGTCTATGTACTGAACATCGTCAGCATATTCCTGACTTATCCGTTAATTGTGCTAAATGTGCTTTGTGCATCATGTATGTCACTAAAGTTTGTATGTAATGAATGGAGTGACAGTATGAAGTGTGATGCATATGTATGTATGATACAGAAATCAGGAAGCAGTTTACGTCATCAGTAGTAATCAAGCACAGTCATTAAGCACGTAATTAAAATTAATTAATTGTACGGATATCTGGTTTAGTGAGAGTTGTCACATTGTTTAATTCTGAATATGAAATCAAAAGCTTAACGGTACTTGTGACTTGTCGATAGCTGATATGATTCCCTAACACGCTCACCAAAAATATGTTTGTAAATAGTTTACATTTACTATATTTCATTTTTGTTTAGCATTCTAGTATAGAAACTTTATACAAAATCCAAAAAGATTTTACATTTTTGCTTTATTTTTCCGACAAACCAAAGTGGAAAGCTGATCTTCAGATTCGCAGTTTGAAGAAGATGCAGGAAGTTTCTGAGCTGGACAAAAAAGTTGAGAGCTTATCATGTTAAACCTGCTAATGGAAAGTCAAAACAAGTTCGTTAAGTTGAAGCTTATAATTTTCAGAAAAATGTTTTGAACTATGTTGAACAAAAGTCAGTTTTGTTTCGTTTAGATCAACCAAGGTCATTAAGTTGGACTTGGTAGATAAATTAAGTTCCTAGGGTCATTAACTTGGACCTAGTTACTTAAGTGGATTTCTAAAAACTGATAAAAAACATCAAAGGTAGTCAAAAAGGAGAATCGATTGTAATGTTATATTCTTGAGAAGCAGGAAGCAAGATCCCCATGGCAAAGTTTGTGCAAAGTTTGAACCAGAATATTATCCCAGCTTATTGAAAGGGGGAGTCTATATTCTGGATCAACATTCAAAGGGGAGTTTGAAGATAGAGATTGAAGGATGCTTACAGTGTCAGACATTTTGGGCAGAGTGAGAAGATAGAAAAAGACTTAGGACTGAAGATTTGATGCTAATTTCGTCAACATCCAAGGGGGAGTCTGTTGGTGTATAAATGTCTATTAACTTCGTCTTTATTGAGTTTATTGTCTAGATAGGATAAACCAGTGCTCAGCAGGATAGAAATTAGGTTTTGTATGTAAAAGGGTCATTTCGCACGAAATGAACAAGTCATTTCGTACGAAATGAAACAAAGTCATTTCGCACGAAATAGATTTGTTGGTTTCGTACGAAATGCCAACCCCTATATATACCTGAGCTGCTTATTCATTTGTAACGTTCGAGATTTCAGAGCTGAGGTGCTGTCCATTTGTCAAACGATCTGTAAAGCTTTTAAATCAGTAATAAGAAGATAATTAGGAAAAATCAAGCTGTATTCAAGTCTATATCATTGATTCCGCCTTTAATATGGATTGTAAACTCTTCTGAATGACTCATTCGGGTCACACGACGATCAAACATAATACACGATCACCGACTTGAAATTCCAAGGGCTTATGTCGTCGGTCCGCGTAACTCTTTTGACGGCTTCGAGCTGTCTGAAGGTTATCACGAACTTTCTTAACCTTATTTGTTGTCTCTAGAATGAGGTCAGGTCCAGTAAGTTTAGCCTCACCGATCTCATTCCAGCAGACTGGTGAACGACATTTTCGACCATAGAGAGCCTCGAAAGGAGCCATGTTGATGTTGGAGTGATAACTATTGTTGTAGGAGAATTCAATCAATGGAAGATACGAATCCCAACTACCACCAAAATCGATCACACAAGCTCTAAGCATATCCTCTAAAGTCTGGATTGTTCTTTCCGTTTGGCCATCTGATTGTGGATGATAAGTTGTGCTCAGATTAAGTTGGGTTCCCATAGCAGATTGCATGGTTCTCCAAAAACGAGATGAGAATCGAGCATCTCTGTCAAAAATAATGTTCAAAGGAACACCATGTCTAGATGCAATTTCATCCACATAAATATTTGCAATCTTGTCAGCAGATGGATCCTCACGGATCGGCAAGAAATGGGCTGACTTTGTAAGACGATCAACAACTACCCAAATGGCATCATGACCTCTCTTAGTGCGCGGAAGTTTGGTAATAAGATCCATGGCAATGTTTTCCCATTTCCAAACTGGAATCTCTTGTTGCTCCAATAAACCAGAAGGATGTTGATGTTCAGCCTTAACCTTAAGACAAGTAAGGCATTTTGAAACGTACAAGGCAATGTCTTTCTTCATACCAGGCCACCAATACTAAGTACGAAGATCCTTATAGATTTTGTCTGCACCAGGACGAATAGAATAAAGAGACTTATGGGCTTCATCCATAAGCAAGGTGCGAAGATTGTCTTGACTTGGGACCCACAAATGGTCCATGAAATAATATGATCCATTGTCCTTCAGCTCAAGATCAGGCTTAATGTGATATGGTAATTCCTTACCCTTCAAACCTTGTGAAACACAAGTGTGTTGAGCCTGAGAAATGCGGGTTTGGATATCAGATCAAGCTTGAATATCATATTGAACACGAACACAATGAAGCTTGACACGTTCTTTTCGACTTAAAGCGTCAGCCACGACATTCGCCTTACCAGGATGGTAGCGAATTTCGCAATCATAGTCGTTTAGAAGTTCAACCCAACGTCGTTGCCTCATGTTGAGCTCTTTCTGATTAAAGATATGCTGAAGACTTTTGTGGTCCGTGAAAACCACACATTTTGTACCATACAAATAGTGTCTCCAGATCTAGAGAGCGAAGACAACTGCACCTAACTCAAGATCATGAGTGGTGTAGTTCTTCTCATGTATCTTCAACTGCCTCGATGCATATGCTATGATTTTTTTCCTTTGCATGAGAACACAGCCAAGCCCAAGTTGGATGCATCACAGTACACGACAAAATCATCATTTCCCTCAGGCAAAGATATAATAGGCGCATCACAAAGCTTCTGCTTCAAGGTCTGAAATGCTTCGTCTTGTTTAGTTCCCCATTCAAAGGGTTTGTTCTTCTGTGTTAGAGCAGTTAGAGGAACTGCAATCTTTGAGAAGTTTTCGATGAAGCGGCGGTAATAACCCTCGAGACCAAGAATAGAATGAACCTCAGTTGGTGTAGTAGGAGTATCCCAATCCCTAATCGCACTGAACTTGGAGGGATCTACATGTATACCTTGTTCGTTGACGATATGTCCCAAAAATTGAACTTCCTTAAGCCAAAATTCTCACTTGGAGAATTTGGCGAAAAGTTGTTCTTTTTCAGGAGTTCCAGAGTAAGACGAAGATGTTGCTCATGATCAGTTTGCGTCTTAGAATATATCAAGATGTCATCAATGAAAACACTGATGAACTTATCTAAATAAGGCTTGCAGACCCTAGTCATCAAGTCCATGAAAACAGCAGGAGCATTAGTCAAACCAAATGGCATAACTGTGAACTCATAATGCCCATAGCGAGTGCGGAAAGCAGTCTTAGGAATATCTTCTTCATGCACACGAAGTTGATGATACCCAGAACGCAGATCAATCTTCGAAAAGTATGAAGCACCCTGTAACTGATCAAAGAGATCATCAATACGAGGTAGGGGATATTGATTCTTGATGGTAAGCTTGTTAAGCTCACGGTAATCGATGCACATTCTGAAAGATCCATCCTTCTTCTTGACAAACAGAACGGGAGCACCCCAAGGTGAAAAGCTAGGACGGATAAAACCTTTGTCAGAAAGCTCCTGAAGCTGCTTAGACAACTCTTGCATCTCAGACAGTGCAAGACGATATGGAGATCTAGCAATAGGATTTGCACCGAGTACAAGATCAATACGGAACTCGACTTGGCGCGTTGGGGGTAAACCAGGTAACTCTTCGAGAAATAACTCAGGATAATCCCGAACAACAGGGATATCTTGAATAGATTTACCTTTGCCTTTATCTGCTACGACATGTGCCAAGAGGGCCACATAATTCTTTGGCATATACTTCCGAGCTTGAAAACAAGACATGAGCTTGAGACTACTAGCAGGTTTCTCACCATGAACCTGTAGGATCTCACCTGTTGGAGCGGAACACGAACAATCTTCTCGAAACAAACTACCTCTGCGTGATGCTTGGCTAACCAATCCATACCCACTATAGCGTCGAAACTCCCAAGTTGCATCGGCATGAGGTCGATAGGAAAAAGATGGTTATTAAGGTTCAACTGGCAGTTATGAAGAATAGAATCAAGAACAACATGTTCACCACTAGCAACTTCTACTGTCAAAGGCTTTCCTAGTTTCGTTCTAGACATGCGAAGCAATGGCTCAAAAGATAACGACATAAAACTCTTATAGACACTTGAATCAAAAAGAACAGAAGCAGACTGATTGTTAACAAAGAAGGTACCATTCACCACCTCGTTGTCTGCTCGCGCCTCATTAGCATTCATGTTGAAGACTCGACCTTGAGCTTGAGCCTGATTCTGATTTGCATTAACCAGCCTTGGACACTGGTTTCTATAATGAGTCAGGTCAATTATAGAACGAACCAGGAGGAAAATGAGGTCGTGCAGCTTGTGCTTGCTGTGGAGCAGGCAGTTGAGCAGCCTGCTGAGCTGGGTTAGAAGCTGCTTGATTCTGAGCAAAGCGACAAGCATCAGAAAGATGACCCGGCTTCCCACAGTTGGTACAGAAATGGAAGGGAACTTGCGCCTGATGGTGGCTATTGCATCTGTTGCACAACGGTGCATTCCCCGCATACCGTTTCTTAGCTGGTGGTTGTGCAGGTTGATTGGGGGCTGCATGGTTAACTTGGGCAGTGACAGCAAAATTTTGGGAAGCCTTACGCTTCCTAGACCCCTTTGAGGAACCAGAAACCTTACTCTTCTTGTTCTTACCTTTCTTGCTCTCACCCTTGTCAGACGACTGTTTCTTGCCCTTGTCGCCCTTCTTGTGCAGCTTACCCTTTCGGACCTGCGACTCAGTCAATGTCGCAGCTAACTCGATTGCCTGACGAACTGTGGTAGGGTTACTACCAGTGACGATGTCTTGTACGGAGTCAGGTAAGCCATCAATATACCTCTCGATAGCCTTCTCGAGTGGGGTAACCATTGTAGGGCACAACAAACTCAGCTCTCTTCATACCTATCAGTGTAAGCCCGGTGCTCACCACTATCCTGCTTCAAATCATCAAACTCCCTTTCTAAAGCTCTCAGTTCATGACGAGAACAAAACTCCCTCATCATAAGAGCCCTAAGTTCAGCTCATGTCTGTGCTAACGCAATCTCAGCACCACGGTCTCTCATAACTCCATTCCACCATGTAAGAGCCCTTTTCTGAAACACACTGGAAGCAAACTCGACTTTCTGATTTTCAGGACACAGAACGTGACGAAATGTACTCACAATGCTCTCGAACCACTGTAGGAGCCCAGTTGCTCATTCGGAACCACTAAACTTGAGTGGTTTAGCCGAATTGAAACTCTTGAAATTGCATGGAGCATTCTGGTTATTGTTGGCTTGGTTCACCTGAGCAATAATGTCTGGGAGTACAGCAGCCATTTGCTGTGCCATGATATCTGCCATTTCGGCATTAGATAGCGGATTTTCGCATCGAGGAGGCATTCTAAAAGAGGAAACATAAAGGAAAACGAGTGAGATGATTAGATGAAAAGAATGAGATGAAACAAAAATCGACAAAAGCAAAGATGGTGGTCATTCGTTCGTTACCACAAAGCAAACAAACAACACACAGTGACTAATCAAAGTAAATGGGTCAAAAATAATGTATCGCGAAGACATGCTCGCCTATAAGTGAACACTCACCCCAAGAGTTCCCAGGTAAGAGTGACTAGTCCGATTATGTGGATTTGTACGAACACTCTAGCCTTAGACAGAAAACTCAGGGTACAGTCATTCACTCTTCCAGTTTGCACGTGTTCACATTATTTAGAACCCAAAACTTTGACGAGATTTTGAAAACTTGGAAGGCAAAAGGCCAAAAGAATCATTCAAAAATGGATGATTAAATTTTCAAAATCATTCTGAAAAATCAAAGGGTTCAAAACCTTATAATAAATCATTTAAAAAGCGTTTCGGAAAATTGGGTTCTTGTTTTGGTAATCACCAAAGGATAGGTGAAGTGCATGTTTTAAGATCTAAACACAAGACAACTTGTGTTAGGGTCCTAGAAAAGTTATAGTCTAGGTCAAAGCATTACTAATAACCTAATTCCCTATAACCATTGGCTCTGATACCAACTCTTCTGTCACACCCCGACCACGTAAAACATCAAATCATGACGGAAACGTCGGGGAATGTTGTAACAGAATTATTGTTTCACAACCATGGTATTTAAAGTTATGTTTTATTTATCAAACAAAGGTGTTACATTGTCTTAAAACACAGAAACAAAGGGCACATAACATGATTTAACTAGTCTAGCTTCATTTTAAGTCACTAAGGCACAAGTCCGCCTAAGTGTATCTTTGATCATCCCTATGCAACAGCTCCTGAAAACACATGTGAAAATAGGTACGTCAGCATAAAAATGCCTGTGAGATACATAGGTTTTGTGAAAATAGGATTCATGACTTGAGTTTAAAGAAATGTTTAATAAAAATTAGTCATGAATCTTGTTAAGTGTTTTCTTTTATAAATCATATGAAAATGTGATAAGAAATCATATTATATAAAAGAAAGGTGTGTGGTTTATTAAATAACCAAGTAAAATGAGTTGTATAAAACAAATTGTTTTGTAAATGTCTTGTGAAAAATATGTTATTTATGTAAAATGTTATATGTCTAAATTGAAATGATTTAAATAACGCTACAATATGTAATATCATACAAGCATTTATATATAGGAAGTACCAGCGGCGTATCCACCATGCTTGTATCATATTACACACGCCTCGTTACTTAAATCACTTACCCAAACAAACCACCAATGTAAATTGTTCATGTTTAAACCAATTGTCAAATGTTATTGTGTAAACCATGTCAAAATGTAAATCATGTAATGTATAACCAATGTCAAAATGTGCATGTGTCAAATGTAAATCATGTGATGTGTAAACAAAATGACATGTATGGCAAGTGAAATATATCAACTAAACCATAGGTAAACATGCACAAAACAAGGTATTGAAGTAAAACATAGGTTAAATCAAAGTTATGTTTTGTGGAAATGCATGCTATACTGATACAAACATCTATGCGGTATTGTGAAAATGCATACATTCAAGCCTTGAGACAGTGGCGATAAACCCATAAACAAATTAAAGGTTTATCTAAGTTATGTGTATCGAATTCGGTCATTCCTTCCATCCAAACATACCTAGGATGTCAGGAACGTGAGTTGTCAATTCCTATGGTACCACTACCTACTAACGAACGGTGTGATCAATGTTAATGAATGTATTTTTTTCCCATTTAAACAAACCAAATGTCATACCAAAATGTAAGCATGTGATGTAAAACAAATGTACTAAGTATGCAACAATGGACATACATAGCATGTGATGTAAAATAATGTACTAAGTATGAACTAAATGGACATACATAGCATAAAATGTAATGTAAAACGATGTACTAAGTATGCAACAAATGGACATACATAGCAAAAACACAATGAAATCATGTACAATAAGTGTACTAATGAACATAGCAAGTATATGATATAAAAGCATTAAAAGCATGAAAGTAACAAGTAGGCACATGTGTTTCACCCCAAAACAGTTGAAAACAATAAAAAAGGGGTCTATGTACTCACTTGAGATTGCTCAATAGTCTTTGCATAACCACCAAGAAATGCTAGAAAGATCGCGGAATCAAACGGCACCTAATATAGGTATCTATGTTAATAAACGGACCTAATCGGAGGATCGGATAAAATGTGGTTTCGTAAACCAAATGAGTGTACAGACTCATGTAATATGGTTTAACAAAACCTACATTCTAAAATGGAACCTATCCTAAGTGCTTACGACCCAATATGACTCGTTTAGGTAGCTTACGCTACTTTAACGCGTCGTTCGCGTAAAACGCGTTCGGACCGCCTAACTAGTCCTATGACAAGTAAGATATGCCTTAATATGTCTAATAGTGTTGCCAAATCAGTTTAGATGTCAAAAGTTATGTTACATATGCTTAAAATGAATTTTGGCGTAAAAAGGGCCTTTTGGTAATTTTCATAAGGCATATAAACTACCTATCATACAACTAACTAAACGATGTGACCATAAGGTATAACCTCGGAAAGGTTATTCCCTATACAACTATGGTCACCTAATGTGTTTGGTTGGATCCTAATGATCGACCAAACAGGTCCGGTTCGAAAGTATAAGCGGTTGTTTAGAAGGCTTACCTTACGACCCTACATAAGCACTAAACCTAAAGTGACGAGCTAAACATGTTAAAACATGTTTAACGAATTTAGAAAACAGGTTTGATATCAAAACAAAGGGTTATGATACCCAAGAGTAGTTTGGTTACAAAACACGCAAGAATACGCATTTTGACCGAAACTACGACTCGTCACTACACCTAAACAACGTGGTAATCAGTAGGTATAGTCACAAAGGACTATAACCATCGTGATTACGCTCACGTTATGAAGTTCAAACGAACTTCGTGTTAACCATAAACTGGTCAAAGCAGAAAGTTAAACACAGTTTGACTTTCAAGCTTAAAACGGGTAAAAGAGCGAAAGAATACTTACAACGGGTCCAAGAATGGAAGCTTTGATCTGAATATTCTCAGGTATGAAGTGAAAATCACATCAACTTAGAGAACCAATTCATATCAAAGGTGTGAGTTTTGAATCAAATGGGGGTGGGGTATTTATAGGAAAACCAAGACCGTTAGGATCGTTTCTTGAAAAACGTGCTTCGATCTAGGTCGTCTAAGTGTGCCCCCTGATTTCTAAAACCATGGGCACCTCCAAACCAGCCCATAGATTGCCCAAAACCATGTGCAAGAGTGTGGAACAGCTGGATCAAGCTGGAAAACACTTTTGCTGACCTGGGAACTGCTTACGGACCACAAAGGGTCCCATACGGTCCGTAAGGACCTTGCAGACCAGCCAGTTTCAGAAAATGTTAGTTTTGGTCCCTGTGCGTGTATCGTCATGTTTTGGCACTTCTAACACCTGTCAAACCCATTTTTAAGCTCCATAAGGATGTTAAAGCATAGGGAACATGAAACATGCTAAAAAATATGACGGATGTCGGTTCGTTTGGCCCTACGGTTGCGTTGTTCGGTTAATTACGACGGAAGTCGTAACGGACGCGAAAACGATCCAAATTGCGAAACGAATGAAGTTTTGGCATACCAACCACTAAAATAAAATATTTTCATGATCACAAAAATTTTTGGATGTCCGGATATATTCAGAACGTAAGATATGCGCGAAAATGCAAACTTATGCACTTTTTAACGCTTTTAGTCCCTGAATGACCAAAAAGTTTATTTTAGCACACCGAACCCCCCAAAGCCTATTTCTAAGCTATGTAAAGGATATTTAGGGTATGTTTAACTTATGGTCAGGTTCCGGAATGTTCGTTACAGTAAGAATCGGCATACTTTCGCAGTTTGTCGAATTTAGCCCCTGTAAGCGAATAAACTTGATTTTGCCATACCAAAGCCTTCAAAACTTATTTCTAAGTTATGTAAAGGTTATTTAAGGTATGTTAAGCATATGTTGATGTTCCATAGTATTTTTCGCGTTAAACTGATTATGTTTACGCACCAGTTCGCGTATAACTCTCCAGAAAGCGATATAGACATTGAAATTAAGCAAAAATCAAAACATGAAAAATGTCAAACATAATTAAACAAACATTGGGATCAAATAACATTGTTTTATTGATAACTGAACTGTTTATAATGATTACAGACACAGGTGTCACACATCTGATTGCGGATGATAAGTTGTGCTCAAATTAAGTTGGGTCCCCATAGCAGATTGCATGGTTCTCCAAAAACGAGACGAGAATCGAGCATCTCTGTCAGAAATAATGCTCAAAGGAACACCATGTCGAGATACAATTTCATCCACAAAGATATTAGCAAGCTTATCAGCAGATAGATCCTCACGGATCGGCAAGAAATGCGCTGACTTTGTAAGACGATCAACAACTACCCAGATGGCATCATGACCTCTATTTATGCGTAGAAGTTTGGTAATAAGATCCATAGCAATGTTTTCCCATTTCCAAACTAGAATCTCTGCTTGCTCCAATAAACCAGAAGGATGTTGATGTTCAGCCTTAACCTTAAGACCAGTAAGGCATTTGTATACATACAAGGCAATGTCTTTCTTCATACCAGGCCACCAATACTGAGTACGAAGATCCTTATACATTTTATCAGCACCTGGATGAATAGAATAACAAGACTTATGAGCTACATCCATAAGCAAGGTATGAAGATTGTCTTGACTTGGGACCCACAAACGGTCCATGAAATAATACGATCCATTGTCCTTCAGTTCAAGATCAGGCTTAATGTGATAGGGTAATTCCTTACCCATCAAGTCTTGCGAAACATGTGACACCTGGGTCACTGTGACCATCAAACAAATAACAAGCCAATGAAATATTATATTTCATACTTGGGATCTGTATAAATACGTGTATCTTTTGCACATATCATTTCTTGTTCGATTTCGGGCTTTAAATCGCTTTCTGGAAGGTTATACGCGCACTGATGCGTAAATATAACCAGTTTAATGCAACAAACACTCTGAAATAGTGACATAGGCTTAACATACCTTAAATAACCTTTACATAACTTAGAAATAAGTTTTGGAAGGTTCGGTATGCCGAAATCAAGTTAATTTGCTTACAGGGACTAAATTTGACAAACTGTGAAAGTATGCCAATTTGAACTGTAACAGACATTCCGGAACATGACCATAAGTTAAACACACATTAAATATCCTTTATATAGCTTAGAAATAGGCTTTGATGGGTTCGGTGTGGTAAAATAAACTTTTGGCTCATTCAGGGACTAAAAGTGTCAAAAAGTGCATAAGTTTGCATTTTCGCGCATAACTTACGTTCTGAATACATCCGGACATCCAACAATTTATGTAAGCACTAAAATATTTTATTTTAGTGTTTGGCATAAGAAAAATCCATTCATCACGCCATTTGGATCGTTTTTCGCGCTTATGCGCATTCCGTCGTAATTAACCGAACATCGCGATCGTATGACCAAACGAACTGACATCCGACATATTTTTTAGCACATTTTAAGTTCCCTATACTTTAACTTCATTTTAGAGCTTAAAAATGGGTTTCACGGGTGTTAGAAGTGCCAAAACACGACGATGCGCGCACAGGGGCCAGTTCTGCCATTTTTGAAAGATTCAGGTCTGCAAGGTCCTTACGGACCTCAACACTGATAATGTTGAGGTCCGTAAGCAGGGGCCAGATGCAGCAAATCATTTTTAACAGCCTGTTTCAGCCTTTAAACACTCCCCAAAGGCCAAGTGCCACATGTTAATCTCTTGTGTTGGCCAAAATCAGTTACCACAACATTCTGACAAGTGTACGGGCTAGATCATTCCCTCTTTTCCAAGAAACGATCCTAACGGTGAACCAAAAACTATAAATACCCACGTCCACCCTTCACTTTTCCTCACAAGAATCTGATCTAATGTGCTCTAAGTTGAAACCTTTGTTTCATACCTGAGCTATTTTGATCTAGATTAGCATTTGGGGACCCTTTGTAAGTGTTCCTTCGTTCTTTTATTGTTTTTCGAGTTTGAAAGTCAAACTTTGTTTGACTTTCTACGTTGACCAGTTTATGGTCAATGCGAAGTTCATTTGAACTTCGCAACGTGATTGTAATCACGATGGTTATAGTCCTTTGTGACTATGCCTACTAATTACCACGTTGTCAAGGGTCGTAAGGGTAAGCGATCTAATAAATCGCTTATACCTTCGAACCCGACACATTTGGTCGATCATTAGGATCCGACCAAACACATTAGGTGACCATAGCATATAGGGAATAACCTTCTGAGGTTATACCTTATGGTCGCTTCGTTTAAGTAGTTGTATGATAGGTAGTTTATATGCCTTAGGTAAATTACCAAAATACCCCTTTGATGCCAAAATTCATTTTAAACATATGTAACATAACTTTTGACATCTAAACTGATTTGACAACAATATTAGACATGTTAAGGCATATGTTACTTGTCATAGGACTAGTTAGGCGGTCCGAACGCGTTTCACGCGAACGACGCGTTAAAGTAGCATAAGCTACCTAAACGGGTCGTAATGGGTCGTAAACACTTAGGTTAGGTTTCATTTAGTATGTAGGCTTTGTTAAACCATATGACACGAGTCTCCATACTCGTTTGGTTTACGAACCCTCATTCTATCTAAATCTTCCGATTTAGGTCATGTTTATTAACATAGTTACCTATATTAGGTGCCGTTTGATATCCGTGATCTCTAGCATTGCTCGGTGGTTATCTTAGGACTTCTGAGCAATCTCAGGTGAGTACATAGACCCCTCTTTTACTGTTTTCCAAACGTTTTGGGGTGGAACACATGTGCCTACTTGTTACTTTCATGCTTTCACATCATATACCTGCTATGTTCATTAGTACATTTATAGTACATGATTTCATTACATTTTATGCTATGTATGCCCATTGTGTGTGTACTTAGTACATTGCCTTACATTACATGCTATGTATGCCCATTGTGTGCGTACTTAGTACATTGTTTTACATTACACTTATGCTATGTATTTCCATTACGTGCATACTTAGTACATTGTTTTACATTACATTTCTATTGCATATGCTCATCCAGCATATGAACACATTATACTACATTTTGAACCGTTCTAACCATTTGACTATGTGACCGTCGTAACCCTTTGACTATATGTAACACCCCGTCCCGGAACGGGCCGGCGTGTCACTATAACAGTAGTCAGATCAAAAACATAATTCCATTTATACTTAAATATATTACAAGGCTTTACAACTTAATAAAGGATATCTAATCCATTACAATTATTTCTACCGTCTTTTCCCAACACTCGAGCACTCTTCCATATCCCGTCCCAGCTTGTCTTGATAACCTGACGTAAAGAAGAAAACACAAAAACGTACGTCTGAGCAAAATTTGAAAGTTTTGCCCAGTGTGCGGATAGCGGAAAACAAAAGCTTATTTTATTTGATGCAAAAACATAATTTCATAATCATATTTTACAGATGTACCCATGAGCAAACTGAAACGTGACAATACACAGGTAGCTACTCCTGCATAATTATCACATGAAATGGCAAGTTGGCATACCCGTTATCCATTTCCTGAAAACTTAAATCCTAGGATCGATCCATACGCCTCCTAATTTATGTACCACACTTGTACTTTAAGAGACGCCGTGAACTAATCTCTCCGTCACGGATGGAGCACATGATGTCGATGCCGCAACAACATGCTCGTGGGACACTCCACGAGAAGCGATACTCAGGGTATCAGAGTACAAATGGTCTTATTCACATAACTTATAAAACTTATTTTCAGAACAAAACGGAACATATATTGGAACATGCGATAATGAGTACAACTTAACAAAAAACTATCGCATGACATGAAAACTAAATCAAATGATTAGAATAGGAATCGAATGGACTGTCAAATGAATCAATCATCAAAGACGTGAGGAGTTTTAAAAACAAGACATGGTAATTTAAAAAAATTTGACTTGAATAACATAATACTTGTATATCATATTAAACTTGTAACTTATTTACATATAACTTATAAGTCTTGAGATATTTAACTTGTAAAATACGAATCTTTGGCGAGATTGAAAATATAAGAGTGGAACCAATCACCAAGGTGTGGATATCAATCCTATCTTGACAATTTCGTCCCTAAAATGTGGTTTATTAAACGAAACAAGATAAAACCTTGACTCGTTAATAAGGAACCACTAGAGTATGAAATTTGATTTATAAACAATTAACTCACAAACATGTATACTTGAAAATAATATTTTTCATAAACCATTTTCTAAATAACTGATGTAAAATAAAACCTTTTTCAAAATGTTTGTAACTTCCAACATATATTTTATAACTTAAATCTTAATACGGAATTTATAACTTATTTCATAACTTAATCTTAATACGGAATTTATAACTTATTTCATAACTTAATCTTAATACGGAATTTATAACTTATTTCATAGCTAAATCTTAATACGGAATTTATAACTTTATTTCATAACTTAATCTTAATACGGAATTTATAACTTATTTCATAACTTAATCTTAATACGGAATTTATAACTTATTTCATAACTTAATCTTAATACGGAATTTATAACTTATTTCATAATTAAATCTTAATACGGAATTTATAACTTTATTTCCTAACTTAATCTTAATACGGAATTTATAACTTATTTCATAACTAAATCTTAATACGGAATCTATAACTTATTTCATAACTTAATCTTAATACGGAATCTATAACTTATTTCATAACTTAATCTTAATACGGAATCTATAACTTATTTCATAACTTATTTTATAACTTAGTCTTAATACGGAATCTATAATCAGGAATGATATACTTGTATCAAAACGATCTAAATCGAAAGAAAGGATTCTATCCGTACCCAACGGACATAAATCGACAGAAAGGGTTCTTATAAAAACGACATAAATTGAAAGAAAGGATTCTTATAAAAACGACATAAATCGAAAGAAAGGATTCTACCCGTACGATATATCAGATTTGACAGAAATCGAAAGAAGGGAATCTACCCGTACGATATATCAGAATTGACAGAAATCGAAAGAAAGGAATCTACCCGTACGATATATCAGAATTGACAGAAATCGAAAGAAAGGAATCTACCCGTACGGAATTTATAACTTAATCTTAATACGGAATTTAAAATCAAGAATGATATACTTATATCCAAACAACATAAATCGAAAGAAAGGAGTCTATCCGTACCTTAAAATTTTCCAAATGATGCTACCTTGTTTCCAATTGTAGATTCATACGGACAGAGTTTAGCTTACTGATTATTCTCTTAACCTAATTTGCACACAAACTAGGTAATTAACTAATACAGCTTTTACGATAACTCACGAGATTAAACCTTCACAACAAATGACAAAGTGCGATACTTCATCCATCGAATTAACGATGATCCATCGAATTAACGACGAACGACAAAGTACGATACTTAAACATCCAGCGGATTCACATCTAAGGACGGAGTATAGTCCGTTTTCGGACAGCACTCAAACATCCCGTCGAAATCACTACGAATGACAAAGTATAAGCCCAATTTGAGCAGCACTTAAACATCTATCGGATAGTTTAAATCGATCGGACAATGAATCGTAGCAGCGATTGAGTTAATACCCTGATTGCGGCAGCACCCCGCTATACTAATTAGTGTTTCGTGTGTGTTAATTGAGAGTATTTGGACGATATCTCCGCGTCTGAGTTGAATTTTATCGTCGTTTGAACACCCAGAATCGAATGCCAATGTCTTCTATTTATAGCTGCAATTTGGACATGCTTGCCTACCTGCTTGACATGCCTACCTACCTGCTTGACATGATTACTCTCGCTTAGCTTAATTAATCTTGCTTAACTTAATTAATCTTGCTTAGCTTAATTAATCTTACTTAATTGCTAAATATTCTATTTTAGGATTTCCCTGGTTACGAGTTCTAATTTCTAGATACAACGGAACTCGCATTAGTGTATTAACTCCATTCAACTTTAACGATGATCACTTGGGTGTTTTAGTTAGAGTTTCCTATTGGACTATAAATCATAAGAAATAATAGTTTTTAATGAGGGTTGTTACATTTTTGTTTTAAAATTTTTGGGTGTTACAAATCTACCCCTCTTAAAAAATTTCGTCCTCGAAATTATTACATACATATATATTAATAATCATACTTGAACACTACCTACTATGATTAACAGTCATACTTGAAATAAAGCTGGAGTAAAAACAATGAAGATGACGAAATACTTATGTTCGAGACTACCATGAAGTGAAAATAAAAGTTACTAACCGATGTATTGACTGATTGGACATCGAAATCCTAACCCAATGTCTACCCATTACCTCACAGGTCTTAACTTATGTTTAAGTTTTCTACAGGAAAGAGCCTTTGCTCTGATACCATAGCAGTAACACCCCGTCCCGGAACGGGCCGGCGTGTCACTATAACAGTAGTCAGATCAAAAACATAATTCCATTTATACTTAAATATATTACAAGGCTTTACAACTTAATAAAGGATATCTAATCCATTACAATTATTTCTACCGTCTTTTCCCAACACTCGAGCACTCTTCCATATCCCGTCCCAGCTTGTCTTGATAACCTGACGTAAAGAAGAAAACACAAAAACGTACGTCTGAGCAAAATTTGAAAGTTTTGCCCAGTGTGCGGATAGCGGAAAACAAAAGCTTATTTTATTTGATGCAAAAACATAATTTCATAATCATATTTTACAGATGTACCCATGAGCAAACTGAAACGTGACAATACACAGGTAGCTACTCCTGCATAATTATCACATGAAATGGCAAGTTGGCATACCCGTTATCCATTTCCTGAAAACTTAAATCCTAGGATCGATCCATACGCCTCCTAATTTATGTACCACACTTGTACTTTAAGAGACGCCGTGAACTAATCTCTCCGTCACGGATGGAGCACATGATGTCGATGCCGCAACAACATGCTCGTGGGACACTCCACGAGAAGCGATACTCAGGGTATCAGAGTACAAATGGTCTTATTCACATAACTTATAAAACTTATTTTCAGAACAAAACGGAACATATATTGGAACATGCGATAATGAGTACAACTTAACAGAAAACTATCGCATGACATGAAAACTAAATCAAATGATTAGAATAGGAATCGAATGGACTGTCAAATGAATCAATCATCAAAGACGTGAGGAGTTTTAAAAACAAGACATAGTAATTTAAAACAATTTGACTTGAATAACATAATACTTGTATATCATATTAAACTTGTAACTTATTTACTTATAACTTATAAGTCTTAAGATATTTAACTTGTAAAATACGAATCTTTGGCGAGATTGAAAATATAAGAGTGGAACCAGTCACCAAGGTGTGGATATCAATCCTATCTTGACAATTTCGTCCCTAAAATGTGGTTTATTAAACGAAACAAGATAAAACCTTAACTCGTTAATAAGGAACCACTAGAGTATGAAATTTGATTTATAAACAATTAACTCACAAACATGTATACTTGAAAATAATATTTTTCATAAACCATTTTCTAAATAACTGATGTAAAATAAAACCTTTTTCAAAATGTTTGTAACTTCCAACATATATTTTATAACTTAAATCTTAATACGGAATTTATAACTTATTTCATAACTTAATCTTAATACGGAATTTATAACTTATTTCATAACTTAATCTTAATACGGAATTTATAACTTATTTCATAACTTAATCTTAATACGGAATTTATAACTTATTTCATAGCTAAATCTTAATACGGAATTTATAACTTTATTTCATAACTTAATCTTAATACGGAATTTATAACTTATTTCATAACTTAATCTTAATACGGAATTTATAACTTATTTCATAGCTTAATCTTAATACGGAATTTATAACTTTATTTCATAACTTAATCTTAATACGGAATTTATAACTTTATTTCATAACTTAATCTTAATACGGAATTTATAACTTATTTCATAACTAAATCTTAATACGGAATTTATAACTTATTTCATAACTTAATCTTAATACGGAATCTATAACTTATTTCATAACTTAATCTTAATACGGAATCTATAACTTATTTCATAACTTAATCTTAATACGGAATTTATAACTTATTTCATAACTTAATCTTAATACGGAATTTATAACTTATTTCATAGCTAAATCTTAATACGGAATTTATAACTTTATTTCATAACTTAATCTTAATACGGAATTTATAACTTATTTCATAACTAAATCTTAATACGGAATTTATAACTTATTTCATAACTTAATCTTAATACGGAATCTATAACTTATTTCATAACTTAATCTTAATACGGAATCTATAACTTATTTCATAACTTAATCTTAATACGGAATCTATAACATATTTCATAACTTAATCTTAATACGGAATCTATAACTTATTTCATAACTTAATCTTAATACAGAATCTATAACTTATTTCATAACTTAGTCTTAATACGGAATCTATAATCAGGAATGATATACTTGTATCAAAACAATCTAAATCGAAAGAAAGGATTCTATCCGTACCCAACGGACATAAATCGACAGAAAGGGTTCTTATAAAAACGACATAAATCGAAAGAAAGGATTCTTATAAAAACGACATAAATCGAAAGAAAGGAATCTACCCGTACGATATATCAGAATTGACAGAAATCGAAAGAAAGGAATCTACCCGTACGGAATTTATAACTTAATCTTAATACGGAATTTAAAATCAAGAATGATATACTTATATCCAAACAACATAAATCGAAAGAAAGGAGTCTATCCGTACCTTAAAAATTTCCAAATGATGCTACCTTGTTTCCAATTGTAGATTCATACGGACAGAGTTTAGCTTACTGATTATTCTCTTAACCTAATTTGCACACAAACTAGGTAATTAACTAATACAGCTTTTACGATAACTCACGAGATTAAACCTTCACAACAAATGACAAAGTGCGATACTTCATCCATCGAATTAACGATGATCCATCGAATTAACGACGAACGACAAAGTACGATACTTAAACATCCAGCGGATTCACAACTAAGGACGGAGTATAGTCCGTTTTCGGACAGCACTCAAACATCCCGTCGAAATCACTACGAATGACAAAGTATAAGCCCAATTTGAGCAGCACTTAAACATCTATCGGATAGTTTAAATCGATCGGACAATGAATCGTAGCAGCGATTGAGTTAATACCCTGATTGCGGCAGCACCCCGCTATACTAATTAGTGTTTCGTGTGTGTTAATTGAGAGTATTTGGACGATATCTCCGCGTCTGAGTTGAATTTTATCGTCGTTTGAACACCCAGAATCGAATGCCAATGTCTTCTATTTATAGCTGCAATTTGGACATGCTTGCCTACCTGCTTGACATGCCTACCTACCTGCTTGACATGCCTACCTACCTGCTTGACATGCCTACCTACCTGCTTGACATGCCTACCTACCTGCTTGACATGATTACTCTCGCTTAGCTTAATTAATCTTGCTTAACTTAATTAATCTTGCTTAGCTTAATTAATCTTATTTAATTGCTAAATATTCTATTTTAGGATTTCCCTGGTTACGAGTTCTAATTTCTAGATACAACGGAACTCGCATTAGTGTATTAACTCCATTCAACTTTAACTATGATCACTTGGGTGTTTTAATTAGAGTTTCCTATTGGACTATAAATCATAAGAAATAATAGTTTTTAATGAGGGTTGTTACATTTTTGTTTTAAAATTTTCGGGTGTTACATTATATGAACCGTTTGTAACTATGGAACCGTGTGAACCAATTGTATCTGTTGACATGATTTACATTTGACAATAGACATTTGACTATACATAAACATTTCTACAATTGTTAAACATTTCATCTTGATGGTTTGGTTTTAGTAAGTGATTTAAGTAATGAGGCATGTGTAATATGATACAAGCATGGTGGATACGCCGCTGGTACTTCCTATATATAAGTGTTTGTATGGTATCACATATTGTAGCGTTATTTGAATCATTTCAATTTGAGACATATAACATTTTATACAAATAACATACTTTTCACAAGACATTGATTTACAAACAACTTATCTTATACAAACTCATTTTACATGGTTATTCATTTAACCATACATTATTCTCTTATTTATACATATCATCTGATATTATCGTTTTTCAAATGATTTACAACACAAAGCAAATTACAAGGTTCATGACTAAACATTTTCTCAAACATAAGTCATGGATTCTGTTTTCACAAAACCTATGTATCTCACAGGCATTTTTATGCTGACGTACCTATTTTCACATGTGTTTTCAGGAGATGATGCATAGGACTTATCAAGACATACTTAGGCGGACCCGTGCCTTAGTGACTTAAAACGAGACAAGAACTAGTTAATTTTTGTTATATACTCTTTGTTTCTTGTTTAAAACAATGTAACTCTCTTGTTTGATAAATAAAACGAAACTTTAATTGCCATGGATTTGAAACAATTAATTCTGTTACAACACTCCCCGACGTTTCCGCCACGTTTTGTATGTTCCACGTGGTCGGGGTGTGACAGAAAAGTTGGTATCAGAGCCAATGGCTATAGGGAATTAGGTTATTAGTAATACTTTGACCTAGTCTATAACCTTTCTAGGACCCTAACGCGAGTTTACTTGCGTTTAGTCATAAAACAATGCCGTCACCTATCCTTAGGCGACGACCACAACAAGAACATAAATTTCAAAACCGCTTTGAAAACTAATCATCTGTTCTAGGATGATTGATTACTAGGTTTTGAACCCTCTGTTATAAGGTTTTGAAACCCTTTGAATTTTCAAAATCTCGTCAAAGTTTGGGTCTTATAATGTGAACACGTGCAAACTGGAAAAGTGAATGCCTGTACCCTGAGTTTTCTGTCGAAGGCTAGAGTGTTCGTACAAATCCGCAGTATCGGACCAGTCACTCTTACCTGGGAACTCTTGGGGTGAGTGTTCACTTATAGGCGAGCATGTCTTCAGTGATACATTAATATTATCCGCTTACTTTGATTAGTCACCGTCTCATTTGTTTGCCTTAGGTAACAAACAAATGATCGAAATTTTCATGCGTTACCATTCTGTTTTGATTATCCGATAACCTTTCACCTGTTTCTTCTTATGTCTTTCATTTTCTTCTAGAATGTCACTTCATCGCGGTGACGTCCAGGTATCCGAGCAGACAGCCAAATTTGCCCAGCGAATAGGCGAAGTAGTCCTGAAGACTGTCGAATTAGCTACTGCCATGTATCGTCTCCAGGATGAAGCCACTCAAGAATCACCAAAGGAGACGGAAGCCAAGTCTTCACCAAAACCAAAGAAACGTAAAGCTTCAAGGAAACCCGCAGCAGTTACACCTAATCAAGCGGGACCTAGCCAAGTGGCAAGGCCACCGGCTAGGAAGCCATACATAGGAGCTGCCCCATGGTGCAGGCGATGCAACCGTCATCATTCAAACCTCACGCCCTGCTCCAAATGTACCTACTGTGGACGGCGGGGACATTTGGTTAACATATGCCGCTTTGCTATCCAAAACAAAGCTGCTATAAATCTTGCTGCTACCCAACTCCAAGTTAACCCTACTCAAGCTCGTTTTCCGTCTGGTACTTGCTACAACTGTGGCGAGATGAGCCATTTCAGGAATAACTGCCCGAAGATTGTTAATGCAAATCCAGCACAGGGATGAGCATCTGACCGACTAGAAGACAACACCCTTTAGAAATAATTACGTCTTATGTATTATTTTCTTTTGTTGTCAAGGTCCATGAAACAGTTGTTATCATTGTTTATAAATAAATCTTTTATTTACATTGCAATGTATTTATGAGGTTGTATGTATAAAGAACATATCCCTTATAATACCGACAATCAAGGAATCGTATTCCTTGAAAAGCAAACTACCCCCCAAGATTTTTTCTATGATCTCTTGCGTTGTCCACAAAATTCCTAAGTACCCGTTTCTCCCAAGGAAACGAAGTACAAGGCGCAAGTTACAACACTGGACGAATACCCAAAGTACCTCTATAAATCATTAATAGGGTACCTAAGGGTATTTCCGTAAATCCTAAAAATGTTGTGTTCCTTAATTCGAATATTACGTTTCTTTGAAAACAAAAATCGAATTTTTGGGAGATCTTCCTATCTTTTCAGATAGATCCCAGAGGACATTGAAGTCCATCGACTGGTTTCCATATCCATTCTCAATCGATAACAAGTTAATAACAAATTAATAATCAAGTTAAACAACTATGTGATTATGTGCTTATGTGTTTCCTTTTATGTTTTTGTGTAATATAAGTTTTGTTATCCAAATCCTCGTAGAATCTTCCATATCTTTGTATAAGGAATTCATAGTAGGATATCCAAAGGTACTATATTAAATCCTCAATGGGCTTTTACGTAATAGTAAAGATCCTTGGATTATATTGTACTATTCCATAATTAGACCCCTTGAGTGGTCTAGTTAAACAGATTGATCCAAAAATCTGGTTAGGAATATCATGTGATGAGATAGCTGAAAGGACTACTTGGTGGCCTAATTCAAAGGATCATTTGTCGATCTAATTAAAAGGACCTTATGGTAGTCTAGTCACACTCATCACAGGTTTGATTTTTCCTCCCCTTCACATTACAAACAAATTGTGCAGACTGTGCAAGGAATTGCGTAATTATGGATGCATACATAATTATGAAATTCAGTGCACAGAAACCACAACAAGTTTGGTCGTGTGTCTAGAAATGACTCATTCCGTTCATTTTCATTCTTGAAGAATTTGTGGAAAATGACTCATTCCGTTCATTTTCGTTTCTGAAGAAATTGTGTGAAAATGACTCATTCCGTTCATTTTCGTTTCTGAAGAAATTGTGGAAAATGACTCATTTCGTCCATTTTCGTTTCTGAAGAAATTGTGGAAAATGACTCATTCCGTTCATTTTCGTTTCTGAAGAAATTGTGTGAAAATGACTCATTCCGTTCATTTTCGTTTCTGAAGAAATTGTGGAAAATGACTCATTCCGTTCATTTTCGTTTCTGAAGAAATTGTGGAAAATAACTCATTCCGTTCATTTTCGTTCCTGAAGAAATTGTGGAAAATGACTCATTCCGTTCATTTTCGTTCCTGAAGAAATTGTGGAAAATGACTCATTCCGTTCATTTTCGTTCCTGAAGAAATTGTGGAAAATGACTCATTCCGTTCATTTTCGTTCCTGAAGAAATTGTGGAAAATGACTCATTCCGTTCATTTTCGTTTCTGAAGAAATTGTGGAAAATGACTCATTTCGTTCATTTTCGTTTCTGAAGAAATTGTGGAAAATGACTCATTCCGTTCATTTTCGTTTCTGTAGAAATTATGGAAAATGACTCATTCCGTTCATTTTCGTTTCTGAAGAATAACCATTAAGGAAAAATGACTCATTCCGTGCATTTTTCGTTTCTGAAAATTATCCATCGAAGGGAAATTAATATCCCTGATTCTTCCTTCATTTCCATTTTTGAAAAATTTCCGTTAAGGAAATGACAGGATTATGCCTTGCATATCTCAGGTGGTTATTTGACACAAAGTCACAGATAGACTCCTACGAATAAATTTCGGGACGAAATTTCCTAAAGTAGGGGAGACCGTGACACCTGGGTCACTGTGACCATCAAACAAATACCAAGCCAATGAAATATTATAGTTCATACTTGGGATCTGTATAAATATGTGTATCTTTTGCACATATCATTTCTTGTTCGATTTCGGGCTTTAAATCGCTTTCTGGAAGGTTATACGCGCACTGATGCGTAAATATAACCAGTTTAATGCAACAAACACTCCGGAATAGTGACATAGGCTTAACATACCTTAAATAACCTTTACATAACTTAGAAATAAGTTTTGGAAGGTTCGGTATGCCGAAATGAAGTTAATTTGCTTACAGGGACTAAATTTGACAAACTGCGAAAGTATGCCAATTTGAACTGTAACAGACATTCCGGAACATGACCATAAGTTAAACACACCTTAAATATCCTTTATATAGCTTAGAAATAGGCTTTGAGGGGTTCGGTGTGCTAAAATAAACTTTTGGCTCATTCAGGGACTAAAAGTGTCAAAAAGTGCATAAGTTTGCATTTTCGCGCATAACTTACGTTCTGAATACATCCGGACATCCAAAAATTTATTTAAGAACTAAAATATTTTATTTTAGTGTTTGGCATAAGAAAAATCCATTCATCACGCCATTTGGATCGTTTTTCACGCTTATGCGCATTCCGTCGTAATTAACCGAACATCGCGATCGTATGACCAAACGAACTGACATCCGACATATTTTTTAGCACATTTTAAGTTCCATATACTTTAACTTCATTTTAGAGCTTAAAAATGGGTTTCACGGGTGTTAGAAGTGCCAAAACACGACGATACCCGCACAGGGGCCTGTTCTGCCATTTTTGAAAGATTCAGGTCTGCAAGGTCCTTACGGACCTCAACACTGATAATGTTGAGGTCCGTAAGCAGGGGCCAGATGCAGCAAATCATTTTTAACAGCCTGTTTCAGCCTTTAAACACTCCCCAAAGGCCAAGTGCCACATGTTAATCTCTTGTGGTGGCCAAAATCAGTTACCACAACATTCCGACAAGTGTACGGGCTAGATCAACGGTGAACCGAAAACTATAAATACCCACCACCACCCTTCACTTTTCCTCACAAGAATCTGATCTAATGTGCTCTAAGTTGAAACCTTTGTTTCATACCTGAGCTATTTTGATCAAGATTAGCATTCGGGGACCCTTTGTAAGTGTTCCTTCGTTCTTTTATTGTTTTTCGAGTCAGAAAGTCAAACTTTGTTTGACTTTCTGCGTTGACCAGTTTATGGTCAATGCGAAGTTCGTTTGAACTTCGCAACGTGTGTCACACCCCCAAAATCCACACGCGGAGTACCACCGCTTGGAGGCGTGACATGACCAGGATCAAGCCACCAATCATATTGAACATAAGTATATAGTAAAAGTCATTCATCAATACGATAGGTGTTTCCAAAACCAAATATAAACAAGTGTGTAGCGGAAGCATTTAAAGTAAACCCAACATAAGTTTAAGTACAAAATGTCATAATGTTTAACAACACATTCACGATCCATGTCCACAACGACCGTGCCTCCCGTGCAAGCTCCAAAAGTACCTAAGGTCCTGCAAGGCATGTAACAGAGAGTCAACAACTAGTTGAGCGAGTTCACAGTGGGTTATTTAGTTATAATGTTCGTATCGTAAATCGTATGTTCGTTTAGTAATCATGTATCGTATGTAATAGCATCGCGGCCCTCAAGGCATGTTTGCGAAGTTTAGTGGGGGTTTCCCATGTTTTCTAGACTAGTTATATTTGTATCGCGGCCCTCCAGGCATGTTTGCGAAGATTAAAGTATAGTTCGCGGCCATTCTAGGCATGTTTGCGAAGATTGTTCTAGTATAGTTCGCGGCCATTCCAGGCATGTTTGCGAAGATTGTTCTAGTATAGTTCGCGGCCATTCCAGGCATGTTTGCGAAGATTGTTCTAGTATAGTTCGCGGCCATTCCAGGCATGTTTGCGAAGATTGTTCTAGTATAGTTCGCGGCCATTCCAGGCATGTTTGCGAAGATTGTTCTAGTATAGTTCGCGGCCATTCCAGGCATGTTTGCGAAGATTGTTCTAGTATCGCGGCCGATCCCGACATGTGTGCGAAGAGAAGTATATGTATCTCTAGTCTAGTAGTATCTACCATTGACCTTCCTCTCCCGAGGCCAATGGTATGTAATTCCGATAACTCTTAAGCATAAATAATCAATCAACCCATTCCCAACCCCGGAAATCCCATGCCTTGGTAGAAGTGTGAACTCACCTTGTTTGCTCGGTATGCTAAGTTAAGTGCTCACAATAAATCAGTCAAGTCCTATAGTGCACGTATATACAGTCAGTTTATGTTTGCAAGGTTTCGTTTGCAATCTATGTTACCAAGTGTGTTTGACTGTTAACATCATGTATCACATAGACAATTAATCACATTCATGCCATTCATACTTCACATAAATTTCCTCCACAGTTCATTCTAATCATGGTTATTCTCTTACATACTTGACAGGTTTAACAAGCTTAACAAGGTTAACATATGTAACAAGGATAACAACTTTACAGTATTAGTTAACTGACAGAGTTAACACCTTTTAGCTGAATTAATAATCTATGCAGAACCAACATGCTAAACAAAGTTGCTAGACTTAACAGAATTGATAACAAACAAGATTGTTAAACATAACAGAGTTAATCAAACTAATAAAGCTAGCAACTTAATAACTTAACAGAGTTAGTTAACTAACACACTAAACAGGTTAACAGCAAACAATAGAATGAAATCATCAAAGTGGCGAAATCCCTTTATGTTGCCGAAATCCAACTTGGGTCGAAATCAACATGTGGGCCGAAATCACTAGCTTAGCCGAAAACCCTTTATGTTTGAAATCCCATATGTGCCGAAATCACTATGTGGGTCGAAAACTCATCTGGGCCAAATACACTATATGGGCCGAAATCACTTAAGTGATTTCGTCCAGTATAAAATGGTGGGGGTGTTTTCGTTACTGTTCATCATCATCAACAACACTTACTGTAACTTAAAACCCAGCAAATTCTAATCCCATTTCTTATCAGATTCAACCCCTTTTGTACAAGCAATCAATCAAAAAAAAGCATAAAGCATTTGATTAGATATCTACTCATCTGTATTCTCAGAATTAACATCCAACAACATCATAGTGTTTATCATTTAACAGGAGATCTAGTTTAAGCATCTATCAACTGGCTATCTACGATCACTTTATCTCGAAGATTAACAATCACCATTTAACAGAGAACAACGATCTAAACATTTAATCATCAATCAAAATCAGATCACAAGATCATAATATCTCACAGTAGCAGTTAATATAAGATATCCTCTTAACATGTAAATCACTAACCTTAGATTTAAACAGAGGTTTGGCTTCAAGATGAGGAGTTCTGTTTGTGGGTTTCAGATGTAGAGAGAGAGAGAACAAAGTGATAAGGTTTGGTAAATGGGGAACGTCTCGGAGAAGATTGTGATTAAATAAATATATAATATCTAATATCTCACTGGGCCTAAAGCCCATCTCTGATTTCGCCAAACATTCTGGACGAAAACACTAAAGTGTTTTCATCACTTGGGTGATTTCATGGGTATTGTTTTCAGTAAGAGTTCATCTTTATTTAACATACAATCACATATAAAAATATATTATGGATCCCAAGTATAAAATATCAATCGAAATACGATATAACGTATTACAAAGGTAAGCGTTGTGAAACAACGAGTCGTGTAAACAAACACATAAACAATAAAAAAAAATTAACGTGCACTAAATGCGAAGATGGAAATCTCAGAAACTCGAGTTGTCACATTATCCCCAACTTGAAAGAAATTTCGTCCCGAAATTTAGCATGCGGTTACTGAGGAAGCTAGGTAAGTTATCGTTTACTGGTTCTCCTGGGGTGTCACATCATCCCCCCGTTGATTTGGAATTTCTTCCCGAAATTCTGTAGTAGCTTCAGCCTCAGTAGTAGTTGCATTGTTTTCGAACAACTGGGGATATTTGAGTTCCATTTGGTCTTCGCGTTCCCAGGTGAACTCTGGGCCACGACGGGAGTTCCAACGAACTCGAACAAGAGGTATTCTGGTGTTCTTGAGGACCTTAACATCCCGGTCCGTGATTTCAACTGGTTCTTCGACGAAATGCAACCGTTCGTCGATAGTGAGCTCATTCAAAGGAACTATGTGGGTCTCATCTGACAGACACTTCTTCAGATTCGACACGTGAAAGACGTTGTGAACTGCACTGAGTTCAGCTGGTAAGTTCAGTCTGTAGGCCACTTTGCCTATTTTCTCAATGACTTCAAATGGTCCAACGTATCGTGGATTGAGTTTGCCCCTTTTGCCAAAACGAACAACACCCTTCCAGGGTGACACTTTGTGTAGCGCTGGATCCCCAACCTGGAACTCGAGTAGTTTCCTATCTTTATCGGCGTATGCTTTCTGACGGTCACGAGCTGCCGCCATGCGTTGTCGTATTTGAGCAATCTTTTCCGTAGTATCAACTACCATTTAAGGACCTGTGATCTGACTGTCACCCACCTCTGCCCAACAAAGAGGTGATCGGCATTTACGCCCGTACAATGCCTCAAATAGAGCAGCTTTAATGCTGGTGTGGTAACTGTTATTGTATGAAAATTCCACAAGTGGCAGATGCTTCTCCCAGCCCTTGCCAAAGTCAATTACGCACGCCCGAAGCATGTCTTCTAGAGTTTGAATAGTGCGCTCAGACTGCCCGTCTGTCTGAGGATGATAAGCTGTGCTCATGTCTAAACGAGAGCCAAAAGATTTGTGCATTGCTTGCCACAGTTCTGAAGTAAAACGTGCGTCATGATCAGAGATAATAGATGTGGGCACTCCATGCCTCGAGACAACTTCTTTAAGGTATACGTCTGCTAGAGTGGAGAACTTATCCGTTTCCTTGATAGCCAAGAAGTGAGCAGACTTTGTGAGTCGATCCACGATCACCCAAATAGTATCATTCCCACGTTGAGATCTAGGTCGGCCAGTAACAAAATCCATGGAAATTTGTTCCCATTTCCATTGTGGTATCTCAGGTTGCTCGAGTGGGCCTGATGGTTTCTGATATTCCGCTTTGACTCTCGCACAAGTCAAACACTTGCTAACGTAAGTTGCTATGTGGGCTCTCATGCTAGGCCACCAATATGTAGTTCTGAGATCATGGTACATCTTATCCGAACCAGGATGTACTGAGTAGCGATACTTATGAGCTTCATCCATTACAAGCTCGCGTAGGTTGCCATAGAGTGGGACCCAAATGCGTCCTGTTACATAGTAGGCGCCGTCTGCCCTTTGTTCTAACCGTTGCCTTGAGCCGCGTAGGGCTTCAGCCCTGACGTTTTCTGGTTTCAATGCTTCTACCTGAGCATCTCGTATCTGTGAAGGAAGACTAGACTGAATAGTGACTTGCAACGCTCGTACACGCCTAGGTGTAGTATCCTTTCGACTGAGGGCGTCGGCCACCACATTGGCTTTGCCCGGATGGTACTTTATAGCACATTCGTAATCGTTCATTAACTCGACCCATCGACGTTGTCGCATGTTCAATTCTTTCTGCTTGAAGATATGCTCAAGACTCCTGTGATCGGTGTAGATGGTGCACTTGGTGCCATACAGATAATGTCGCCATATCTTGAGCGCAAAAACAACAGCTCCATGCTCTAAATCGTGCGTCGTGTAATTCCGTTCGTGAATCTTAAGTTGGCGTGAAGCATAAGCAATAACTTTATCCCGTTGCATCAACACACATCCAAGACCTTGGATAGATGCGTCGCAGTAGACTACAAAATCGTCCGTGCCTTCAGGCAATGAGAGGATAGGTGCGCTACAAAGTCTATCCTTTAAGTGCTGAAACGCTGTTTCCTGTGTAACACTCCAACGGTAAGCAACACCTTTCTGTGTCAGTAATGTAAGCGGCTGTGCAATCTTTGAGAAGTCTTTGATGAACCGTCTGTAATAACCCGCCAAACCCAAGAATTGGCGTATTTCTGTCGGTGTGCGAGGTGCAGGCCAGTTCTTGATCGAATCTACCTTGGATGGATCGACATGAATCCCATCCTTGTTCACCACGTGGCCTAGAAAGTGGACTTCACGAAGCCAGAAGTCGCATTTTGAAAACTTAGCGTACAGCTGTTCCGTTCGAAGAAGTTCCAGAATAAGTCGTAAATGCTGCTCATGTTCCTTCCGATTCTTCGAATAAATTAGGATGTCGTCGATGAAAACAATAACAAACTTGTCAAGATAAGGTTTGCACACCCTGTTCATAAGATCCATGAAAACCGCAGGCGCGTTCGTTAGCCCGAATGGCATGACCAAAAACTCGTAATGGCCGTAGCGAGTTCTGAATGCTGTTTTGGAGACGTCCTCATCCCGGACTCTCAATTGATGATAGCCTGACCTCAGGTCAATCTTTGAGTAATAGCTCGACCCTTGCAACTGGTCGAATAAGTCGTCGATGCGTGGAAGAGGATAACGATTCTTCACAGTCACCTTGTTCAGTTCGCGGTAATCTATGCACATACGAAAGGTACCGTCTTTCTTCTTCACAAATAATACTGGAGCTCCCCAGGGCGAAGAGCTAGGACGTATGAAACCCTTTTCCAAAAGTTCTTGCAATTGCTTAGACAGTTCTTCCAGTTCAGTTGGAGCTAAGCGATAAGGCGCTCGAGCTATGGGTGCTGCTCCTGGAGCTAGCTCGATTTGAAACTCGACCTGGCGATGGGGCGGTAACCCAGGTAACTCTTCAGGAAACACTTGAGGAAAGTCGCGTACAACAGGAATATCCTCAATCTTCTTCTCTTTCGTCGATGTATCAGTAACGAGTGCTAAAACAGCTGTGTGGCCCTTTCACAAACACTTCTGAGCCTTCATGAAGGAGATGATGCCACTCACGACACCACTCTTGTCACTTTGATCTTTGAGAGGTTCTTTTCCAGTACGGGGAATGCGAATGATCTTTTCCTTGCATAGGGTCTCTGCTTGTTGTTGGGATAACCAATCCATACCAATAACGATGTCGAAACCATCACAACATTGGGGTCATTCCTAGCATCATCCTGACCAATCACGAACCCTTGACCCCTGGCACCATTGCCGTCGTTATTACCCCCGTTGTTATTCCCGTTGCCCTGATTATTGTTGTCGTTGTTGGTTCTGATTCGCAGGTCGCGAGCTCCTGAAATCCTTAGCTTCATGACCCATCTTGAGACACCACTGGCAACGACCCCTGTTGCACTGACCACTGTGGTGCCTGTTGCATCTATTGCATTTTGGGTGATTTCCTCGATATCCACCCTGCCCTTGACTACCAGAAGATTGCTGACCAGGACTCTGGTAGTCATCGATCTTTCGCTGGTGTGCCTGGGAGTGAAACGGAGTCGAACCCTTGCTGGAGGTTCCATCACACTTTCGTTTGTTGTCACTGGGAGTAGCAGATGTAGTAATAGCAGTAGCACCAATACGTTTAGGCAGCTGGTTCTGTTCCACTGCCTGGTCTGTGAGACGATGAGCAAGACGAGTAACATCTTGAATAGTAGCAAGGTTGGTCGATGTCACATGACTTTGAATCTCTGGTACTAAGCCTTTGAGGTACAACTCAATGCGCTTGATGGGAGGATCCACCATAGTTGGACATAACACTGCCAGTTCGTTGGATCGTTTCGTGTACGCTTCTATCCCTGACCCCGTCATCTTCAGGTTAAATAACTCCACTTCCAGCTTGTGGATGTCATCATGACTACAATATTCACGTTTGATTAGTTCCTTGTAATCCTTCCAAGGGGTGGCGTTAGTAACAGCCAACCCTAACATCTGAACTTGCGCATTCCACCAAGTCAGCGCAATTCCTTCTAGAGTACCAGTGGCGTACTTCACCCTGCGAGCCTCAGGGCATTCTCACATCTCAAAAATGGACTCGAGCTTTTCAAACCAATTGAGGAGTCCAACTGCTCCTTCCGTGCCACTAAAAGTAGTAGGACGACAGTCCATGAAAGTTTGGAACGTGCACACAGGTGGTTGAGCGTGTTGACCTGTCGTGTGTGTAAGAGTAAACATACTGAAGTACGAGTGTTGGTTTACGAAAGTAGGATCTAAAGATCCTAGAGTAAGTGGTAATGGCAGGTTACACCTCCTGCCTGGGCAGCTGCGAGTGTTGTAGTAACTTGTTCAGTGATCGAAGCCGGCAACTGGGCTTGAGTTAGGTTAACGCGTCCACTCATGATCTTGATATCAAGGAGAACATGAGTGAGAGAGGTTCGCGAATAGTGCGATGACAGAAGAGAGTAAGCACACAAGTGTTCTCATGCAATAGTGTTACGTTAATCTAAGCATACCCTGAGCAAAGTTCTATGCAATTCTAGCAAGTAGGTAATAAAACATATACCAAATTACCTAGGATGTCGAGTCTTGCACGTGGAGCGAGGCGTCGTTGTGGATCGTTGAGCACTGTTCTGGTTATAGCCTGGTTTTAATAAAAACGTTTTCCCCTTATTAAAACCGAGTTCTCTATAACCAATGGCTCTGATACCAATCTGTCACACCCCCAAAATCCACACGCGGAGTACCACCGCTTGGAGGCGTGAAATGACCAGGATCAAGCCACCAATCATATTGAACATAAGTATATAGTAAAAGTCATTCATCAATACGATAGGTGTTTCCAAAACCAAATATAAACAAGTGTGTAGCGGAAGCATTTAAAGTAAACCCAACATAAGTTTAAGTACAAAATGTCATAATGTTTAACAACACATTCACGATCCATGTCCACAACGACCGTGCCTCCCGTGCAAGCTCCAAAAGTACCTAAGGTCCTGCAAGGCATGTAACAGAGAGTCAACAACTAGTTGAGCGAGTTCACAGTGGGTTATTTAGTTATAATGTTCATATCGTAAATTGTATGTTCGTTTAGTAATCATGTATCGTATGTAATAGCATCGCGGCCCTCAAGGCATGTTTGCGAAGTTTAGTGGGGGTTTCCCATGTTTTCTAGACTAGTTATATTTGTATCGCGGCCCTCCAGGCATGTTTGCGAAGATTAAAGTATAGTTCGCGGCCATTCCAGGCATGTTTGCGAAGATTGTTCTAGTATAGTTCGCGGCCATTCCAGGCATGTTTGCGAAGATTGTTCTAGTATAGTTCGCGGCCATTCCAGGCATGTTTGCGAAGATTGTTCTAGTATAGTTCGCGGCCATTCCAGGCATGTTTGCGAAGATTGTTCTAGTATAGTTCGCGGCCATTCCAGGCATGTTTGCGAAGATTGTTCTAGTATCGCGGCCGATCCCGGCATGTGTGCGAAGAGAAGTATATGTATCTCTAGTCTAGTAGTATCTACCATTGACCTTCCTCTCCCGAGGCCAATGGTATGTAATTCCGATAACTCTTAAGCATAAATAATCAATCAACCCATTCCCAACCCCGGAAATCCCATGCCTTGGTAGAAGTGTGAACTCACCTTGTTTGCTCGGTATGCTAAGTTAAGTGCTCACAATAAATCAGTCAAGTCCTATAGTGCACGTATATACAGTCAGTTTATGTTTGCAAGGTTTCGTTTGCAATCTATGTTACCAAGTGTGTTTGACTGTTAACATCATGTATCACATAGACAATTAATCACATTCATGCCATTCATACTTCACATAAATTTCCTCCACAGTTCATTCTAATCATGGTTATTCTCTTACATACTTGACAGGTTTAACAAGCTTAACAAGGTTAACATATGTAACAAGGATAACAACTTTACAGTATTAGTTAACTGACAGAGTTAACACCTTTTAGCTGAATTAATAATCTATGCAGAACCAACATGCTAAACAAAGTTGCTAGACTTAACAGAATTGATAACAAACAAGATTGTTAAACATAACAGAGTTAATCAAACTAATAAAGCTAGCAACTTAATAACTTAACAGAGTTAGTTAACTAACACACTAAACAGGTTAACAGCAAACAATAGAATGAAATCATCAAAGTGGCGAAATCCCTTTATGTTGCCGAAATCCAACTTGGGCCGAAATCAACATGTGGGCCGAAATCACTAGCTTAGCCGAAAACCCTTTATGTTCGAAATCCCATATGTGCCGAAATCACTATGTGGGTCGAAAACTCATCTGGGCCAAATACACTATATGGGCCGAAATCACTTAAGTGATTTCGTCCAGTATAAAATGGTGGGGGTGTTTTCGTTACTGTTCATCATCATCAACAACACTTACTGTAACTTAAAACCCAGCAAATTCTAATCCCATTTCTTATCAGATTCAACCCCTTTTGTACAAGCAATCAATCAAACAAAAGCATAAAGCATTTGATTAGATATCTACTCATCTGTATTCTCAGAATTAACATCCAACAACATCATAGTGTTTATCATTTAACAGGAGATCTAGTTTAAGCATCTATCAACTGGCTATCTACGATCACTTTATCTCGAAGATTAACAATCACCATTTAACAGAGAACAACGATCTAAACATTTAATCATCAATCAAAATCAGATCACAAGATCATAATATCTCACAGTAGCAGTTAATATAAGATATCCTCTTAACATGTAAATCACTAACCTTAGATTTAAACAGAGGTTTGGCTTCAAGATGAGGAGTTCTGTTTGTGGGTTTCAGATGTAGAGAGAGAGAGAACAAAGTGATAAGGTTTGGTAAATGGGTAACATCTCGGAGAAGATTGTGATTAAATAAATATATAATATCTAATATCTCACTGGGCCTAAAGCCCATCTCTGATTTCGCCAAACATTCTGGACGAAAACACTAAAGTGTTTTCATCACTTGGGTGATTTCATGGGTATTGTTTTCAGTAAGAGTTCATCTTTATTTAACATACAATCACATATAAAAATATATTATGGATCCCAAGTATAAAATATCAATCGAAATACGATATAACGTATTACAAAGGTAAGCGTTGTGAAACAACGAGTCGTGTAAACAAACACATAAACAATAAAAAAAAATTAACGTGCACTAAATGCGAAGATGGAAATCTCGGAAACTCGAGTTGTCACAACGTGATTGTAATCACGATGGTTATAGTCCTTTGTGACTATGCCTACTGATTACCACGTTGTCAAGGGTCGTAAGGGTAAGCGATCTAATAAATCGCTTATACCTTCGAACCCGACCCATTTGGTCGATCATTAGGATCTGACCAAACACATTAGGTGACCATAGCATACAGGGAATAACCTTCCGAGGTTATACCTTATGGTCGCTTCGTTTAAGTAGTTGTATGATAGGTAGTTTATATGCCTTAGGTAAATTACCAAAATACCCCTTTGATGCCAAAATTCATTTTAAACATATGTAACATAACTTTTGATATCTAAACTGATTTGACAACAATATTAGACATGTTAAGGCATATGTTACTTGTCATAGGACTAGTTAGGCGGTCCGAACGCGTTTCACGCGAACGACGCTTTAAAGTAGCATAAGCTACCTAAACGGGTCGTAATGGGTTGTAAACACTTAGGTTAGGTTTCATTTAGTATGTAGGCTTTGTTAAACCATATGACACGAGTCTCCATACTCATTTGGTTTACGAACCCTCATTCTATCTAAATCTTCCGATTTAGGTCCGGTTTATTAACATAGTTACCTATATTAGGTGCCGTTTGATATCCGTGATCTCTAGCATTGCTTGGTGGTTATCTTAGGACTTCTGAGCAATCTCAGGTGAGTACATAGACCCCTCTTTCACTGTTTTCCAAACGTTTTGGGGTGGAACACATGTGCCTACTTGTTACTTTCATGCTTTCACATCATATACATGCTATGTTCATTAGTACATTTATAGTACATGATTTCATTACATTTTATGCTATGTATGCCCATTGTGTGCGTACTTAGTACATTGCCTTACATTACATGCTATGTATGCCCATTGTGTGCGTACTTAGTACATTGTTTTACATTACACTTATGCTATGTATTTCCATTACGTGCATACTTAGTACATTGTTTTACATTACATTTCTGTTGCATATGCTCATCCAGCATATGAACACATTATACTACATTTTGAACCGTTGTAACCATTTGACTATGTGAACCATCGTAACCCTTTGATTATATGAACCGTTTCTAACTATGGAACCGTGTGAACCAGTTGTATCTGTTGACATGATTTACATTTGACAATAGACATTTGACTATACATAAACATTTCTACAATTGTTAAACATTTCATCTTGATGGTTTGGTTTCAGTAAGTGATTTACGTAACGAGGCGTGTGTAATATGATACAAGCATGGTGGATACGCCGCTGGTACTTCCTATATATAAGTGTTTGTATGGTATCACATATTATAGCGTTATTTGAATCATTTCAATTTGAGACATATAACATTTTATACAAATAAAATACTTTTCACAAGACATTGATTTACAAACAACTTATCTTATACAAACTCATTTTACATGGTTATTCATTTAACCATACATTATTCTCTTATTTATACATATCATCTGATATTATCGTTTTTCAAATGATTTACAAGACAAAGAAAATTACAAGGTTCATGACTAAACATTTTCTCAAACATAAGTCATGGATTCTGTCTTCACAAAACCTATGTATCTCACAGGCATTTGTATGCTGACGTACCTATTTTCACATGTGTTTTCAGGAGATGATGCATACGACTTATCAAGACATACTTAGGCGGACCTGTGCCTTAGTGACTTAAAACGAGACAAGAACTAGTTAATTTTTGTTATATACTCTTTGTTTCTTGTTTAAAACAATGTAACTCTCTTGTTTGATAAATAAAACGAAACTTTAATTGCCATGGATTTGAAACAATTAATTCTGTTACAACACTCCCCGACGTTTCCGCCACGTTTTGTATGTTCCACGTGGTCGGGGTGTGACAAAACACAAGTATGTTGAGCCTGAGAGATGCAAGATTGGATATCAGATCGAACTTTTGACACAATGAAGCTTGACACGTTCTTTACGACTCAATGCGTCAGCCACGATATTCGCCTTACCAGGGTGGTAACGAATTTCGCAGTCGTAGTCGTTTAGAAGTTCAACCCAATGTCGTTGCCTCATGTTGAGCTCTTTCTGATTAAAGATGTGCTGAAGACTTTTGTGGTCAGTGAAAACCACACATTTTGTACCATACAAATAGTGTCTCTAGATTTTGAGAGTGAACATAACTGCACCTAACTCAAGATCATGAGTGGTGTAGTTCTTTTCGTGTATCTTCAGCTGCCTTGATGCATATGCTATGACTTTGTTCCTTTGCATGAGAACACAGCCAAGACCCAAATTTGATGCATCACAATACACGACAAAATCATCATTGCCCACAGGCAAAGATAGGATAGGCGCATCACAAAGCTTCTACTTCAAGGTCTGAAATGTTTCTTCATATTTGATTCCCCATTCAAAGGGTTTGTTCTTCTGAGTCAGAGCAGTTAGGGGAACTACAATCTTTGAGAAGTTTTCGATGAAGCGGCGGTAATAACCCGCGAGACCAAGAAAAGAACGAACCTCAGTAGGAGTAGTAGGCGTATCCCAATCCTTAATCGCACTGATCTTGGATGGATCGACATGAATACCTTGTTCGTTGATAATATGTAGTAAAAATTGAACTTCCTTAAGCCAAAATTCACATTTGGAGAACTTGGCAAAAAGTTGCTCTTTCTTCAGGAGTTCTAGAGTAAGACGAAGATTTTGCTCGTGATCAGGTTGCGTCTTAGAATAAATCAAGATGTCATCAATGAAAACGATGATGAACTTATCCAAATAAGGCTTACAAAGCCTATTCATTAAGTCCATAAAAACAGCAGGAGCATTAGTCAAACCGAATGGCATAACTGTGAACTCATAATGTCCATAGCGAGTGCGGTAAGCAGTCTTGGGAATATCTTCTTCATGCACACGAAGTTGATGATACCCAGAACGTAGATCAATCTTTGAAAAGTATGAAGCACCCTGTAATTGATCAAAGAGATCATCAATGCGAGGTAGGGGATATCAATTCTTGATGGTAAGCTTGTTAAGCTCACGGTAATCAATGCACATCCTGAAAGATTCATCCTTCTTTTTGACAAAAAGAACGGGAGCACCCCAAGGTGAAAAGCTAGGACGAATAAAACCTTTGTCAGAAAGCTCCTGAAGCTGCTTAGACAACTCTTGCATCTCAGACGGTGCAAGATGATATGGAGATCTGGCAATAGGATTTGCACCAGGTACAAGATCAATACGAAACTCGACTTGGCGTGCTGGGGGTAAACCAGGTAACTCTTCAGGAAACAACTCAGGATAATTCCGAACAACAGGGATATCTATTAGACTTACCTTTGCCTTTATCTGCTATAACGTGTGCCAAAAAGGCCACATAGTTCTTTCACAGATACTTCTGAGCCTGAGTACAAGACATGAGCTTGAGGCTACTAGCAGGTTTCTCACCACGAACCTGTAGGATCTAACATGTCGAGAGTGGAACACGAACAATCTTCTCGAAACAAACTACCTCTGCGTGATGCTTGGCTAACCAATCCATACCCACTATAACATCAAAACTCCCAAGTTGCATCGGTGTGAGGTCGATGGGAAAAAGATGGTTGTTAGGGTTCAACTGGTAGTTACGGAGAACAGAATCGAGAACAACGGGATCACCACTAGCAACTTCTACTGTCAAAGGCTTTCCTAGTTTCATTCTAGACATGCGAAGCAATGGCTCAAAAGATAACGACACAAAACTCTTATCGGCACCCGAATAAAAAAGAACAGAAGTAGACTGATTGTTAACAAAGAATGTACCGTTCACCACCTCGTTGTCTGCACGTGCCTCATTAGCATTCATGTTGAAGACTCGACCTCGAGCCTGACCCTGCTTCTGATTTGCGTTGGCCAGTCTTGGACACTGGTTTCTATAGTGGGTCAGATCCCCACAGTTATAGCAAGAACCAGGTGGGTAGTGAGGTCGTGCAGCTTGAGCCTGTTGTTGAGCAGGAGGCTGAGCAGCTTGCTGAGCTAGGTTCTGAGCTGCTTGATTCTGATTAGCAGGAAGACGACATGTGGCAGTAAGATGACCAGATCTTCCACAATTAGTACAATAACGACAATGGAGGTGCGGCTGATGATGACCGTTACACCTGTTGCACAGAGGTGCATTGCTAAGGTATGGTTTCTTGGCAAGTGGTTGCGCAGGTTGATTTGGAGCAGCTTGATTGGCCTGTGAAGTAACGGAGAAGTTTTGGGAAGCCTTGCGCTTCCTAGACCCTTTCGAAGAACCAGAATCCTTGCCCTTCTTGTTCTTACCCTTCTTGCTTTCACCCTTATCAGATGACTATTTCTTACCCTTGTCACCCTTCCTATGAAACTTCCCCTTTCTGATTTGCGACTCAGTCAATGTCGCAGATAGCTCGATTGCCTGACGAACTGTGGTAGGGTTACTACAAGTGACGATGTCTTGAACGGAGTCAGGTAAGCCATCAATATACCTCTCGATAGCCTTCTCGAGTGGGGTAACCATTGTAGGGCAAAGTAGGCTTAGCTCCTCATACCCGTCGGTATAAGCCCGGTGTTCACCACTATCCTGCTTCAAGTCATCAAACTCCCTTTCTAAAGCCCTTAGCTCATGACGTGTCACACCCCTTTCTACGGCGGAAGCACGAGGTGTGATCATGAAAGGTTCTCATTGCATACGAAGAGTAAACATGCTACATGCTCGTAAAATAACATTCAAATACCATAATTTGAAAACATACGTTAGCGTTTACATCGCTAAGTCGCATAAAACATTGTCTTAAAAGTTTACAACTTTATTTAAAGTTAAACACAAGCGACATCCACGAGCATAAGCAAGACCGCGCGCACATCCATTCTAGTTACCTGAAATACATGTGAGTTTTTGGAAAAACGTCAACATAAAGTTGGTGTGAATTCATGCTGTTTTGTATTTCATGTTTGTATACTTTGTATGAAAACATAGTTTGTGAGTAAATCAAGTTTTCATATGTAAATCCAGTTTCATGTGTACACCACGTACATCTGTATAATTCAATTTCTTCTTGAGTACCCCACGTACTCAAGTTTAATTCTCATTCTCTTGAGTACCCCACGTACTTCAAGTATAATTCAATCTTCTTGAGTACCCCACGTACTTCAAGTTATATATCAATTTTGTATGGTATGAATTTTATGTAAATACAGTATTTCTGTAATTATCAGATTGTTAATGGGTTGCAAAGCCATTAACCTGTGGCACGTCATAGGAAGTCACCAAACCTAAGGCATTTAATTGGTATATTCTGAGACACAAAAGCACCACTCGATTCTCGCCCCGACCGAGTGTGAGGCTGCCAGGCACCCGTTAGATCTAACCTTTTGTTCTGCGGTCTGAATGTATACGTTGATTAATGGTGCTTCTGAACCCTATTCGTGACACTATTTCTCATAACGCCTCCTACTTGGTTCTCGTTCTCACCAAGCGCGTTTCTTGTTATCATTTCTCATAGCGCCTTATACTTGGTTCTCGTCTCACCAAATGCGCTTCTCATATTCATATATTTCGTCACACTTGGTTCTCGTTCTCACCAAGTGTACTTCTTGTATTCATATATTTCGTCACACTTGGTTCTCGTTCTCACCAAGTGTACTTCTTGTATTTATATCATACCATTTATAAATATTGTACTTTTGTACATGTATTTCACCCCCGAAGTTATAAAAACTGAAAACAGTTAAAGAGAAAAGGGGGAGCATGAACTCACAACTTTGCGTTCCTAGCGTCGTAAACTCCACCGGATTTGCTTACTTAACGTCGTAACCTATACGCGTTTTCTTATCGTTAGTCACTAGACTTGCGTCGCACAAGTACAGTCACTCTCTTTTGTGTATATTCTTGTGTTAAAAATATTCCATATTTTTAACTATGTATCTTACTTATATTATTTTCTTCAAAAATAAATATAAGTCTTTTATGTGTTGCACTTTGCACCCGAATCGTGTATCTTGTGTTTTGTATGTGTATTTCTATATTTCTACTCCTCGTGAGTATTTAGTGTATTTTTAAGTCTTAATACACTAGCACGTATAACACATACTATATACACTTAGCACAAAATTTGGTGATAAAATAATATATATTTTTCTCTCAAAAATATATACTTATTATCCATTTTTATTCTTCAAGAAATCACCATTTCTTATCATCAAAAGTTAGGGAAACCTTGTTAATGTTTTGAGGTATATTTTTAGGGGATAAGTTTCTCAAAACTCATATTTTTCTAAGTGTCAAAATTTATAAAAATTTTGACAGAGTTTCCCCTAAAAATGGAAGTTTCCCACGTTTTCAAAACGTGTGTTTATTTTCTTTTAAATCATCACCAATCATCAATAATCAGCAACAACAATTATCAACAATAATCGTCAACAATAATCACTAATTTCATGAACTTGCATATTTACAAAAATGTGTAGTAACTTACTAGCACATTTAGTAAGTCTTGTTATCTTTAAAAATAAGTTTAACTTCTTAAAAACTTTATTTTTAAAGAGTATGAAGTTTTACAACTTCTAGCCGGTTTTTACGAAAATTATTTCTTTGTTACAACCCTTGTTACACAAGTAGCCATACACTTGTTTGTTCACAAAAACCACTTTTGTTTGTGTAAGACCCGGTTTAGAACATGTGATTTCTTTAAAGTGTGGTTCTTAAAAAAATACCACTTGCAGATACGTAGATCCGCTAGTTTTAAACTCCATTGTACAAGTTAAATTACTTTTACACAAGTAAAATATTTCTACACAAGTTCATGCATCTTGTGTGGTAGAGTTTCGCCTTTTAACCCTTGCGGTAGCCAAAAACGAGCTTATGTGAAGATACATGATCTTACAAAGTCGGGTTAAACGGAGATCCGAGCTACCACATCATAGATCGGGTCTCAATAATCACATATTTCAAGTCCTACGACTTTTACACAAGTTATATGCTATTAACCACCACTTTAAGTGTTTTTAGTAGACTTTTAATCATCATTCTTCATTTTAACGAGATTCAACCGACAATATTTCTTTTAACCACTTTAGATAAGCTTAAAAACAAGTTTTAAACATTATACCTCTAGCTCGGGGCTAGGGAAGATTCTTGATGAAAAATGCGTGGATAAAAGCTTAAGAAAGAGGTCCTTCGTGTTCCGCTTGCTCCAAGCTTCCTAATACGTGACCTCTAACACTTGTGTGACCTTGGAATGGCTTGAACAAGGTTCGAAAAATTGATGGATGCTTAGGGGTGTTTGGCCGTAAGTTGTGAGAGAGAAAGAGGAGTGTTCTTGTTGAGAGTTTAAGTGTTAAGTGATTTATGGTTCAAGTCTTGATTTTATAGGCAAAAGTTAGTGTCATTAACCAATGGGTTTAGTGTCTTTAAAGTACATGACAAATCCAACAAGATATGAACTAAAGATCCCATATGGGGATATGGTCTCCCAACCGTCCAACACATGGGGGGGGGGCTAAGTGAAACATTTCTAACTACTAGTTAGTTATTAGTTGGAAATCAAATGTCTAGTTAGTGCCTTGTGGTATATCATATAATGTGTAGTGTGTCAGGGTGTGCGGGGACCCTAACTAGCTTAGAAAAATAAAAACAATGCTTCTAGCATTATTTTGGTGTTCCGGGTATTGTCCGGTTGTTCGGTTAGATACCGATTCGTTAAAGTGCTAAATTACACTTTTTAGTGTCGTTTAAGTACCTTTCTTGTACTCTTTCAATTCCCAACACTTAGGGAAATATTCTGGGTAATAAAATGACATTTCTGCACAACATTCATATGCTTAAATGCTGAATTATTGCTGATTTGTATAAATTCTGCACTTAAAGTGCGTTTCGGGTGCTTTTTAGTGCTTATTTTTGCTTTCGCAACGTATAATAATTAAACCCTTGTATGTACTCTTGGGTTTTAATGTGCTTTTGTCGTCGGACCTACACCTAGGCCTCAGTTATAATGTCTGACTGCTTTCTGCAGTTCCGTTGACACATAGTGTCTTACCGGTGAGTTTACTATTATTCTGACGCAACGCTCTTGTTTATGCATAAAGCAATATTTTGTAGTATACAACATGCATGAATTCACTTGTTTAAACGTGTGTTCAGACATTTCTGACACTTAAACTCTTAATTGCAGTCATTAAGCAATAATTAATGTGTACGGAAATTACCGGTTTGTGCCAGTTGTCACAGTCTCCCCCCGTTAAAAGAATTTCGTCCCGAAATTCAGACTGAACTAACTCTCGCTGGAGTCTTCTTGAATAGGTGGGGATACTTTTTCTTGAACTGGTCTTCACGTTCCCATGTGTACTCGGGTCCGTGCTTAGAGCTCCAACGTACTTTGACAAGTTTCACACTGCTCCTCCTGGTCTTGTTGACTTTCCAGTCAGTAACCTCAACGGGTTGTTCTGTAAATCGGAGGGCTTCATCAATATGCACCTCATCCAACGGGATGGTCACGTTTTCTTGCGTTGGACTCTTCTTCAGGTTGGATACATGAAACGTATCATGTACTCCATTAAGTTCTGCCGGTAACTCCAACTTGTATGCCACGGTACCAATTCTTCTCAATATTCTGAATGGTCCGATGTATCGTGGATTCAACTTTCCACGCTTTCCAAATCTGACTACGCCCTTCCATGGTGAGACTTTTAACAACACTTTGTCTCCCACCTCGAAATCTACCGATTTTCTATTTGGGTCCGCGTAGCTCTTTTGTCGTTCTCGAGCCGCCCTAATGCGCTCTCGGATCTGCGCAATCTTGTCGGTTGTCTCTTGTACAAGTTCAGGACCAACCATACGTTTATCTCCGGCATCTGCCCAACACAGGGGCGATCGGCATTTGCGGCCATACAGAGCTTCGAACGGCGCGGCTTTTATGCTTGTATGATAACTGTTATTGTAGGAAAACTCAACTAAAGGTAGATGAGTATCCCAGCTGCCGCCTAGATCCATGACACATGCGCGAAGCATATCTTCTAATGTTTGTATAGTCCGTTCGCTCTGGCCGTCTGTTTGCGGATGGAATGCCGTGCTCAGATCTAACTGAGATCCAAAGGCTTCCTGAAATGATTGCCAGATTCTTGAGACAAAGCGTCCATCTCTGTCTGAAATGATTGAGATTGGCACTCCATGACGTGCCACAATCTCTCTTAAGTATATCTCTGCCAGCTTTCCAGTGCTATCCTTCTCTCGGATTGGTAGGAAATGCGCAGACTTCGTCAATCGATCAACTATTACCCATATTATATCGTGCCCTCTCGGGGTCCTGGGTAATTTCGTTATGAAGTCCATCGAGATTTGTTCCCACTTCCACACGGGAATCTCTGGTTGTTGTAGTAGGCCGGACGGTTTCTGATATTCGGCCTTAACCTTCGCACAGGTTAGGCATTTTCCAACATAAACAGCAACGTCTCTTTTGAGTCTCGGCCACCAATAGTACTCTTTCAAGTCTTGGTACATCTTGTCCGATCCTGGATGGATCGAATATCTCGATTTGTGGGCTTCATTAAGGATGACTTCTCGTATGCCACCATAGAGTGGAACCCAAATACGCTTCTTAAAGTATAAGGCTCCCTCTTCGTTTGGCACCATGTAATTCAATGCACCCCGGAGGTATTCAGCGTTACGGTTCTCTTCTTTAAGAGCTTCTTGTTGTGCATCCCGAATGCGTGCAGTGAGGTTCGTCCGAATCGTCATTTCCAATGCTCGAACCCTTAGGGTCTTAACCCTTTCCTTTCGGCTCAACGCGTCCGCTACAACGTTTGCCTTTCCAGGATGGTACTTAATCTCACAGTCATAATCATTCAGCAGCTCGACCCAACGTCGCTGGCGCATATTCAATTCCTTCTGATCAAATATGTGTTGTAAGCTTTTGTGATCTGTGAAGATTGTACATTGAGTACCATATAAATAATGTCGCCAAATCTTCAAGGCGAATACCACTGTGCCCAACTCTAGGTCGTGAGTGGTATAATTTCTTTCATGAACCTTCAGTTGTCTTGAAGCGTAAGCGATGACTTTTTGGCGTTGCATGAGCACGCAACCCAAGCCTTGTCGTGAGGCATCGCAGTATACCACGAAGTCTTCAGTGCCTTCGGGTAATGATAGTATCGGTGCATCGCAGAGCTTGTTCTTAAGTAGCTGAAAGGCTTCTTCTTGTTTGTGACCCCAGTCGTATTTCATGTCCTTCTGTGTAAGGGTCGTTAGCGGTTGAGCTATTTTTGAGAAATTCTCGATGAATCGTCGGTAATAGCCCGCTAAGCCCAAAAATTGACGAACTTCAGTTGGGGTCTTGGGAGCTTCCCAATTCTTTATTGCTTCTATCTTGGACGGGTCTACGTGAATGCCTTTCTCATTCACCACGTGACCAAGAAATTGTACTTCGCGAATCCAGAATTCGCATTTCGAGAACTTTGCATAAAGTTTCTCTTTCTTCAGTAGTTCCAAGATGGTTCTGAGATGTTGCTCGTGCTCTTCTTTCGTTCGCGAGTAAATTAGGATATCATCGATAAATACAATCACGAATTTATCGAGATATGGTTTGCACACGCGGTTCATTAGGTCCATAAAGACCGCTGGCGCGTTCGTCAATCCAAACGGCATCACAAGAAATTCGTAGTGCCCATATCGCGTTCTGAATGCAGTCTTTGGCACGCTTTCATCTTGGATTCTCAGCTGATGGTATCCAGATCGAAGGTCGATCTTGGAATAGTAGCTTGATCCTTGCAATTGATCAAATAAGTCATCAATCCTTGGTAGCGGATACCGATTCTTAATTGTGAGCTTGTTCAGTTCCCTGTAATCGATACACATCCGCAGTGTTCCATCCTTCTTCTTTACGAATAATACTGGAGCTCCCCAGGGTGAGAAGCTTGGCCTTATGAATCCTTTATCCAACAACTCCTGGAGCTGTGTAGATAATTCTTGCATTTCGGATGGCGCAAATCGATATGGAGCCTTGGCTACAGGAGCGGCTCCTGGAACCAAGTCTATGTGGAATTCGACTTGTCGTTGCGGAGGTAGTCCTGGCAGATCTTCAGGGAATACATCAGGAAATTCCTTCACCACAGGAATGTCTTCGAGTTTTGGCTCCACAGCCTTCTTGTCTATAACGTGTGCTAGGAAAGCGACACATCCTTTCCTCAAGCACTTCTGTGCCTTCATACAGCTGATGATTCGAAGAGGCGCGTCTCGTTTTTCTCCATGTACTATGAGAGTTTCATCATTCGCCAGAGGGATGCGAATGATTTTCTCATGACAAATGACTTCAGCTTTGTTCTTGGACAACCAGTCCATTCCGACTACTACATCGAAGCTACCCAATTGAATAGGTAAGAGGTCGATGCTAAAATTCCGTTCGCCAAGTTCTAGTGTGCAGCCTCTAACAACTTCGCTTGATTCAACGAGTTTACCATTGGCTAGTTCTATGGAATAAGGAATTTCTAATCTACTAGATTCTATTCCGAGTATGCGTTTAAATTCCACAGACATGAAACTATAATCGGTGCCAGTGTCGAATAATATGGATGCAATGTGATTGTTAATGAGGAACGTACCGTTGACCACATTAGGGTCCTTGCGTGCGTCCCTTGCTCTAATTACAAATGCTCGGGTCTGAGCATTGTTTCCCCTTGGGCAATTTTTCTTGAAATGATCCATGCCTCCACAACCAAAGCATCCTTGGCTTTGCCCAGCTCCACGGCTATTCCGGTTACCATTGCCATTCTCATTCCCATTCCTTCCGTTTCCCCAACAGTTTTCTGCTTGGTGACCCAATCTACCACATTTGTCGCACCTTGGAATGCGACAAGCTCCTTTATGATGAAACTTACATTTTTGGCATTCAGGCATGGAGCCTTGGTATGCCTTGGTTGAAAGGGTCTTCGCCTCCTGAGACGGGTTAGCGTCACGCTTTTTGTTGAAACCTTCGTTGTTGCGGGTCGCTTGATTCAGATTCGAACGCTTTCTCTTCTTGTCACCGGACGACTCATCATGTGTCTCGGTCTTCTTTGTTGGGTTCAACGATAACTTCTTCTTACGAACACAATCTTTGGTCAGGCTGACAGCCAGAGTTACAGCCTCAGTGATTGTTTGTGGTTTGGCTGACGTCACCATGCCACGAAACTCTGAGGCCAGTCCCCAAATGTAGCGTTCGACACGCTTGAATTCGGGAGTCACCATGTAGGGAAGCACTCTGGACAGATCGTGGAATCTTCGAGTATAACTATCAATATGAGCACCTTCCATAGTCAAGTGCCAGAACTCCGTTTCCAGTCTTTGGAGTTCAGCACGAGAGCAATACTTCTCTCTCATCCTTTCCTTTAGTTCCCCCCAGGTTAGACCATACGCGACATTATTGAGCAAGGTTTGGGCTTGCAAATTCCACCAAGTCAGAGCTTCATCGACAAACAACCCGGTAGCAAAGGTGACTTGTTGATCCGCGGTACACTTGCTCATGCGAAAAGTAGCTTCAGTCTTCTCCGTCCAGCGCACAAATGCTACTGCACCTCCTGTGCCATCATAGTTCATCGGCTTGCAGTCGAGGAACTGCTTAAATGTGCAGCTTCGAACTGCGCTGTCTCCAGATGAATCTCCATTCCCATTATGTCTAGCGTTGCTTGGTCTTTCACTGTCTTGAGTACGGTTTGCCTCGTACTGGGCGATAGCAGCGGAGACCCGTTCTTCCAGTAGAGCCTCCAGCTCTTCGGCAATTCTTGGCAGTGGGGGAGGAGGAGGTTGGTCACGAGCGTTCACAGCTTTCCTGGGTGCCATGTTCTGACAGAACATAACACAGCAGGGTTAGGCATTTGTTTGATATCGTCACACTAGACTGTAGTATCATATATATTCACAGGTATATATACCACACACGTGACATCAAACAATTATTACTCTAGCAGAGTACTTAGTAGGCTTGCACTGAGGGAATCTATACGTGACAAGACTTGCTGTGATTTTTGTGCACTGAATTCCATAATTATGTATGCATCCATAATTACGTAACTCCTTGCACAGTCCGCACAGTTCGTTTCATCCTCGTATTTCTTCCTTCAGATGGGCCATCGCTTTCAGGTAAAGTCACGTATACTCGTGACATTCTACTTCTAGTACATGCTAATTATCACACATAATTGCAAGTAATTTCTAGTCAATGACAAGTGCTACTCTAGTGCACTCTAAGTCTTGTAGTGTCTTTTCTAGACTCATGTAGACAGTTTCAGGTAGTGGATGTCGCGGGACGTTTTATGCAATGAAAACTCTTTGAAAATTGTTTTCGTGAATGGATCCTAGAGATTGTAGACTAGACTCGAGAAGGAATCCTGGTTCACTACAATCGCAGCTCTGATACCAATCTGTCACACCCCTTTCTACGGCGGAAGCACGAGGTGTGATCATGAAAGGTTCTCATTGCATACGAAGAGTAAACATGCTACATGCTCGTAAAATAACATTCAAATACCATAATTTGAAAACATACGTTAGCGTTTACATCGCTAAGTCGCATAAAACATTGTCTTAAAAGTTTACAACTTTATTTAAAGTTAAACACAAGCGACATCCACGAGCATAAGCAAGACCGCGCGCACATCCATTCTAGTTACCTGAAATACATGTGAGTTTTTGGAAAAACGTCAACATAAAGTTGGTGTGAATTCATGCTGTTTTGTATTTCATGTTTGTATACTTTGTATGAAAACATAGTTTGTGAGTAAATCAAGTTTTCATATGTAAATCCAGTTTCATGTGTACACCACGTACATCTGTATAATTCAATTTCTTCTTGAGTACCCCACGTACTCAAGTTTAATTCTCATTCTCTTGAGTACCCCACGTACTTCAAGTATAATTCAATCTTCTTGAGTACCCCACGTACTTCAAGTTATATATCAATTTTGTATGGTATGAATTTTATGTAAATACAGTATTTCTGTAATTATCAGATTGTTAATGGGTTGCAAAGCCATTAACCTGTGGCACGTCATAGGAAGTCACCAAACCTAAGGCATTTAATTGGTATATTCTGAGACACAAAAGCACCACTCGATTCTCGCCCCGACCGAGTGTGAGGCTGCCAGGCACCCGTTAGATCTAACCTTTTGTTCTGCGGTCTGAATGTATACGTTGATTAATGGTGCTTCTGAACCCTATTCGTGACACTATTTCTCATAACGCCTCCTACTTGGTTCTCGTTCTCACCAAGCGCGTTTCTTGTTATCATTTCTCATAGCGCCTTATACTTGGTTCTCGTCTCACCAAATGCGCTTCTCATATTCATATATTTCGTCACACTTGGTTCTCGTTCTCACCAAGTGTACTTCTTGTATTCATATATTTCGTCACACTTGGTTCTCGTTCTCACCAAGTGTACTTCTTGTATTTATATCATACCATTTATAAATATTGTACTTTTGTACATGTATTTCACCCCCGAAGTTATAAAAACTGAAAACAGTTAAAGAGAAAAGGGGGAGCATGAACTCACAACTTTGCGTTCCTAGCGTCGTAAACTCCACCGGATTTGCTTACTTAACGTCGTAACCTATACGCGTTTTCTTATCGTTAGTCACTAGACTTGCGTCGCACAAGTACAGTCACTCTCTTTTGTGTATATTCTTGTGTTAAAAATATTCCATATTTTTAACTATGTATCTTACTTATATTATTTTCTTCAAAAATAAATATAAGTCTTTTATGTGTTGCACTTTGCACCCGAATCGTGTATCTTGTGTTTTGTATGTGTATTTCTATATTTCTACTCCTCGTGAGTATTTAGTGTATTTTTAAGTCTTAATACACTAGCACGTATAACACATACTATATACACTTAGCACAAAATTTGGTGATAAAATAATATATATTTTTCTCTCAAAAATATATACTTATTATCCATTTTTATTCTTCAAGAAATCACCATTTCTTATCATCAAAAGTTAGGGAAACCTTGTTAATGTTTTGAGGTATATTTTTAGGGGATAAGTTTCTCAAAACTCATATTTTTCTAAGTGTCAAAATTTATAAAAATTTTGACAGAGTTTCCCCTAAAAATGGAGGTTTCCCACGTTTTCAAAACGTGTGTTTATTTTCTTTTAAATCATCACCAATCATCAATAATCAGCAACAACAATTATCAACAATAATCGTCAACAATAATCACTAATTTCATGAACTTGCATATTTACAAAAATGTGTAGTAACTTACTAGCACATTTAGTAAGTCTTGTTATCTTTAAAAATAAGTTTAACTTCTTAAAAACTTTATTTTTAAAGAGTATGAAGTTTTACAACTTCTAGCCGGTTTTTACGAAAATTATTTCTTTGTTACAACCCTTGTTACACAAGTAGCCATACACTTGTTTGTTCACAAAAACCACTTTTGTTTGTGTAAGACCCGGTTTAGAACATGTGATTTCTTTAAAGTGTGGTTCTTAAAAAAATACCACTTGCAGATACGTAGATCCGCTAGTTTTAAACTCCATTGTACAAGTTAAATTACTTTTACACAAGTAAAATATTTCTACACAAGTTCATGCATCTTGTGTGGTAGAGTTTCGCCTTTTAACCCTTGCGGTAGCCAAAAACGAGCTTATGTGAAGATACATGATCTTACAAAGTCGGGTTAAACGGAGATCCGAGCTACCACATCATAGATCGGGTCTCAATAATCACATATTTCAAGTCCTACGACTTTTACACAAGTTATATGCTATTAACCACCACTTTAAGTGTTTTTAGTAGACTTTTAATCATCATTCTTCATTTTAACGAGATTCAACCGACAATATTTCTTTTAACCACTTTAGATAAGCTTAAAAACAAGTTTTAAACATTATACCTCTAGCTCGGGGCTAGGGAAGATTCTTGATGAAAAATGCGTGGATAAAAGCTAAAGAAAGAGGTCCTTCGTGTTCCGCTTGCTCCAAGCTTCCTAATACGTGACCTCTAACACTTGTGTGACCTTGGAATGGCTTGAACAAGGTTCGAAAAATTGATGGATGCTTAGGGGTGTTTGGCCGTAAGTTGTGAGAGAGAAAGAGGAGTGTTCTTGTTGAGAGTTTAAGTGTTAAGTGATTTATGGTTCAAGTCTTGATTTTATAGGCAAAAGTTAGTGTCATTAACCAATGGGTTTAGTGTCTTTAAAGTACATGACAAATCCAACAAGATATGAACTAAAGATCCCATATGGGGATATGGTCTCCCAACCGTCCAACACATGGGGGGGGGGCTAAGTGAAACATTTCTAACTACTAGTTAGTTATTAGTTGGAAATCAAATGTCTAGTTAGTGCCTTGTGGTATATCATATAATGTGTAGTGTGTCAGGGTGTGCGGGGACCCTAACTAGCTTAGAAAAATAAAAACAATGCTTCTAGCATTATTTTGGTGTTCCGGGTATTGTCCGGTTGTTCGGTTAGATACCGATTCGTTAAAGTGCTAAATTACACTTTTTAGTGTCGTTTAAGTACCTTTCTTGTACTCTTTCAATTCCCAACACTTAGGGAAATATTCTGGGTAATAAAACGACATTTCTGCACAACATTCATATGCTTAAATGCTGAATTATTGCTGATTTGTATAAATTCTGCACTTAAAGTGCGTTTCGGGTGCTTTTTAGTGCTTATTTTTGCTTTCGCAACGTATAATAATTAAACCCTTGTATGTACTCTTGGGTTTTAATGTGCTTTTGTCGTCGGACCTACACCTAGGCCTCAGTTATAATGTCTGACTGCTTTCTGCAGTTCCGTTGACACATAGTGTCTTACCGGTGAGTTTACTATTATTCTGACGCAACGCTCTTGTTTATGCATAAAGCAATATTTTGTAGTATACAACATGCATGAATTCACTTGTTTAAACGTGTGTTCAGACATTTCTGACACTTAAACTCTTAATTGCAGTCATTAAGCAATAATTAATGTGTACGGAAATTACCGGTTTGTGCCAGTTGTCACATGACGAGGATAGAATTCCCTCATCATAAGAGCCCTAAGCTCGGCCCAAGTCTGTGCTAAAGCAATCTCAGCACCACGGTCTCTCATAATCCCGTTCCACCAAGTAAGAGCCCTCTTCTGAAACACACTGGAAGCAAACTCGACTTTCCGATTATCAGGACACTAAACATGATGAAACGTACTCTCAATGCTCTCGAACCACTGTAGGAGCCCAGTTGCTCCTTCAGAACCACTGAACTTGAGTGGTTTAGCCAAATTGAAACTCTTGAAATTGCATGGAGCATTTTGGTTATTGTTGGCTTGGTTCACTTGAGCAATAATGTCTAGGAGTACGGCAGCCATATGCTGCACCATAATAGCTGCCATTTCGGCATTAGGTAGCGGATTTTCGCGTCGAGGAGGCATTCTAAAAGAGGAAACATGAGAGAAAACGGGTGAGATGATTAGATGAAAAAAATGAGATGATGCAAAAATCGACAAAGCAAAGATGGTGGTCATTCGTTTGTGCCATAAAGCAAACAAACGACACACACTGACTAATCAAAGTAAATGGGCCAAAAATAATGTATCGCGAAGACATGCTCGCCTATAAGTGAACACTCACCCCAAGAGTTCCCAAGTAAGAGTGACTGGTCCGATTATAAGGATTTGTACGAATACTCTAGCCTTAGACAGAAAACCCAGGGTACAGGCATTCAGCCTTCCAGTTTGCACGTGTTCACACTATTTAGAACCCAAAACTTTGACGAGAATTTGAAAACTTGGAAGGCACAAGGCCAAAAGAATCATTCAAAAACGAATGATTAAATTTTCAAAATCATTTTGAAAAATTGAAGGGTTCAAAACCTTATAATAAATCATTTAAAAACAGATGATTGATTTTCAAAAAAAACGTTTTGGAAAAATTGGGTTCTTGTTTTGGTAATCACCTAAGGATAGGTGAAGTGCATGTTTTAAGATCTAAACACAAGATAACTTGTGTTGGGGGTCCTAGAGAGGTTATAGTCTAGGTCAAAGCATTACTAATAACCTAATTCCCTATAACCATTGACTCTGATACCAACTCTTCTGTCACACCCCGACCACGTAAAACAACGAAGCCGCGACGGAAACATTGGGGAGTGTTGCAACAGAATTATTGTTTCACATCCATGGCAACATCTTTTATGAACAAAAGGGGTTACATTGTCTTAAAACAACTAAAACAAAGAGTACATCACATAATTAAACTAGTTCTAGCTTCGTTTTATGTCACTAAGGCACAGGTCCGCCAAAGTGTATCTTGACCATCCTATGCAACAGCTCCTGAAAACACATGTGAAAATAGGTACGTCAGCATAAAAATGCCCGTGAGATACATAGGTTTTATGAAAATAGGATTCATGACTTGAGTTTAAAGAAATGTTTAATAAAAATTAGTCATGGATCTTGTTAAGTGTTTTCTTTTATAAATCATACGAAAACTTGATAAGAAATCAGATTATATAAAAGAAGGGTGTATGGTTAATTAAATAACCAAGTAAAATGAGTTGTATAAAATAAACTGTTTGTAAAACAATGTCTTGTGAAAATAGGTTATTTATGAAAAATGTAATATGTCTAAATTGAAATGGTTTAAGTAATGCTATGATATGTAATATCATAAAAACACTTATATATAGGAAGTACCAGCGGCGTATTCACCATGCTTTTATCATAGTACACGTCGCCTCGTTATGTAAATCACTTACCCAAACAACCCACCGAAATGTCATGTTTAAACCAATTGTCAAATGTTTATGAGTAAACCAAGTCTATTGTCAAATGTAAACCATGTAATGTATAAACAAATGTCATGTATGGTAAGTAAATAGTACTGTTTAAACCATATGTAAAAAGTGCACAAAACAAGGTTTTTGAATAAATCAAAGTTATGTTTTGTAAAATAAATGCATGCTTTACTGATACAAACACTTACACGGTATGTTAAACGTATACATTCAAGCCTTGAGACTGTAGGATAACCTTGGAGTAATGGTTATCAAAAATGTTTTCGGATTCAGTCATTCCTTACATCCAAACAAACCTAGGATATCAGGAATGGGAGTTGTCAAGTCCTATGGTACCACTACTTACTACCGAGCGGCGTAGCTAATGTTAATGAATGTATTTTAGTTCATTGAACAAACCAAATGTCATACCAAATGTAAGGATGTTGTATGAAAACAATGTACCTAGTATGCTAAGTGAACATACAAGGAAGAAATGTAAAACAATGTGCCCATATGCTGAGTAAACTTATGCAACAGAAATGTAATGTAAAACAATGTACTAAATATGCAACAAATGGACATACATAGCATGTGATGTAAAACAAATGTACTAAGTATGCAACAATGAACATACATAGCATAAAATGTAATGTAAAACAATGCACTAGGTATGCACTAAATGGACATACATAGCGTGAAATGTAATGTAAAACAATGCACTAAGTATGCACTAAATGGACATACATAGCAAAAACATATGAAATCATGTACTATAAGTGTACTAATGAACATAACAAGCATATGATATGAAAACATGGAAAGCACGAAAGTAACAAGTAGGCACATGTGTTTCACCCCAAAACGTTTGAAAAACAGTAAAAGAGGGACTATGTACTCACTTGAGATTGCTCAATAGTTTTTGGATAACCTCCAAGCAATGCTAAAAAGATCACGGAATCAAACGGCACCTAATATACGTAACTACGTTAATAAACGGACCTAAATCGGAGGATCGGATAAAATGTGGTTTCATAAACCAAATGAGCATAAGAACTCATGTAATATGGTTTAACAAAGCCTACATTCTAAAACGAAACATATCCTAAGTGCTTACGACCCATTACGACTCGTTTAGGTAGCTTACGCTAATTTAACGCGTCGTTTGCGTGAAACGCGTTCGGACCGCCTAACTAGTCCTACGACAAGTAAAATATGCCTTAACATCTCTAATATTGTTTCGAAATCAGGTTAGATGTCAAAAATTATGTTACATATGCTTAAAATGAATTTTGGCGTAAAAAAGGGCATTTTGGTCATTTCCTAAGGCATATAAACTACCTATCATACAACTAACTAAACGAAGTGACCATAAGGTATAACCTCGGAACCCTATACAACTATGGTCACCTATTGTGTTTGGTCGGATCCTAATGATCGACCAAACGGGTTGGGTTTGAAAGTCTAAGCGGTTGTTTAGATTGCTTACCTTTACGACCCTACATAAGCACTAAACCTAAAGTGACGAGTTAAACATGTCAAAACGTGTTTAACGAGGTTTGAAAATAGGTAGGGTATCAAAACAAAGGGTCTTTGTCACACCCCCAAAATCCACATGCGGAGTATCATCGCTTGGAGGCGTGACTGACCAGAATCCAGCCACCAATCATATTGAACCATGCAATTAAGTAAATAAAACCAAACCCAATATAATTGGTGTTTAAAAGAAACCCAACATGTTTAAGCAATCAGCGGAAGCATAGTAATGTTTAAATAACCAAAACATAATTTAAATTCAAATGTTAAGTACGGGACATAACAGTCCATATCCCAAAACGACATCCTCCTCACGCAAGCTCCATAAGCATCTAACAACCTGCAAGGCATGTAACAACGAGTCAACAACAAAGTTGAGCGAGTTCACGGTTGGTTTGTTTAGTTGTACCAGTTTGTTTTGAAAACCACAAGTTGTTTCGTAAACCACGAGTTAACAAGTTCCTTTATTTCCCAAACCATATCCATATCAGTGGGGGCTTCCCCATGTGAACCACTAGACCGTTACCATATCGACAACTGACGAACAATAGTTGTGCCCTACGTCAAGGTCTATCATCATTGACAGTTTGCTATAATCCATTAGTACACGCCCGTCCGACCGGCATGGTGTGAGGTTTGTCAAACCTAATATTGCTATTAACTAATAACCCGCTCACCATCGGCCTCGGCGATTAAGTCGATATAAAATGAGGGACTTAATGATAGATTTTTGTCTAGTAAGTTTAAGGTTGTTGTCCTACCCAAGGAGGACGAACGTACGTATTCTACCCAAGGAGAATACGCAGGATTAATATTGGCATCCTACCCAAGGAGGATGGCCGTACATATCCAAGGAGGATATGCAGGTTACATTTTAATTCTTTTACCCATTCCCAACCACCGGGAATCCCATGCCTTAGAAAGTGTGTGAACTCACCTCGGTTTGCTCGGTATGCTAAAATTACTTGCACAAACAATTCAGTCAAAGCCTATAGTATGCATGTACACACAATCAGTTGACATTCACGAAGTTCACGCATAGATACAATCATAGCACATAGCAGCTGTACAAGTCCATGCAATTCATACATCACATAATTGTTTCATGGCAACACATAACTAACCTAGTTATCCCTTAACAGACATAACTGAGTTTACTGTGCAGTTTACCCACCAGACGAAACTCCCTGTTTCGTCATGACTCCCATTTGACGAAACCCTAAGGTTTCGTCATATACCCCTTGGCGAAACCCCCAGGTTTTCGTCATGATTTATGCTGACGAAACTCCCAAGTTTCGTCGCCATCCAGGTTTCGTCAGAATTCATAAGTTACGTCTGACATCAGTTAATTACACAGAAACCCTAATCCTCATTAATAGCCGTTTCACACTATCACCGAACAAACATTTATCATACAACGCAGTAATCATTGATCATAATATATGTAACCTGTACCCTATGCATAACAGTTTGCTAAACATTCATACGATCTACACAATCATTACATATATACGATTGATAATCATTCAGATCTGTTGGTTCTCTATTATAAAGGATCATCATATGGTTATGATCTAAATAATATGATCAGATTCTACACTAGCATTCATTAACATGCACTACAAATGATTATATATATGATTCATGGAACCCTAATCAACGCAACATATGATCGTAATTTCTATAGCAAAAACCTATATTCACAGAACTTTTCATCAATCAAACACTTATATATAAACATGTATCAATCAGTCAAAAAAATCATGCAATCAATTAAACGAAAGTGTAGCTAACCGAGATAGAGGAATAATGGATTGATCGCTAGAGAGGGCTTGGAGAACACAAAGCTGCCGTCACACAGGAGAGGGAACTCTAGGGTCTTCACTTCTACTAAAAGTGTGGCGAATAAAGCCGTTTCACGTAATTTATACGCACATAAGTGTACTGGGCTTAATGGGCTTTGGCGAATCCCTGGGCCGGCGAAACCCCAGGTTTCGTCTAGTGAGGAAATGGCGAAACCCCTAAGGTTCTCGTCGAGCAGACTAGTGGCGAAACCCTCTAAGGTTTCGTCGAGCTTACAAGGAATGAAACCTAAGTGTCATTAAGTTAGGGTTCTTAACAGATCATAAGTTTATAACACTAAACACATAAACATATTGATCACAAATTAGCATGTACAAGTGAGAATAAAACAAGTATTGCATGAGGCTGAAGCTACTACAGAATTTCGGGATGAAATTCCAAACCAACGGGGGGATGATGTGACATCCAAGGAAAAACAGGAACTTGTCCTATATCGGGGTTTTAGTCCTCGCGCGTTCGCGAGAACTACTAGAAAATGGTGAGACAATCTTTTTTTAGCGGTTTCCCCAGAGATCTTTCTCATTAATGCAACCTTTAAGGGGGGTAAACCCTAAGTTGATAGTTATCTCTTAAATGCGTTGTATAAGCTGAGAATTCGTGAAACCTTGACTCAGCAAGCCTATACAAGTGATATGTCCACAGTCACAGTCCGGTAAAGTGACAACTGGATCAGTTAATTTAAAAGATGAGGCAATTGTAATCGCTCTTAATACTGTACATTATAATAAATAGGATATTTTACTAAATAGAATGATTCACTCAGTATTTCCCTGCTGACAAAACCTTTTTCAAACATGTTTCAGGTGATCTGTTGTGAGCAAAAGAAAAGTGCCGTGAAGCACTACAAGCTTAGAAAGTGGCTCAATGTAAATAAGTAAAGAAACATGTTTTAAAGAAATAAAGGATTTCCCAGTGAAATCAAGTGTTTGTAAATTATGGGAATTATCCCTATATTATATATAAACGAGCAGTTTTAAATATTAATCGATTCTGTTTAAAAAGTCTTCCGTTGTCGCTAAATTAAATACCACGGGATTTCCTGCCTCACGGCTCTGGACCGGGTCAAACCGGGGCCAAGGGCCGTGACAGGAAAAGGTGGTATCACCTTCTGTCACGACCCCCGACCCACCCTAGACGGAATCGGGTGCCGTGAACAGTCCAGTGGTACCGGTGATTATTTTAAAAACGTTGCAGCGGAAATTTCATCAGAACCGTGAGTTAGGAAAAATATCAGAGTTTAGAAAACACCGGATTTTATTTATTAAATAGATGGGATAAACCCATGTTTTATAATGGTAGCTTTAATAAAGATAAATTTTATTTCATAAAACAATATTTCTTATTTTGATTTAATAAATCAGCCACTTCTTGATGCCTTTCAGTGCCGTATCCATCTCTTACTCCCATCTACTGTAATTACCTGAAAAGTGTTTTAAAAAGGTTTTGTCAGCGGGAAATACTGAGTGAATCATTCTATTTAGTAAAACATCCTGTTTGTTATAATGTACAGTATTAAGAGCGATTACAATTGCCTCATCTTTTAAATTAACTGATCCAGTTGTCACTTTACCGGACTGTGACTGTGGACATATCACTTGTAGGGTCCTTTCACCCCAAGTGATAAATAATTAGTAGCTATGTGCACATCCCCCCACATACTGGCAGTAATTTCAGATAACAAAGACTTAATCCCTGTAACTATAATTTTGATAAAAACATGCTTTTGAAAAGTATTTTGATAAAAAGAGAATGACTCACATATAATCATGCAGATTCATACGGGCAAAGTTTAGTCTACAGATAAGCCTTGATATATTGCAGGTTTATACAGGCAGAGCTTAGCCTATTGATTTAGCCTTGTAACCTAATACATACGAACTAGGTAGATAACTTAATACAGCATTTACGATAACTCACGAGATCAAATTCTCACAACGAACGACAAAGTGCGATACTTAAACATCCAGCGGATTCACAACTAAGGACAGAGTATAGTCCGATTTCGGATAGCACTCAACATCCCGTCGAAATCACGACGAATGACAAAGTATAACCCTAATGTGGGCGGCACTTAAACATCCATTGGATATATTGATCGGTCGGAAAATGAATCGTAATAGCGATCGAGTTAATACCCTGTATCGTAGCAGAATTAGAGCTAGTGTGTGTTTGGTAAAAATAAAAATATATATTTGTAATTTAAGTATAGTACCCCTAATTCAACCTTATCCCGATGTCCCGAGATAGAACCCCAACGAACTTAGTCGGGCAGGGCCCTGACATGCGTTATGAGCTCAGATCAATCAGAAAGGGTAGCGGTGATCTGGAGCTACAATACTTAAAACAGGGTAGGGCTTTATTATTATTATTATAGTGTAATAAAACTAAAAATAGAAATTTTAGAGAGAGAGAGGCAATATCTATTTGAGAGAGTAGAAAGAAATGAAATTTTTTGAACAATTGAGGAGGTCGACATTTGACACTGCCTTGTATTTATATTTGAAAAACTTTCGTGGAGGCTAAGCTAACACCAAGTCTTGTCATCCATATATTTTATTTCGAAATCCCTCTGTGAGACACGTATATTATGAAATAAATTTCAATTGCAAATTCATCTGAACACTTGCACATGTACCCATACATCCATTATTTTCAAAGAGTATTTTTTTTTTTTTTTCCTAAATATCGCGATCCTAGATCAATTTTCAAATCTAATGTTTTATTATTATTTTATATTTCATTTGTAAGTTCTTAGATATTATTATTATTATTTAATATATGTTATAATTAATTTAACTGCTTTACTCTTTTGACGTTTACAACTTCTAAAATATGGCGTTCTAGAAAATAATAAATATGTTTTTAGAACGAGTATATTTTTGTCTACATTTGGGTCTAAGATTCATTAAAAATAGAGTAGGTTCAAAATACAATGTATTTTTATAATTTAATTATTATACGGTCACTAGGCCCGTTTAGGTACTTCCTATTTCTAACGGTCAGCTTACCCGTAATCTACCCGTCTATTAATATAAGTTTTTATAGACTTTTATTTTAATGGAAAGGTCACCTATACTCCTGTAGGTAGCTCAAAGTACGGTTTCGAAGTCAACTTCCCTTATTCTATTTTATTTCGGGTAGCTAAGACTTGAAGTTCAGTTATCGGAAGAAGTTATGTCTCAAGTGAAGTCATCTGATGCCAATCCTCGCCTCATAACGAGTAATGTCGGCAGTATCGATCGAAGGATAGGGATGTTCCAGAAGTAGTCTCAAGGAAAGTTAGCTCTGTTTATGCCAAGGCAGAGGAAGAACTGGTTGGCAATGAGTAAGAGAATGAATCTCCCGCCGAGTCAGTTGATGAGAAAGAGTCTGTTGCTGTGTCCACAGCTTTTTCAGGAGAGTCAGTCATCGGGAGAGAGGTGGCAGGTGCGGCAGTAGTCTTTGTTGCACGAGTAGCTGGATAGGCTGGATATTCTAGTCTTTTCGAAACTAACTATGACACTACGTTCCCATAAGACATGGAATTAGACTGTTTACTCGAAGTATGGAATAGTTGTACCTTATTGAGCGAAGTCTGCTCTCGTTTCATCCGGGGGGATATGGGAGTTTCACTCAAGAATGAATCTGTTGTTTTGTCTCATTCTTTCTCTACCTACATTAGCATGGGAATGAGTGACTAATAACGAGTGAACGAGAATGGCTTTGCTTGTGCTTGCCCGCCCTTCCAAGTTTCCTTTTTTTCAGTAGCAGGTTTTGGAGCAGCAGGAAGAGAGAGAAATCCTAAGGTCGCAGCTGCCTTCTTGGATGGGTTTTATCTCTTCACTGAAACACTACGATAGTTCAGCTAAGAGCCCTAGAGACAGACGCGAATGAAAGAGCCTTTGCACCAGGCGCTAACCAGTGATCCACCATTCCTTCATGAAAGGCCTACCCCAGCTGCCATAAAGAAGAGGTTCCTTCTCTAAACAGATATAGTATGGAGTCCGGGATAAATGAATCAAGAAGGGATTTCCTCTCAGACAAATTTTCTACATCGCTTGAAGGTGGTGAACTAGGACCCAAGCTTACGATGCGAGACTTCTTTCAAATTACTTTTGCCATTCGAAGCCTTTATTATATATATTATTACCCGGGTGAGATGAGATGGCATTTGTGCGTGCGTATTAGAGGGTGGGCGTGAGCATGGATGCCCGGGCCTTGCAGCTTCTCTTCTATATGGCCCAGCCCTGAATGACTTAAGGGAAACAGCTGGGGACTCTTTATAAAAGCCCCTTTTTGCCATCTTTGACAGCCTTGAAGTGGTTGCACAGTTCTCGAACAACTGGGGATACTTGAGTTTCATTTGGTCTTCTCGTTCCCAAGTAAACTCTAGGCCACGACGGGAGTTCCAACGAACTCGAACAAGAGGGATTCTGGTGCGCTTGAGAAACTTAACATCCCGGTCTGTGATCTCTACAGGTTCCTTGACGAATCGCAACTGATCGTCGATAGTGAGCTCCTTTAGAGGAACTATGAGGGTCTCATCTGACAGACACTTCTTCAGATTTGACACGTGAAATACGTTGTGAACTCCACTGAGTTCTTTAGGTAGATTCAACTTGTAAGCGACTCTGCCAATCCGCTCAGCGATTTCAAAAGGTCCGACATAACTCTGATTGAGTTTGCCTCGTTTGCCAAAACGAACAACGCCCTTCCAAGGTGAGACTTTGAGTAGCGCTCGATCCCCAACCTGGAACTCGAGTGGTTTCCTGCGCTTATCAGCGTAGCTTTTCTGACGGTCACGAGCTGCCGCCATCCGTTGTCGTATCTGGGCAATCTTTTCTGTCGTGTCGACGACGAGTTCTGGACCTGTGATTTGGCTGTCCCCAACCTCAGCCCAACAGATAGGTGATCGGCATTTACGCCCGTACAATGCCTCAAACAGAGCAGCTTGGATGCTGGTGTGATAACTATTGTTGTACGAAAACTCCAGCAAAGGGAGGTGCTTTTCCCAACCATTGCCAAAATTGATTACACATGCTCGAAGCATGTCTTCAAGGGTTTGGATGGTGCGTTCAGACTGCCCATCCGTTTGTGGGTGATAAGTTGTGCTCATGTCTAATCGAGAGCCAAAAGACTTGTGCATTGCTTGCCATAGTTCAGAAGTAAAACGCGCATCACGATCGGAAATAATAGAGGTTGGCACTTCGTGCCTCGAAACAACTTCCTTAAGATAAACGTCTGCTAGAGTGGAGAAGTTATCCGTTTCCTTGATAGCCAAGAAGTGTGCAGACTTTGTGAGTCGATCCACGATCACCCAAATGGTATCATTTCCGCGTTGAGATCTAGGCAGGCCAGTAACGAAATCCATGGAAATTTGCTCCCATTTCCATGTCGGTATCTCTGGTTGTTGGAGTAGGCCTGATGGTTTCTGGTATTCGATCTTGACTCTCGCACAAGTCAAACATTTACTGACGTAGGTTACTATGTTGGCCTTCATGCTAGGCCACCAATATGTAGTATTTAAGTCGTGGTACATCTTATCCGAACCAGGATGTACTGAGTAACGAGACTTATGCGCTTCATCCATCACAAGCTCGCGTAAGTTTTCCTAAAGTGGGACCCAAATACGCCCTGTTACGTAATAGGCGCCATCTTCCTTTTGTTCTAACCGTTTCCTTGATCCTCGTAGGGACTCCGCCCTGATGTTCTCTACTCTCAATGCTTCAACCTGAGCATCTCGTATCTGAGTAGGGAGACTAGATTGGATGGTAAGTTGTAACGCTCGCACGCGTTTTGGTGTAGTATCCTTTCGACTGAGGGCATCGGCTACAACATTGGCTTTGCCCGGATGGTACTTGATCGCGCATTCATAATCATTCAAGAGTTCGACCCAACGACGTTGTATCATGTTCAACTCCTTTTGCTTGAAGATATACTCGAGACTCCTGTGATCGGTGTAAATGGTGCACTTGGTACCGTACAGGTAATGTCTCCATATCTTAAGTGCGAAAACAACTGCTCCCAAATCCAGATCGTGAGTAGTGTAATTCTTCTCGTGAACCTTAAGTTGCCGCGATGCATAAGTAATGACCTTGTCACGTTGCATCAACACGCAACCAAGTCCCTGAAGGGACGCGTGGCAATAAACCACAAAATCGTCTGTGCCCTCAGGAAATGAGAGGATAGGTGCACTACATAGTCTATCTTTCAAGTGCTGAAATGCAGATTCCTGTGCATCACCCCAACGATAGGTGACACCCTTTTGAGTTAATGAAGTGAGAGGTTGTGCAATCTTGGAGAAATCCTTGATGAACCTTCTGTAATAGCCCGCCAACCCCAAGAATTGGTGGATTTCTGTTGGCGTACGGGGTGCAGGCCAGTTCTTGATCAAGACTACCTTGGTTGGATCAACATGAATCCCATCCTTGTTTACCACGTGGCCTAGAAAATGGACTTCGCGAAGCCAGAAGTCACATTTCGAAAATTTGGCCTATAGTTGCTCTATTCGAAGGAGTTCCAAAATAAGTCTCAGGTGTTGCTCGTGTTCCTCCTGACTCTTCGAATAGATCAGGATGTCATCGATGAAAACTATGACAAACTCATCCAAGTAAGGCTTGCACACTCTATTCATAAGATCCATGAAGACCGTAGATGCATTCGCCAATCCAAATGGCATAACCAGAAACTCGTAATGCCCATACCGGGTCTTGAATGCTGTCTTAGAGATATCCTCATCTCGGACTCTCAGTTGATGATAACCTGACCTCAGGTCAATCTTTGAGTAGAAACTCGGCCCTTGCAACTGGTCGAATAAATCATCAATGCGTGGGAGTGGATAGCGATTCTTCATCGTCACCTTGTTGAGTTCGCGGTAGTCAATACACATTCTGAAGGTACCGTCTTTCTTCTTCACAAATAACACTGGAGCTCCCCAAGGCAAAGAGCTAGGACGTATAAAACCCTTTTCCAAGAGTTCTTGTAGTTGCGTGGACAGTTCTTCAAGTTCTGATAGAGCTAGACGATAAGGTGCTCGAGCTATGGGCGCTGCTCCAGGAGCTAGCTCGATTTGAAATTCAACTTGACGATGAGGCAGAAGACCAGGTAATTCCTCAGGAAATACCTCAGGAAAGTCACGTACAATTGGGGTATCTTCTATCTTCTTCTCTTTCTTTGAGGTGTCAGTGAAGAGGGCTAAAATAACAGTGTGGTCCTTTCGCAAACACTTCTGGGCCTTAAGGAAAGAGATGATGTGTCACACCCCGATCACGTAGAACATACAAAACATGGCGGAAATGTCGGGGAGTGTTGTAACAGAATTAATTGTTTCAAATCCATGGCAATTGAAGTTTCGTTTTATTGATTAAAAGTGTTACAATGTCTTAACAAACAAGAAATACAACATAATTAACTAGTCTTGCATCTTTTATTGTCACTAAAGCCCAAGTCTGCCTATGTGTATCTTGATCATCTTATGCAACAGCTCCTGAAAAACACATGTGAAAATAGGTACGTCAGCATAAAAATGCCTGTGAGATACATAGGTTTTGTGAAAATAAGTTTCATGACTTATGTTTGAGAAAATGTTTAGTCATGAACCATCTAATTTGCTTTGTCTTGTAAATCATTTGAAAAACAATGAGTTCAGATGATATGTATAAATAAGTGAATAATGTATGGTTAAATGAATAACCATGTAAACTGAGTTTGTATAAGATAAGTTGCTTGTAAAACAATGTATTGTGAAAAGTATGTTATTTGTATAAAATGTTATATATATCAAACTGAAATGATTCAAATAACGCTACGATATATGTAATACCATACAAACACTTATATATAGGAAGTACCAGCGGCGTATCCACCATGCTTGTATCATATTACACACGCATCGTTACTTAATCACTTAATCAAACCAAACCATCAAGATGTAAAATGTTCATGTCAAATGTAAATCATGTAATATGTATCCAAAATGTAAGCATGTGATGAATAACAAATGTACTAAGTATGCAACAATAGATATACATAGCATGTGACCTGTACTACGTATACAACAATAGACATACGTAGCATGTGACCTGTACTACGTATACAACAATAGACATACGTAGCATGTGACCTGTACTACGTATACACCAATAGACATACGTAGCATGTGACCTGTACTACGTATACAACAATAGACATACGTAGCATTAAATGTAATGTAAAACATGTACTATAATTGTACTAATGAACATAGCAAGTATATGATGTGAAAACAGGAAAGCTTGAAAGTAACAAGTAGGCACATGTGTTCCACCCCAAAACAGTTTGGAAAACAGTAAAAGAGGGGTCTATGTACTCACTTGAGATTGCTCAGTAGTCCTTGAGTAACAACCAAACAATGCTAGAGATCACGAAATCAAACGGCACCTAATATAGGTAACTATGTTAATAAACCGGACCTAGATCGGAAGATCGGGTAGCATGAGGGTTTGTAAACCAAACGAGTATGGAGACTCGTGTAGTATGGTTCAACAAAACCTACATACTAAATGAAACCTAACCTAAGTGTTTACGACCCATTACGACCCGTTTAGGTAGCTTATGCTACTTTAACGCGTCGTGCGTGTGAAACGCGTTCGGACCATCTAACTAGTCCTATGACAAGTGTTATATGCCTAAACATGTTATATAATCAGTTATGTGACAAAAGATTAGGTTACATATGCTTAATTACCAATTATACATGAAAACGGTATTCTGGTAATTTACCTAAGGCATATAAACTACCTATCATACAACTACTCAAACGATGTGACCATAGGGTATAACCTCGGAAGGTTATTCCCTACCTACTATGGTCACCTAATGTATTTGGTCGGATCCTAATGATCGACCAAACTGGGTCGGGTTCGAAGGTATAGGCGATTTATCAGATCGCCTACCCTACGACCCTAGACAACGTGGTAATCAGTGGGCATAGTCCCCAAAGGACTATAACCAACGTGATTACACTCACGTTGCGAAGTTCAAACGAACTTCGCATTGACCATAACTGGTCAACGCAGAAAGTCAAACAAAGTTTGACTTTCAGACTCGAAAGACTCGAAAAGCAGTAAAAGAACGAAAGAATACTTACGAAAGGTCCCCGAATGCTAATCTCGATCCAAGAACTCAGGTATGAAACAATGGTTTCAACTTAGAGCTCTCAAATCCAGATTCTTGTGAGAAATGAGGTTGGGGTGGATGGGTATTTATAGGAATACCCGAACCGTTAGGATCGTTTCATGGAAACCGTTCCTTAATCGCATCCGTACATGTGTCGGAAGCTTGTGGTGGCTAAAAATTGGTCCTTATCATCTGACTAAGCATATGAGAATGTGTGGTGGTGGATCAACCAGCTGCAACTTGCTGAAAACAACATTGAATCCGGTCTGATATGCGGACGCCTGGCCCTTCTGATCAGCAAACATGTTTGAAAAATGACAGTTTCAGTCCCTGCACGTGTTTAAGCCCATTTCCGGCACTTCAAAGGCCCGTAAAGCCAAATTTAAGGCCCTAAAATGATGCCTAAACATTGTGGACATGAAACATGCTCAAAAATATGCCGGGTGTTGGTTCGTTTGGTCGTACGAACGCGATGTTCGCTTAATTACGACGGAATGCGCATAAGCGCGAAAAACGATCCAAATGACGCGACGAATGGATTTTTCTTATGCCAAACACTAAAATAAAATATTATAGTGCTTACATAAATTTTTGGATGTCCGGATGTATTCAGAACGTAAGTTATGCGCGAAAATGCAAACTTGTGCACTTTTTGACACTTTTAGTCCCTGAATGACACAAAAGTTTATTTTAGCATACCGAACACCTCAAAGCCTATTTCTAAGATATGTAAAGGATATTTATGGTATGTTTAACTTATGGTCATGTTCCGGAATGTCTGTTACAGTTCAAATTGGCATACTTTCGCAGTTTGTCAACTTTAGTCCCTGTAAGCGATTAAACTTGATTTCGGCATACCAAACCTTCCAAAACTTATTTCTAAGTTATGTAGAGGTTATTTAAAGTATGTTAAGTCTATGTCACTATTCTGGAGTGTTTGTTGCATTAAACTGGTTATATTTACGCATCAGTGCGCGTATAACCTTCCAGAAAGCGATTTAGAGCTTGAAATCGAACAAGAGTTGATATGTGCAATCGATACACATATTTTTACAAATCCCAAGTATGAAATACAATATTTCATTGGTTTGGCATTTGTTTGATGGTTGAAGTGACACAGGTGTCACAGTCTCCCCTACTTTAGGAAATTTCGTCCCGAAATTCTTTCGTAGGAGTCTATTTGTGACTTTGTGTTAAATAACCATCAAAGATAAGCAAGGCATAATCCTGTTATTTCTCTTTAACGGACATTTTTCAAAAATGAAAAATGAACGGAGTTATTTTCAACAGGCATTCTTTAGAAATGAAAATGAACGAAATTAGTCATTTTCCACCACTTCTTCATAACCGAAAATGAACGAAAGGAGTCTTTTTCCACCATTTCTTCAGAACCGAAAATGAACGAAACGAGTCATTTTCCACCATTTCTTCAGAACCGAAAATGAACGAAACGAGTCATTTTCCACCATTTCTTCAGAACCGAAAATGAACGAAAGGAGTCATTTTCCACCATTTCTTCAGAACCGAAAATGAACGAAAGGAGTCATTTTCCACCATTTCTTCAGATAGAAACGAAAATGAACGGAACGAACTCTAGACACATGACAAAACTCGCTGTGGTTTCCGTGCACTGAATTTCATAATTATGTATGCATCCATAATTACGCAATTCCTTGCATAGTCCGCACAATTTGTTTGTAATGTGAAGGGGAGGAAAAATCAAACCTGTGATGAGTGTGACTAGACTACCATAGGGTCCTTTTAATTAGATCGACAAAGGATCCTTTTTAATTAGGCCACCAAGGAGTCCTTTCAGCTATATCATCACATGATATTCCTAACCAGATTTTTGGATCAATTTGTTTACCTAGACCACTCAGGGGTCTAATTATGGAATGGTACAATATAATCCAAGGGTCTTTACTATTACGTAAAAGCCCATTGAGGATTTAATATAGTACCTTTGGATATCCTACCATGAATCCCTTATACGAAGATATGGAAGATTCTACGAGGATTTGGATGACAAAAACTTGGATTACCCAAAAACATAAAGGGAAACACATAAGCACATAATCACATAGTTGTTTAACTTGGTTATTGATTTGTTATCTTTGGACGCGGATACTTTAAGCACACCAGGAATCCAATTCGTGGATTTCATTTGGCACTTTAATCATTTCAAGAATCCATCCATGAAGATAGGATGATCTACCAAAAATTCGATTTTCGTTTTCAGGAAAACGCAATATGCGAATTAAGGTACACAATAATTTAGGACATACGGAAATACCCTTGGGTACCCTATTAAGAATTTATAGTGGTACTTGGGGTATTCGTACAGAATTATAACTTGCACCTTGTACTTCGTTTCTTTGCAAGAGACGGGTACTTAGGATCTTTGTGGAAAACGCAAGAGATTGTAAAATGGAAGAATTTTGGGGGTAGTTTGCTTTTCAAGGAATTCGATTCCTTGGTTTTCGGTATTGTAGGGGATATGTTGTTTATACATACAATCACATAAATACATTGCAATGTAAATAAAAAGATTTATTTATTAACAATGATAACAACTGTTTCATGGACCTTGACAACAAAAGAAAATAATACATAAGATGTGATTATTTCTAAAGAGTGTTGTCTTCTAGTCGGTCAGATGCTCATCTCTGTGCTGGATTAGCATTAGCACGCTTTGGGCAATTTCTTCGGAAATGTCCCATCTCGCCACACTTGTAGCAAGAACCTGGTGGAAAGCGAGCTCGAGCAGGTTTATTGTTAGCTTGATTTGGTGCAACTGCTGCTACGCAAACTTTTGCTGTATGACCTTTACGTCCACAAATTTGGCATTCGCGGCACTTCACATTAACATGATGATAAAGGTTACATTTGTTGCACAAGGGTGAAGTTCCATTGTATGGCTTCCTAGTACGGGGTTTAGCTGGTTGGTTGGGGGCGGCTTGATCGTTGTGAGTAACCATGGCGAAGTTCTGAGAAGCCTTTTGCTTCTTTGACCGCTCAAGGGATCCAGTCTGTTCATCCATGGTCTTTGATTCCTCGAGCGGTTTCTTGTCACCCTTTCGGAAAAGCTTACGTTTCCTGATCTAAGATTCAGTCAGGGTTGCAGATAGCTCAATGGCCTGCCTAACCGTAGTGGGGTTACTACCAGTAACAATGTCTTGAACTGAGTCAGGGAGACCATCAATGTATTTTTCGATCGCCTTATCCAAAGGCGTAACCATGGTAGGACACAACAGGCTCAGCTCCTCATATCGATCAGTGTATGCTCGATGTTCGCCGCTGTCTTGCTTAAGGTCGTCGAATTCCCTTTCCAATGCCCTGATCTCGTGACGGGGACATAATTCCTTCATCATCAGTGCTCTAAGTTCTTCCCATGTTTGAGCCAGTGCCACATCGGCACCCCTATCTCTCACCACACCGTTCCACCACGTCAAAGCTCGTTTCTCAAAGACACTAGATGCGAAATCTACCTTTCGCTCATTTGGACATTGTACATGCCTGAAGGTGCTCTCTAGACTCTCGAACCATTGCAGAAGTGCTGTCGCTCCTTGAGACCCAGAAAACTTTGATGGCTTGGCCGAGTTGAACGTCTTGAAGCTGCAGAGGGCATTATTGTTGTTGATAGCTTGGTAACATTGAGCAACGACGTTCGGGATTGCAGCAGTCATTTGCTGTGTAATGACAGCTGCCAGTTCGTCAATAGATACCGGGTTTTCGCGTCGTGGAGGCATTCTAAAAGAGGAGAACATGAAAGGAAACGAGTGAGAGAATTAGACGAAATGAATGAGATGAAACAATTTTGATGAAAGCAAGGATAGTGGTCATTTGTTTGTTACTACAAAGCAACAAACGACCCTGGTGATTTATCAAAGTAAATAGGTCAAAAATAATGTATCGCGAAGACATGCTCGCCTATAAGTGAACACTCATCCCAAGAATTCCCAGGTAAGCACAACTGGTCTCGCGTCTGATGAGATGTATACGAAGTGCTTGCCTAGACAGAAAACCCAGAATACAGGCATTCACCCTTCCAGTTTGCACGTGTTCACATTATTAGAAACCCAAAACCTTGACGAGAGTTTTGAAAACTCAAAGGGGTTCAAAACCATGTAACAGAGGGTTCAAAACCTTGTAATCAATCATCCTAGAATAGATGATTAGTTTTCAAAGCGGTTTTGAAATTTATGTTCTTGTTGTGGTCGTCGCCTAAGGATAGGTGACGGTATTGTTTTATGACTAAACGCAAGTAAACTCGCGTTAGGGTCCTAAGAAGGTTATAGACTAGGTCAAACCATTACTAATAACCTAATTCCCTATAACCATTGGCTCTGATACCATCTTTTCTGTCACACCCCGACCACGTAGAACATACAAAACGTGGCGGAAATGTCGGGGAGTGTTGTAACAGAATTAATTGTTTCAAATCCATGGCAATTGAAGTTTCGTTTTATTGATTAAAAGTGTTACAATGTCTTAACAAACAAGAAATACAACATAATTAACTAGTCTTGCATCTTTTATTGTCACTAAAGCCCAAGTCTGCCTATGTGTATCTTGATCATCTTATGCAACAGCTCCTGAAAAACACATGTGAAAATAGGTACGTCAGCATAAAAATACCTGTGAGATACATAGGTTTTGTGAAAATAAGTTTCATGACTTATGTTTGAGAAAATGTTTAGTCATGAACCTTGTAATTTGCTTTGTCTTGTAAATCATTTGAAAAACAATGAGTTCAGATGATATGTATAAATAAGTGAATAATGTATGGTTAAATGAATAACCATGTAAACTGAGTTTGTATAAGATAAGTTGCTTGTTAAACAATGTATTGTGAAAAGTATGTTATTTGTATAAAATGTTATATGTATCAAACTGAAATGATTCAAATAACGCTACGATATATGTAATACCATACAAACACTTATATATCGGAAGTACCAGCGGCGTATCCACCATGCTTGTATCATATTACACACGCATCGTTACTTAATCACTTAATCAAACCAAACCATCAAGATGTAAAATGTTCATGTCAAATGTAAATCATGTAATATGTATCCAAAATGTAAGCATGTGATGAATAACAAATGTACTAAGTATGCAACAATAGACATACATAGCATGTGACCTGTACTACGTATACAACAATAGACATACGTAGCATGTGACCTGTACTACGTATACAACAATAGACATACGTAGCATGTGACCTGTACTACGTATACAACAATAGACATACGTAGCATTAAATGTAATGTAAAACATGTACTATAATTGTACTAATGAACATAGCAAGTATATGATGTGAAAACAGGAAAGCTTGAAAGTAACAAGTAGGCACATGTGTTCCACCCCAAAACAGTTTGGAAAACAGTAAAAGAGGGGTCTATGTACTCACTTGAGATTGCTCAGTAGTCCTTGAGTAACAACCAAACAATGCTAGAGATCACGAAATCAAACGGCACCTAATATAGGTAACTATGTTAAAAACCGGACCTAGATCGGAAGATCGGGTAGCATGAGGGTTTGTAAACCAAACGAGTATGGAGACTCGTGTAGTATGGTTCAACAAAACCTACATACTAAATGAAACCTAACCTAAGTGTTTACGACCCATTACGACCCGTTTAGGTAGCTTATGCTCCTTTAACGCGTCGTGCGTGTGAAACGCGTTCGGACCATCTAACTAGTCCTATGACAAGTGTTATATGCCTAAACATGTTATATAATCAGTTATGTGACAAAAGATTAGGTTACATATGCTTAATTACCAATTATACATGAAAAGGGTATTCTGGTAATTTACCTAAGGCATATAAACTACCTATCATACAACTACTCAAACGATGTGACCATAGGGTATAACCTCGGAAGGTTATTCCCTACCTACTATGGTCACCTAATGTATTTGGTCGGATCCTAATGATCGACCAAACTGGGTCGGGTTCGAAGGTATAGGCGATTTATCAGATCGCCTACCCTACGACCCTAGACAACGTGGTAATCAGTGGGCATAGTCCCCAAAGGACTATAACCAACGTGATTACACTCACGTTGCGAAGTTCAAACGAACTTCGCATTGACCATAACTGGTCAACGCAGAAAGTCAAACAAAGTTTGACTTTCAGACTCGAAAGACTCGAAAAGCAGTAAAAGAACGAAAGAATACTTACGAAAGGTCCCCGAATGCTAATCTCGATCCAAGAACTCAGGTATGAAACAATGGTTTCAACTTAGAGCTCTCAAATCCAGATTCTTGTGAGAAATGAGGTTGGGGTGGATGGGTATTTATAGGAATACCCGAACCGTTAGGATCGTTTCATTGAAACCGTGCCTTAATCGCATCCGTACATGTGTCGGAAGCTTGTGGTGGCTAAAAATTGGTCCTTATCATCTGACTAAGCATATGAGAATGTGTGGTGGTGGATCAACCAGCTGCAACTTGCTGAAAACAACATTGAATCCGGTCTAATATGCGGACGCGGCCCGCTTCAGGATCAGACAAACACAATGCGGGCCGCCTGGCCCTTCTGATCAGCAAACATGTTTAAAAAATGACAGTTTCAGTCCCTGCACGTGTTTAAGCCCATTTCCGGCACTTCCAAGGCCCGTAAAGCCAACTTTAAGGCCCTAAAATGATGCCTATAAATTGTGGACATGAAACATGCTCAAAAATATGCCGGGTGTTGGTTCGTTTGGTCGTACGAACGCGATGTTCGCTTAATTACGACGGAATGCGCATAAGCGCGAAAAACGATCCAAATGACGCGACGAATGGATTTTTCTTATGCCAAACACTAAAATAAAATATTATAGTGGTTACATAAATTTTTGGATGTTCGGATGTATTCAGAACGTAAGTTATGCGCGAAAATGCAAACTTGTGCACTTTTTGACACTTTTAGTCCCTGAATGACACAAAAGTTTATTTTAGCATACCGAACACCTCAAAGCCTATTTCTAAGCTATGTAAAGGATATTTATGGTATGTTTAACTTATGGTCATGTTCCGGAATGTCTGTTACAGTTCAAATTGGCATACTTTCGCAGTTTGTCAACTTTAGTCCCTGTAAGCGATTAAACTTGATTTCGGCATACCAAACCTTCCAAAACTTATTTCTAAGTTATGCAGAGGTTATTTAAAGTATGTTAAGTCTATGTCACTATTCTGGAGTGTTTGTTGCATTAAACTGGTTATATTTACGCATCAGTGCGCGTATAACCTTCCAGAAAGCGATTTAGAGCTTGAAATCGAACAAGAGTTGATATGTGCAATCGATACACATATTTTTACAAATCCCAAGTATGAAATACAATATTTCATTGGTTTGGCATTTGTTTGATGGTTGAAGTGACACAGGTGTCACATGATGCCCACAACAGCACCACTCTTGTCGCCATGAATCATGAGAGGTTCTTCACCAGAACGAGGAATGTGGACGATCTTCTCCTTGCAAATAATTTCCGCTTGCTGTTGAGACAGCCAATCTATCCCAATAACGACGTCGAAACTACCAAGAATGATGGGAATAAGATCGATAGAGAAAGTCTGACCAGCTAAGACGAGATCACAACCCTTAACTATGTGTGTGGCCTCGAGACTTTTACCTTTTGCTAGCTCTACCATGTGTTTGGTGTTCAAAAGTGTTGGAGTGTGCTTAAGCATTTGACTAACTTTTAAAGACACATAACTAGTATCGGCACCAGAATCAAATAAAATAGTAACATAAAAGTCGTCCAGTCGGAACTTACCCATCACGACGTTGGGATCATTCCTCGCGTCACCCTGACCAAGCACGAAAGCACGTCCCCTGGCACCATTACCGTCATTTTTACCCCTGTTATTGTTCTCGTTCCCCTGATTATTATTGTTGTTCTGATTCTGGTTCAACTGGGGGCATTTCCTCTTGAAGTAACCTTCAGCACCACACTGATAGCATCCCCTGTTACCCTGCTGTTGTTGCGGCTGATTCTGTGGAGCTGGTGGCTGTTGTTGACGATTCTGATTTGCAGGTCGTGCGCCCCTGCTATCCTTTGCTTCATGACCAAACTTGTTACACCTCAGAAAGCGACCCTTGTTGCACTGCCCACTATGATGCTTGTTGCAGCGGTTGCACTTGGGGTGGTTTCCCCTATATCCACCCTGCCCTTGACTACCAGAAGATTGCTGACCAGGACTCTGGTAGTCATCAATCTTTCACTGCTGAGATTGAGACTGAGCTGATCTTGAACCCTTGCTTGAGACTCCATCCCATTTGCGCTTGTTGTCGCTGGGGGCATCAGAAGTAGTAGTAGCAGCGGTAGTACCAATACGCTTGGGCAGCCTGTTCTGCTCGACTGCTTGATCAGTGAGTCGATGAGCCAAACGAATAACTTGCTGGATGGTGGCGAGGTTCGCTGCAGTCACATAGCTCTGGACCTCTGGCACTAAACCTTTAAGGTACATCTCGATACGTTTAATAGGAGGATCCACCATAGTAGGACACAAGATAGCCAGCTCGTTCGATCTTTTCGTGTACGCTCCAATTTCCGACCCCATCATCTTTAAGTTGAAGAACTCTACCTCCAGCTTGTGGATGTCATCACGATTACAGTACTCTTCCTTGATTAATTCCTTGAAATCATTCCATGGGGTGGCATTAGCAGCAACCAACCCCAACATCTGAACCTGAGCTTTCCACCACGTGAGCGCTACACCCTCAAGAGTACTAGTAGCATACTTCACCCTACAAGCCTCGAGGCATTCACACATCTCGAAAACAGACTCGAGCTTCTCAAACTAGTGAAGGAGGCCTACAGCTCCCTCAGTGCCGTTGAAAGTAGTAGGTCGGCAGTCCATAAAAGTTTTGAAAGTACAAACAGGAGGCTGAGCATGTTGACCTGTCGTGCGAGTAAGAAGAGACAAGGTTAAGCACAAGTGTTGGTTTACGATAGTAGGATCTAAAGATCCTAGAGTAAGTTGCTATGGCAAGTTATACCTCCTGTGTAAGCGGCTGCGAGTGCTACAGTAACTTGCTCATTGATTAAAGCCGTCAGCTGGGCTTGAGTTAGGTTGACACATCCACTCATGATCTTCATATTAAAGGAAACATGAGTGAGAAAGGTGTCGCGAAAGTGCGGTGACAGAAGAGAGTAAGCCTATATTTGTTTCAAACAATAGTTGCTACATTCATCTAAGCATATCATGAACAATGTACTATGTAACTAACAGGTAGGTAATATAAACATAAACTATATCACCTAGAATGTTGAGTCTTGCACGTGGAGCGAAGCGTCGTTGTGGATCGTTGAGCACTATACAGGTTATAGTCTGGTTTTATCAAAAAGCTTTTCCCCTTTTTAAAACCAAGTTCACTATAACCAATAGCTCTTATACCAATATGTCACACCCCCAAAATCCACATGCGGAGTATCACCGCTTGGAGGCGTGACTGACCAGGATCCAGCCACCAATCATATTGAACCATGCAATTAAGTAAATAAAACCAAACCCAATATAATTAGTGTTTAAAAGAAACCCAACATGTTTAAGCAATCAGCAGAAGCATAGTAATGTTTAAATAACCAAAACATAATTTAAAGTTCAAATGTTAAGTACGGGACATAACAATCCATATCCCACAACGACCTCCTCCTCACGCAAGCTCTATAAGCATCTAACGACCTACAAGGCATGTAACAACGAGTCAACAACAAAGTTGAGCGAGTTCACAGTTGGTTTGTTTAGTTGTACCAGTTTGTTTTGAAAACCACAAGTTGTTTCGTAAACCACGAGTTAACAAGTTCCTTTATTTCCCAAACCATATCCATATCAGTGGGGGCTTCCCCATGTGAACCACTAGACCGTTACCATATCGACAACTGACGAACAATAGTTGTGCCCTACGTCAATGTCTATCATCATTGACTGTTTTCCATGATCCATTAGTACACGCCTGTCCGACCGGCACGGTGTGAGGTTTGTCAAACCTAATAGCGCTATTAACTAATGACCCGCTCGCTATCGGCCTCGGCGATTAAGTTGATATAAAATGAGGGACTTAATGATAGAGTTTTGTCTAGTAAGTTTAAGGTTGTTGTCCTACCCAAGGAGGATGAACGTACATATTCTACCCAAGGAGAATACCCAGGATTAATATTGGCATCCTACCCAAGGAGGATGGCCGTACATATCCTACCCAAGGAGGATATGCAGGTTCCGTTTTAATTCTTTAACCCATTCCCAACCACCAGGAATCCCATGCCTTAGAAAGTGTGTGAACTCACCTCGATTTGCTCGGTATGCTAAAATTACTTGCACAAACAATTCAGTCAAAGCCTAAAGTATGCATGTACACACAATCAGTTGACATTCACGAAGTTCATGCATAAATACAATCATAGCACATAGCAGCTGTACAAGTCCATGCAATTCATACATCACATAATTGTTTCATGGCAACACATAACTAACCTAGTTATCCCTTAACAGACATAACTGAGTTTACTGTGCAGTTTACCCACCAGATGAAACTCCCTGTTTCGTCATGACTCCCATTTGACGAAACCCTAAGGTTTTGTCGTATACCCCTTGGCGAAACCCCTAGGTTTTCGTCATGATTTATGCTGACGAAACTCCCAAGTTTCGTCGCCATCCAGGTTTCCTCATTAACAGCCGTTTCACACTATCACCGAACAAACAGTTATCATACAACGCAGTAATCATTGATCATAATATATGTAACCTGTACCCTATGCATAATAGTTTGCTAAACATTCATACGATCTACACAATCATTACATATATACGATTGATAATCATTCAGACCTATATTCACAGAACTTTTCATCAATCAAACACATATATATAAACATGTATCAATCAGTCAAAAAATCATGCAATCAATTAAACGAAAGTGTAGCTAACCGAGATAGAGGAATAATGGATTTATCGCTAGAGAGGGCTTGGAGAACACAAAGCTGCCGTCACACATGAGAGGGAACTCTAGGGTTTTCACTTCTGCTAAAAGTGTGACGAATGAAGCCGTTTCACGTAATTTATACGCACATAAGTGTACTAGGCTTAATGGGCTTCGGCGAATCCCTGGGCCGGCGAAACCCCAGGTTTCGTCTAGTGAGGAAATGGCGAAACCCCCTAAGGTTTTGTCGAGCAGACTAGTGGCGAAACCCTCGAAGGTTTCGTCGAGCTTACAAGGAATGAAACCTAAGTGTCATTAAGTTAGGGTTCTTAACAGATCATATGTTTATAACACTAAACACATAAACACATTGATCACAAATTAGCATGTACAAATGAGAATAAAACATGTATTGCATAGAAAAAAGACCTTGAAAACTCGAGTTGTCATTGTCTTGATACCCAAAAGTAGTTTGGTTGCAAAATACACAAGAATACGCATTTTGACCGAACTACGACTCGTCACTATGCCTAAATAACGTGGTAATCAGTAGGTATAGTCACAAGGGACTATAACCATTACGCTCACGTTACGAAGTTCAAACGAACTTCGTGTTGACCATAAACTGGTCAAAGCTGAAAGTCAAACACAGTTTGACTTTCGTGCTTAAAACGCGTAAAAGAACGAAAGAATACTTACAACGGGTCCAAGAAAAGGAAGTTTGATCCAATTATTCTCAGGTATGAAGTGAAATTACTCCAACTTAGAGAACAAATCAGATCAAGTGTGGGTTTGAAGTGAAATGGGTGGGGGTATTTATAGATTTCGGGTAACCGTTAAGATCGTTCATCGAAAACCATGCTTCAATCTCAACCATACACATGCACCCATGTTTTTGTAATACCATGGGCACCTCAAAATGGCCCATAGAATGTTGAAAAACCATTTGTAAGAGCTGGAACAGGCTGTAAACAGCTGGGAAACACTTTCTGCTGATCTGCAGGTTTTAGGCGCCCCGCGTAAGACCCAAGGAAGGCCTACGCGGCCCGCCTGGGCTGCAAAGATCACCAACAAGTTTCAATAATTGCAGAATGGTCCCTGCATGCTTTTAAGCCCCATTTTGAGACGTTTGAGGCCCGTTAAGCCATTTTCAAGGCTCTATAATGATGCCTAAGCATAGGGGACATGAAACATGCTAAAAAATATGTCGGATGTCGGTTTGTTTGGCCGTACGATCACATTATTCGGTTAATTACGACGAAACACGAATAACGCGAAAAGCGATCCAAAATACGCGATGAATGGAATTTTATCATGCCAATCACTAAAATAAAATATTTTAATGATTACATAAATTTTTGGATCTCCGGATATATTCAGAACGTAAGATAAACGCACAAATGCAAACTTATGCACTTTTTGACGCTTTTAGTCCCTGAATGACCAAAAAGTTTATTTTAGCATACCGAACCCCTCAACGCCTATTTCTAAGCTATGTAAAGGATATTTAGGGTATGTTTAACTTATGATCATATTCTGGAATGTCTGATACAGTACGAATTGGCATACTTTCACAGTTTGTCGAAATTAGTCCCTGTAAGCGAATAAACTTGATTTTGCCATACCAAAGCCTTCAAAACTTATTTCTAAGTTATGTAAAGGTTATTTAAGGTATGTTAAGCATATGTTGATCTTCCGAAGTGTTTTTCGCACTAAATTGATTACCTTTACGCACCAGTTTGCGTATAACTCTCCAGATAATGATATAGAGTTTGAAATTGAACAAAAACCAAAACATGCAAAATGTCAAACATAAACAAACAAACATTAGGATCAAATAACATTATTTCATTGATAACTGAACTGTTTGCAATGATTACATACACAGGTGTCACAGTGACCGGTCGCCCCGTGTCAATTCAAGCGACGAATTTTGATTCTGATTATTGTCTAGCATTGATTATCCATGCATGGTTAATATATAGTTCGTATTGTCTAGCTAACATTATGAGTCTGAAAATTGACGCAATAATTTAATATACAAAACCTGGGTAAGAGTAATATTGTCGGGTGGTTGAACAGCGACGGAAGACCCCTGGATTTTATTAAGGGAGTAAAAATGGACTTTCTAAAAATTATATGGATGTTTTTAAATAAACACATAATCAGAAAGTTTTCCTTTGAGATGATTTGTTTGTATGTGACTATGTGAACTCACCTTCCTTTGTGTTGACACTTGATTTTAACGTGTTCTACAGGTATTTGAGTTCGGCTTCGGGAATCATGGCGTATCTTGTGTTTGATGATGCATGTTGTTTTGTTTGAAAAAATTGGACAACTTTTAAACTTTCTGGGATGTTTGTAATAAGATCCGTGAGGATCAAAACAACTTAACTTATGTGGTTGTGTCGTGGTCTTCAAAATGTACTGTTTAATAACTTATGTTTAAAAATATGTCGAAATGTACAACAAATGAGTGCATCGTCCAACAAGATATAAATGGGCACCAACTTTCGTCACCACTATGTTTAATATTCTGCTACGACGTTTTTTGGGTGTGACAAGATACCATTTTACATACGCAACTGTCAGGTGTATGCCTACACCCTGTGCTTAAGTCGTGGCCATTTCAAATGAATGAGCCGAGGATATCCAGGACATGGTCATATTAACCCCCAAATACTTTGTATTAAACAAAACACATTAAAACGGGTTATCTCAATGATTTAACCACTAATCGATTAAATATTCAATACCCGACCAAGCAGTAATAATTTACTGTATCCCAAGCCCGTATAAGGGAAAATAAGTTAAGTGTAGGTAGATTTTACTGGGCTCTTAATCTGGAATGAAGGTTTTAATAACCTATTAGATTCCTAGCGGGTCTTATTTAAGTTATAACTTAGCCCGGTTAGTTTTAAAGAAAAGTTTACGGTACAAAACGTGAGATTAAGCGATGACTGGATTGGAATGCGATTTAGACCCAACAAGTATGAAGACTTGTATAAAATGGGTAAACTAAATATATTCTGGATTTTGAAGTAAAAATGATAAGTTTTGGCCCGTTTCGGCTAATTTATGCAAACTAGTTACATAAACCGTACCGAACGCGTATAAGCATAACGGGTAACTGGATGGGACAAGTACAAGTTCCATAGTTATTATGCTTAAAATATGTTGTGATATCAGTAGGATATCTTCAATTATGCCCAAAACGAATTTAAAATTAATTTAAGGCCCGTAGGGGTATTTTGGTCATTTTAAAGTTCATAAAAGAGGTTAAATAGCAAACTGAAGTTCTGGTCTAAAATAATCAGTAAAAATAATTATTTTATCATGTTACATCATTAAAATATCATACATATGTGAGGGTTATCATTTATAGCCAAACTATGCACCGGAGGGGCATTTTGGTCATTTCACATATGTTTAAGGGACCAAATTGGAAATCTGAGTTCAAGAGTTATACTTACTGTTAAGATATTAAAATTTATTTATGAAATTCATAAGTATCATGTCTTAGGTGCTAAATATGGTTTTAAACCATACCATGCGCCTAATTCGCATAAAAGTCGGTATTTGACGATATTTAAGATGTTTATGAAATGCTCAGATTTTTATTAAGTCTTGAATGCTTAAAATATTCTATTTAATATATAACATCAGTAGGAAAATGTTTGATATGTAAATGATGTGTAAAACTCAGTTTATTAAAGAAAAGGGCATTATTGTCAATTACCGAGTTCATGCAAGAACTCTATGATCAGTATAAAATTTGACAAAAAATTACAAAATTCCCTAAAAACTATATCAAAACAGTATGTAATGAGTTTGGTGCCAAAATTTGGGTTTACATATGATTTATGCTAAAAATGCCATTTAATTAACAAAAAGTTTCATTTTACGCTATCTTGCATAACTTTAGTTCGAGACCAGAAACTGACGTCAAATTTTGTGGACATACTTATATTTCAATAATAAAGCTTTTTGTCCTCTCACATTTTCAAAAATCTCTTTTTTATAACATAAGGGCATAACGGTCAACTTTTAAGCAAATAATGGAAAATGCAATGTACTATGATTTCTAAGGGACCATGAAGTATAACCTCAGAGGGTTATTCTGACATATAACATGGTCAGAAAGAAATCCTAAGGCATAACTAAACTAAGCTAATTCGGGTCAGAACTGAAAGTCAAAGCAAAAGTCTACTTTTGCGACTTTCGGTTGCGAACCGAGCCTAATACTTAGAATTGTCGGGTTAAACATGTCTAAACATGTTCTTATATTATTTACCAAGTTGTTTAAGTGATAAAACATATTTTATAGCTTATACATTATCAGTTATGAATTATTTTATAAAAACTGACTCGTTTGACTTTTCTGTTTATTACTTTGACCCGACAATTGACTAAGTAAACGTGATAATTAGGAGGTGCCCTTTTTAGGGATTAATACCTGCTTAATTACCAACACATAGCCACTTTCAATTCGAATAATGGCTGGACCATTAGTGATTAATCACAAAGTCAAAGTATCATTACGATAACTTTGACTTTCGGCCATTAAGCTAATAAAAACTTAACTACAGGAGCTAAGAACGCTTACAAGGGTCCTTAGCGCGAAGATAAAACTTGAGAAAGCTTCCTAGATAACCAGGATGCTCCAGAGAAGTGATTGAGAGTGAAAAATTTGAGTGTGCAAGTTCAAGGACTCAACACATGGCCCTTTATATAGGAGTTTTGGATGATCGAGGATCATTCCAGCTGTTAATGGAGGTCACCAGATGTTCACAAGTGTCTTGGTGTCAGGGAAAACAATTAACACAGTCCCTAGAATCAAAAACCACCATGCAATGGTGAAGAAAATCGCAGGACCTGCACCTGTGCATGTTGTTGTGAAAATCAGGCCGTCGCGTAGCGCGACGGCACACCTGTTATGGGGTCGCATAGCACGAGCCCTATGGGGGACCAATTTTTGAGTTTCAATCTTGGCAGAATCAACCCCTGGACCTTTTACAACGTAATAACCTCAATTTTATGCACTTTTAACCCATAAAGTTTATATTTGGATGATCCTTAGGATCTAACCAAACATTGTTAGGTCCGGTTTCGTTAAACGATAACCGAAAACACTAGTTTCGTCAAGTTGAAGCTTTTAACCCTTTATTTACAAAACCTAATGCATTTAATATCAAATGATATCGAAACCTCGTGAATTGTTCGTCACTCATTTTTGAGAGTATAATCAATCGTTACAAAGCCCCGGGTTCGTTAAACGATCACTCAGAGGTAGTAATTTAACATGTTGACACGTTTAACCCCCGTGCCTTGTAAACTTTCATTTTCTTTCACAAACGGCTTCATACGTTTCATAATTTATTCGTTTAAGAGTATAAACATCGTGTAGGGTTGTTGAAAGGCATAGTTTTCAAATATTGACACTTTGGTTCCTTTCACATATATCATTTCCTTGTTTGTCAACTTTAGTCCCTCGAAATCAATTCATTACACGTTTAAAGTTTATGACACGTTTCATTACTATATTGGCCATGATTTTGCGAGGTGTTACATCCTCACCCCCTTAAAAGAAATATCGACCTCGAGATTTACTGGAATAGATGAGGGTATTTCTGTTTCATCGTGGATTCAACTTCCCACGTGTATTCTGGGCCTCTACAGGCATCCCATTGTACTTTTACAATTGGCACATTCTTTCTTCGAAGCTTCTTAACTTGTCGATCCTCTATCGACAAAGGTTTTTCAACAAACTTCAAGCTCTCGTCAATCTGCACGTCCTTATGTGACATTGCTAGCGATTCATCGGCTAGACATTTCATTAAATTGTAGATGTGGAATACATTGTGTATCCCACTAAGCTCTTCAGGTAGATTCAGCTTGTAAGCTACAGTTCCGACGCATTCGATGATCTCGAATGGTCCTATGTACCTTGGGCTCATCTTGCCCTTTATTCCAAAACGCAATACCCCTTTCCAGGGTGACACCTTAAGTAGCACTTTATTACCAACTTTGAATTTTAGAGGTGTGTGCCTCATATCTGCATAGCTTTTCTGCCTGTCCCTGGCAGCTTTCAGACGATCACGGATCTGAATAATCTTGTCCGTCATCTCCAGGACTATATCAGGTCCTGATAGTTGGGTTTCTCCAACTTCCGCCCAACAAACTGGCGTTCTGCACTTCCTTCCATATAAGGCATCGAAAGGCGCGTCTTGGATGCTCGAATGATAACTATTGTTGTATGAAAATTCAATCAAAAGAAGATGGTAATCCCAACTTCCGCCCAAATCAATAACACAAGCCCTGAGCATGTCCTCAAGCGTTTGAATCATACGCTCGCTTTGCCCATCCGTTTGAGGATGATAAGCAGTACTGAAATTTAAACGAGTGCCTAGAGATTGCTGAAAGCTTTTCCAAAAATGAGATGTGTATCTAGTATCCCTATCAGAGATAATCGATACTGGTACTCCGTGTAGAGATACAATCTCATCCACAAACAGCTGGGCTAATTTGTCGGAGCTATGCGTTTCTTTAATGGGCAAGAAGTGAGCTGACTTGGTCAGCCTGTCTACTATAACCCATATTGTATGATTCTCGTGCTTCATCCTTGGTAACTTAGTGATAAAATCCATAGTTACCATTTCCCATTTCCAGGTGGGAAGTTCAGGCTGTTGAAGCAAACCTGACGGCTTTTGATGCTCGGCTTTAACCTGTGTGCACGTCAGACACTTCGCTACGTAAGTGGCTATAGATTTCTTCAAACCTATCCACCAATAATTTGCCTTTAAATCCTGGTACATCTTAGCACATCCTGGATGGACTGAATATTTTGAACTATGAGCTTCTTGGAGGATGACATCTCTAAGTCCTCCATGGATTGGAACCCATATTCGACCATTTAATCTAAGGATTCCATCCTTGCCATAAGATAATTGATCAGCAGTTACTCCTAACTTCTCATTCGGAAAGCTAGTTTCCAAAACAGCTTCCTTCTGAGCAGCTAATAGCCTTTCATTCAAGTTGTTCTTTAATTTGATGCTTTTGGCATTGATCCTGATAGGTTTAATCCTTTCCTTTCTGCTCAAGGCATCAGCAACAACATTTACTTTGCCCGGATGATAGCGAATTTCACAGTCATAATCGTTTAATGTTTCCATCCAGCGTCGCTGCCTCATATTAAGATCTTTCTGGTTAAACAGATGTTGAAGGCTCTTGTGATCTGATTAAATTACATACTTGGTTCCATATAGGTAATGCCTCCAAAGTTTGAGTGCAAATACAACGGCACCCAATTCCAAATCATGGGTAGTGTAGTTCTTTTCGTGCACTTTTAATTGACGAGAAGCGTAGGCAATTACCTTGCCTTTCTGCATAAGCACACAACCCATACCGGTGTGCAATGCATCATAGTACACAATAAACTCTTCAATCCCTTCTGGCAATGTCAACACAGGAGCATTGCTTAATTTCTGCTTGAGAATCTCAAAAGATTCTTGTTGGTTGGGACCCCAGTCAAACTTTACATTCTTACGAGTCAACGAAGTCAAACGTGTAGCAATTCTTGAAAAGTTTTCAATGAAACGTCTGTAGTAACCTACCAAACCTACGAAACTGCGAATCTCTGTAGGTTTTTTTGGTGCTTGCCAATTCATAATCGCTTCAATCTTAGCGGGATCCACCTGGATACCACGCTCACTTACCACATGTCCAAGAAATTGGACTTCTCGCAACCAGAATTCACATTTAAAGAACTTTGCGTAGAGCTTCTCTTGTTGCAGAAGTTTAAGAATACACCAGAGATGTTTTTCATGATCAGCTTGGTTCTTTGAATAAATAAGTATATCATCAATAAAAAAATGACAAAGTTATCTAGATACGGCTTGCAAACGCGATTCATGAGATCCATGAATGTTGCAGGTGCATTAGTGAGCCCGAAAGGCATCACTAAGAACTCGTAGTGGCCATATCTCGTTCTGAATGCAGTCTTGTGCACATCTTCGGTTCTGACCTTCAGCTGATGGTAACCTGACCTCAAATCGATCTTTGAAAAGAAACTTGCCCCTTGAAGCTATCGAATAGATCATCGATCCTGGGCAATGGATATCGATTCTTGATTGTAACTTTGTTCACATCACGATAATCGATGCATAGACGCATCGAGCCATCTTTCTTCTTCACAAATAGAATAGGTGCTCCCCAAGGAGACGAGCTTGGTTGAATAAAACCTTTCTCCAATAAGTCATCCAACTGTGTCCTCAATTCCTTCATTTCAGTCGGTACCAACCGATAAGGAGCTCGTGCTACTGGGGCTGCTCCTCTGAATTCCACTTGCCTGTCGGGAGGTAAACCAGGTAATTCTTCAGGAAAAACATCTGGATATTCAGAAATAACAGGAATATCTTCTATCTTGGGTTTTGGTTCATCTATAGTCACATGTGCCATGTAAATGACACAACCTTTCTTCAAACACTTCGATGCCTTAAGCATAGATACTTGTTCAGGCAATCCACACTATGTATCTCCTTGAATAGTAAGTGATTCACCATAAGGGGTCTTGATGACAATTTGCTTCTTATCACAGACAATTTGGGCTTGGTTAAAAGATAACCAATCCATGCCTATAACTATATCAAATCCTGCCAATTTCAATGGAAGCAAAGACAGTGGAAAAGAGTAATTCCTAATGGATATGAAACATCCATCTAAGATTGTTGAAGCAGTCTCTATGGTACCATCGGCTAATTCTACCTCATATTTTATGTTTAGAGTTTTAACAGGCAGATTTAACAATTTACAAAATTTATTGTCTACAAAAGACTTGTCTGCACCAGAATCAAATAAAACTCTAGCATATACATCATTGATGAGAAAAGTACCTGTTATAACATTATCGTTCTGTACTGCTTCCCAGGCATTCATCTGGAAGACTCGAGCATTGGTCTGCTTGGCCTCCTCAGGCTTCTTTGGGTTTTTCGGTGTCAGACTCGTCTCATTTTAATACAATTATAATATTAGATACGCATTTTATGTAAAAATGCGACCTTTCAAAAACTTTGACAAGTTAACGTTCATACAGAATTAGAGTATTCAAAATATAGTATCAAGTGTTTATAACTTTCATTTTTAAACTAAACAAAAGAAAGATATCGCGAAAGCTTCATTAAGTATGTGTTCGGTTCACTTCGTTGCTTGATCGGCATCCGGATGGTAACGTCATTCACCTAATGTCAAAACCAACTTAAAAGTTAGTTTTGATAATCATAGAAACAAGAATAAACAAGTTCCAATATCAAATAAACGAAATCAAAAATAAAAATTCAGACCTAAGTCTCTCGCGCCACGCAAGAGATTTCTTTAATTCGTTCGCGGGCGTGATTCTTTTTCTACAAGTCCGTTTTGCGTGATTCTTTTTCCCACGCGTCCGTAATTAAATTACGGATCTGTTTATCACCTCGGTTTACATAAAAATCTGAATTATAAGCTATTGGCTTATAAATCCTTTATATGATTATTCGACCCGTTTGACTATAACATCACACACTTGTTTCTAGTTAATCATAAATCATACACCAAAGTATTTAACTCAAAATCTTTATTTCAGATTGTTAACTTTTTTGAATTACGCAAACAATACCCAAGTTATGCGCGTAATTAGTTTTGACCCGTTTAGAGAATTTAAACTTTTAAGTTTAAATTTCGCTCATTCTTTTCACCCATCATTTTCCCAAATTTGAATCATCTACTTACATTTCACCACAACTATACTCGTGGTGGATTTAGTATATTTGACAGATTTTCCCGGATTCTACACTTCGGTTGGTTGTTTTACGGAAAAGACCCGTTTATAGGCACATGACCCAAAAAGGCTTATGTCTAAAATGTATAAAACTTACCAAACATTATTTATGTTGTTAAACAACTTCTGGCCAAATATCATGTCAAAACTCGATAGTTAAGACATCGAAATAATTTCTGCAAGTAACGGAACTGTTGCTATCAACAACTAATTTATTGACAAAACATCCGCGAAAATCTCGTTGAACAAATTTAAAAAAATCTATAAAAATTACTAAACATCCTTTATGTTGTAAACAAATTTCTGGTCAACTATCGTGTCAAAAATCGATGGTTAAAACCTCGAAATAATTTCTGCAATTAGCGGAACTGTTGCTGTCAACAACTAATTTATTGACAAAACATCCGCGAAAACCTCGTCAAACAACTTTATAAAAATCTATAAAAATTACTAAACATCCTTTATGTTGTAAACCAACTTCTGGTCAGATATTATGTCAAAACTCGATGGTTAAGACCTCGAAATAATTTCTGAAAATATCGGAACTGTTGCTGTCAACAACTAAATTATTGACAAAACATCCGCGAAAACCTCGTCAAACAACTTTATAAAAGTCTATAAAAATTAATAAACATCATTTATGTTGTAAACCAACTTCTGGTCAAATATCGTGTCAAAACTCGATGGTTAAGACCTCGAAATAATTTCTGAAAGTAGCAGAACTGTTGCTGTCAACAACTAATTTATTGACAAAACATCCGCAAAAACCTCGTCAAACAACTTTATAAAAATCTATAAAAATTAATAAACATCCTTTATATTGTAAACCAACTTCTGGTTAAATATCGTGTCAAAACTCATGACTAATTTACTATTTTACCCTTTTTTTACAACCATCATGGTTTTCATCACTTTCACTTGTTCCGACCCATATTATTCACGTCGGAACATCAAAATTCAATTACGGATTTTTCTCTATTCATTTTCAATACACACAACTGATGTATACTATTAAAGGGTGTAAGCTTTACTTACCTTGTATTCGGTTATGTCCTTTTTTCCGCGTACTCGATCCGTTTGACCCGCTTCTTTCCCAAGTCTTCATCTAGCTTGTCTAGAGTCAAACTATCATCATCACAATTCGTAAGACGGTCAGATTAGTCATAATCGTTTACGACTATCCCATCCTACGGGTTTTATGTCGAATTTATCATTCGACCATATCAAAATTATCATTCGATCTAATCATTGGTCGGTATGACTTTTTAAAAGTCAATTGACTTATCAACATATTCAAATACACATTTGGTTCAATGAACTCACTTAGGCATATTTCATCCGAACTCTTAACGAAATCAAATTTTACATACTAACTAGTAGGCCGCGATTTCATTTAGGCATTTCATATCACTGAAAATGGGCTGTTTTTGGTGACTTGTTTAACCTGTTTACAAGTCTTCAAAAATTATGATTTTTTTATGTGGCGTACCTCTCGGAGGGTTAGGCCTTGCGTTAAAATTTCAAGATCTAACTCTTTACCAAAAATTCGTAAAAATTAATTTACTTAGCTTCAATCAGATTCGTCACTTCTGACTGCAGCTTACGGAAAAATTCATTAAAAATTCCTCATTTATCCGATTGACGAAATTCCAATTGGCGATTCTTTTAATCACTTAAATATATCTAAAGTAAAAATTTGAGATCATAACTAAATCCCTAAATTGAGTTATGACATTCGTAATGGGCTGCAAATTCTGCCAGAAAACGCAACTTGAACCTTTGATACGGAAAAATTCATAAAACGCTCAATTTTCGTCGAAAAAATACGATTCCATTGGGGTTTTAAAGATATTTCCTGGAATTACATTTTAGCCTCAAGAAAAACATGTTTTTGTCAAGTTTTGTTCAGGTTACAGCCAATACAAGTCGCTATAAATTCTGATCAGGAGCTATTTGAATTCAGCTTTTAATTTAGGCATGTTCTTGACATCATAACACTAATTTTTAGCAATCAAAACCCTAAAAACTTCTCATACCTGAATTTAGCATTAACAAAATCTGAATTTACTTGAGCTAGGCATGATTTCAATATATACTTGTCTAGGGTTTACTCCTAAACACTATTTCACTTCAATATCATCCATACCACAATCATGCAACATCAATTTCGAATTTCATGAACTCACTCAGAAATTTAAATGAAGATTTTTCCATGGAAATTACATACCTTATGATCCCTTCGTCGAGGTGATCACTAATCTATATTCAGATTTCGATTTTGACTTGATTTGGGCCTTCAATTTGTGAGTTTTGTGAGAGTTAGGGTTTGAAGGTGGGTTGGTCGCCCTTCTCCTGTTCTTGTTGACACATCTAAAGGTGTGTTTGGATTTTATTTTTAAGTTTAATAATATTAAGTTTTCCATTTTAACACTTTTGGCCCTCCAACTAAAAACCATGTTAATCTCTAAGTGTTTTAACTCATGTTCCTTAGTTATAACAAGATTTATGACTAACTAGGTTACTTACCCTAGTTAGCTTATTCTTGTTTATTTTATACTTTATAATTCTAATATAAAGTTTTATATTTTCGGGGTGTTACAAGTCCACCCCCTTAAAAAGGGTTTCGACCCTGAAACCTTCTTTAAGTGGTCCTTTGGTTTGGACCTAACCATCTCAGTTTCGTTTTTCAAGGCATTCTTTCTTTTCAGGCATAAGGTTTTTATTGGACCGTAACCTTTTATCATTTATTTCCTATCTTTGTTGCCTATTTGACCGGGTTGTCTTTTGGAAATCCAGTCACTAAGTCCGTCAGCATACTTACTTCACGCTAGTTTTACATTGACAAACGCTCTACATAGGTCACAGCATTATTTTAACTATAACTTGTTTTATCGCCTAAACTGATTGGTCACCATTTTACCTCATACCTCGTTATTCGGGTATACTATATTGCCGTCATCGGCCCTTTGCGTGTTTATAATTTCATATCTAGTAACTTATATTACAACGTGGTTGTATTCTGTATCACTTTTGTGTCCGTGATCACATCACGTCATGTTTAGGTTTATGTCAGCCTTTTATTTTCAAAATTATCACTTTTCGAATATATCGTTGATGTGTTCAAAATGCAACATATAAATTACATCAATTGTGACATAAAACTAACCCCTTTTTAGTACTAATGTTGGAAAAAGTGTGCTTTTGTCTTCCTTTTGTATTTTCAGGATTAAATGAGCTCAAATTAACAAAAGAAGCAAAAAGGCAGCTAAATCTAACATAAATACAAGAAAAGGAACAAACGTGGCATGCCCGACCTCACCAAAATCATCTCCCCAAGCAAAGCAAAACAAGAGAACAGAAGGCTGAACATGCCCCGTGCTCAGTGAACACGGGGGCGTGCCCAAGTGCCAGCATAAAAGACAAAGCTATAGAAGCTTCTATCGCCCACCACGGGGCCGTGCTCAGCAGACACAGGGCCGTGGTCAACTATAAGATTCGCAGAATCCAGGCAAATCTTGATAGTACAGATATGCTTCTGCACACGGGGGCATGCCTAGCGGACACGGTGGCATGGTCAACTAATGCAGACAAACTGCAATTAATGAATACAGAGAAGGATGTGAACACGGAGCTGTGCCCACTAGACACGGGGCCGTGCCCGAGCTTCTGTTCAGCCTATAAATAGGAGTGCTTGGCTCAAGTTCAAACCATCCCTTGGCACACCACCTCTCTCACACTTCACCCACCACCCACCACCACCATAACACCATCATCCACCACCATCATCCATTGTCCATCATAGAGTGTGTGAGTCGTCTCGGGATCCAAGATTGATCGTAAGAGTTCTTGACAATCAAGGCCATGTTTGCCTAAGTCTCTTACATCACTTGGTGAAGACAAAGTGTCTAGTGTAATACTTTTTATTTTTAATCTTTTCACACTTTTTACTTAGTTATGTATTAATGACTTTAATAACTATTTTCTTATGTTGAAGGTGATTTTTCCTTATCGTTTGTCCGTGGTGTCTTGGCATTATTTTACTGTCTATATAAAATAAAAGATTTTCACCATTCATATCTCCACGGTCTATATGGAGGTATGTTGGCTACCTGGTCGGGGATTAAGGGAACGGTTTGGTAAAAGTCTTGCCTTGTTCAGTGTATAGATCCTGCAAGGACCTGGGTCAAATTTAGTAGGACCTCCTTCAATACTTAACGGTATTGGATGGCGGGGGTCCAAACTCTTTGATCCCCTCATATGTAAGCTACTATTAATACTTTAACCCGGCTACTTAGGACTGTATCCCTGCTGACTCAGACTACTTAGACGAGGGTAACGTCACCTTCAAAAGAGGGGCCTACCATAATATGCATTAATAACTTAATTAATTATCTTTCAATAATCCGACCCTTTAGGATTGTATCCTTGCTGACTCAAACTACTGGGTTGAGGGTAACGTCACCTTCAAAAGAGGGGCCTACTACAATAACTAAGATAATCTTTAAAAAGTGCAAAAGTGCGAAAATAATCAAAGGTTACACTATACACGAGTCGGAGCCAAGTGATTCATCTTGTCTATCTGTTTTTATTTTTATTTTATTTTCAGCATTTTAGTTAGTCTTATTTTTCTTAGTTTAAAACCTTTTTCTAAACTTTTGATTTGATTAGACGTTGAGGATAAACCGGTACTAAAAGCTCTTGTGTCCTTGGACGACCTCGGTATCTTACCAACACTATACTACGCTCACGATGGGTGCACTTGCCCATATGTGTGTTTAGTGTTAGTAAATATCGTGTTTTATAAATTTAAAACTTGGCTAAAGAAAGTGTAAAAGGGCTTAAAATATACTTAAACTTATATACACACTTCACACGCATCAAGTTTTTTGGCGCCGCTGCCGGGGACACAAGGATTTTAAGAAAGTTAGGAATCAACGGTCTAATCGTTTTTTTTATTTTTCTAATTTTTAGGATTTTTCTTAGTTTTTCAGCTTCTGCAGAACTCAGCACGGGCCGTGCCCGCTGAACACGCCCCGTGCCCAATCTTTGGAACTGGCAATCCTGTTTTAAGTCAGACAGTAAGCTCAACATGGGGCCGTGCCCACTAAACACGCCCCGTGCCCAAGATTCAGTTACTGAAAACAGAACCGTAAGATCCCGACGGTTGGTAATTTCTGACACAAACATCAGTGATACTGATAATTTTTACTTTCGGCACTCTTATGGTACGTGGTGTCAAATATCTGGTGGTTCCCATAAGGAATTAGAATGTTATTTTCTAAATTATAAGCCCCACTATATAGACCTATCGTTTTCCTGTATCCTTAAGAGGGGCGAAAGTAAAAATAATCCCTATCTCTCCCTCGAATGCTCTCAACCGGATTTTAAAGGAGAAATGCTTCTTGATGAACTATTTCAATTAGAAGATCTAATTATTAATTGGTTAAAAGAACTTAGGATAGATTTCAATAATTTATCTCAAGACGATAACCAAGAAGAAGTGTTGGGATCACATTCAAACAACTTCGTTGTTCTCGACGATACCTCTAAATCTAGCGAGGACTTGAGCGATAGTCGTCCCTGTGTCGATTGTGCCGTGAAGGACTCCCCATCGAATTCATTCGATGCATACATAGACCTGAGCGATTCGGCATACACCTTCTTTAACAAGAGCCCGGGAAAGGGTTGGACTTGTCCACCTTCATATAGCATAGGAATCACCCTCACCGACAACCTCTTGCGTTCTCGTCTTAATCTAGAACAATTAAGGTATCTTAGGCACTTTGGGGTTGTTCCATCCAGTAAGAAACCGCCCGATCCTGAAAAGTTCCTTAAAAATAAACGAATTCCATAAGGCAGCTTCTAGACACGGGGCCGTGTCCAGGTCAACACGCCCCCATGTCCACCGAAAGATCCCCCTTCTGATTTCATCAGAATACGAACAAAATTGTGTCAGGATTCTGTCTGCACACGGGGCCGTGTCCATCCGACACGGGGTCGTGCGCAACGTACTGTCGTTTTCTATAAATGCAGCCAAGATTCCTGCACGTTTGAACCATTCCAGGGACAGAGATTTGGGGAATCTTCTCACATACCATCCTAGGTATTTTCTAAAAGAAGTTACTCAACTACCTTATTGTCCTTTCCTCTTTTATCCACTTTCATCTTCTTCAATTTTCCTTCATGCTTCCATTAAAACTTGAAATCTCTATAATTTCAAGCTTTATTGAGATGTTTGTTAGATTTTTATTCATGGGATCTTGTTAAAAATAAGTTCTACAACAATGTTTTAAGTTGTTTCTGCTTAAAAACGTTTTAAACATCATAAAAACAAATTAAAACTCCATGATCCCTTGTCCTGAAAATCTGCAAACATTTGAACACGGGGTCGTGTCCGAAGTACTGATTGCATAAAGTTGAACTCTTTTCGGTATGTTTTCTCAGAATGGCGAGCAAAACTAGCAGAACATCTTCATCACACTCCAGAAACAACCGAAAAGGGAGAAGATCATCAACGGTTGAAGATTCTCTTGTAAACTATGTTTACGCCTTAAGAGAGGCCCTTGATGAGATGACAGGGGTGGAAGAGGAATTGGTTGACCATATTAATCATTTGACAGTGGGGCTAGAGGGATGTCTTCGAGAGGTTAACCTTTTGCACCTAAGGTTGAACATTCTCGCTTCTCCTCCTTTGGTTCCAATCATTACCCAAATGGCATGGAATGTGGTTCCTGAAGTCATCATACCAGCCGAATGGTACGCCATGCATCCGGAGCCCCCTCGGGAAGTGCTACAAGGGGTTCCGGTTGGTGTCGCTCCTCCTCTGCAAGCTGTTGAAGAGAATGACGCCGCCTTCTTCCTCCCAAGAGAGATAGAAGAATGGCTTTAACGCCCCTCGGCTCGGAGTTCTACAAGACTTTTAGATACCGGAAGACTATTTCTGGAATTTTGGTTCTTATTGTAGAAGTAGAACTCCTTAGGATGATTTTACGTATCACTTGACCTATCTAATTTAGGACCATTAATTTTTATTTTCTACTTTGTTTTCCATTTTCTAGGACTACTATGTAATTCTCTCTATGACTTAATGAATGATGGTTTTAGTTAATTTGGTGTTTGGATGGTGTTGAAACAAATAAAACACACTCGGGATGGAAAAGGGTACAAGGGAAACTTGAACCAGCACCTCATGCAGGAAAACAGGGCCATCCGACAAAACTTTCTTCATTACAGTAAGTTCGGCACGGGCCATGTCCGCCCAACACAGCCTCGTGCTGCACAGTCTGCAAAAAATGCCCAGTTCAGGTAAACTGGACACGGGCCGTGTTCACCCAACACGCCCCCGTGTCCAGGCTTCTGTTTCTCTTTTTTAATTTTGTTACTGGCACCTGAACACGGGGCCGTGCCCGGACAACACGGGGCCGTGTCCAGCGCCCAGTAACACAATTTTTTGCTTTTTCACACATTTCTACACATTCAATCAACCTAAAAACTTATTTTTGTGACACATTGAGGACAATGTGTAATTTAAGTGTGGGGGGGGGGGGGGATGCTAAAACCTTGAATCTTGCAAGTCCTAACTACAAGCCTTACACAAAACTCTATTGGAACCGCTAATCACCCCAAATTTTTTCAAAAATTTTTCATTTTTTTTTACTTGTCTAGGTTTAACTTGGGAATTTCAAATTCTAAAAAGGTTATATTTTTACGAATTTACAACCGATAGCGTCATGATAAAAAGAACCAACATAAGAAAATTATGAAACGGCATGACAAGCTTAGTTAAAATTTGATTATATATACTTGATCACATAAAAACCCATTCCCACAAAAGTGAGTTTTGAGCCTTTATTGACCATACAAATACATATCATTAAACTAAATGCTCATTTTTCGTTTCTTGTGTGAATAGCCGCTTGGTTTTTACAACTCTAGAACTTGCCACGACGATACATTCCCGGTCCTTACCAACTTAAACCCAAGTAAGTAAATGATGGAGGCATTAGGACTAACCCTTTTTATTTCTACACCATAATTTTTCTTTTTTTTACCATCTACCCAAAATCCCCCTAGTTAGCCCCTTTGAGCCTAAACCTTTTTCATTTCATAACCCAAACCGAACACCCTTTCACCCACCAAAACCCTTTTTATTTTTAACCTTTTGTTTTAGTAACAAGTTGAGTTTCTCGTATGACTTTTCAAAAAATAATAATAATAATAATAATAATAATAATAATAATAATAATAATTTTATTGATGATGAAGCAAAAGAGAAATAAACAAACAAGTTTATCAAAAATAACTTTGTTTGAATAAAAGCTTCATCAAAATAAAAGTTGAAAAAAATAAAAAGTCTTACGAAAACCGACACTTGTTACGCTTTTCGCCCTTTCACTAACCACTAACCTAACCACCTACCTTTAACCCAAGCCTAACCCTTCACCCCAAAAGTCCTCTTGATATTTACAAAGGTATATTGTTAAAAAGGAGGAGGATTGATTGCTTGGCAAGCCTATGGTAGGAATAAGTTCCATGCCGCTCTCGAGTGATTCACTAAAATGCATTTTCGGCCGAGTGTTGAGTGATCCCCGTGAGGTATGTGAACTTGTATATAAATGGAATTTTAAAGAGGCATGTTATGCCCTAATAAGTAATTTATCTTATGGAATGTTTTAAATAAATCATGACGAATAGGATTGTAAATAAATAAAAATAAAACTTAATAAAGAATCATGGAAATCCCGACACTCTATGACAAGACCAAAAAAACCTTCTCTTCTACCCATTCCATTTGGGAGTGTAAAGCCACATTATAAAGAGTTTTGCTTGAGGACAAGCAAAGATTCAAGTGTAGGGGTATTTGATGTGTGCAAAATGCAACATATAAATTACATCAATTGTGGCATAAAACTAACCTTTTTTTTAGTACTAATGTTGGAAAAAGTGTGTTTTTGTCTTCCTTTTGTATTTTCAGGATTAAATGAGCTCAAATTAACAAAAGAAGCAAAAAAGGCAGCTAAATCTAATATAAATACAAGAAAAGGAACAAACGTGGCATGCCCGACCTCACTGAAAAAGCATCTCCCCAAGCAAAACAAGAGAACAGAAGGCTGAACACGCCCCGTGCTCAGTGAACACGGGGGCATGCCCAAATGCCAGCATAAAAGAGAAAGCTATAGAAGCTTCTATCGCCCACCACGGGGCTATGCTCAGCGGACACGGGGCCGTGGTCAACTATAAGATTCGCAGAATCCAGGCAAATCTTGATTGTACATATATGCTTCTGCACACGGGGGTATGCCTAGCGGACACGGGGGCGTGGTCAACTAATGCAGACAAACTGCAATTAATGAAGACAGAGAAGGATGTGGACACGGGGCCGTGCACACTAGACACGTGGCCGTGCCCGAGCTTCTGTTCAGCCTATAAATAGGAGTGCTTGGCTCAAGTTCAAACAATCCCTTGGCACACCACCTCTCTCACACTTCACCCACCACCCACCACCACCATAACACCATCATCCACCACCATCATCCATTGTCTATCATAGAGTGTGTGAGTCATCTCGTGATCCAAGATTGATCGTAAGAGTTCTTGACAATCAAGGCCATGTTTGCCTAAGTCTCTTACATCACTTGGTGAAGACAAAGTGTCTAGTGTAATACTTTTTATTTTTAATCTTTTCGCACTTTTTACTTGGTTATGTATTAATTACTTTAATAACTAGTTTCTTATGTTGAAGGTGATTTTTCCTTATCGTTTGTCTGTGGTGTCTTTGCATTATTTTACTGTCTATATAAAATAAATGATTTTCACCATTCATATCTCCACGGTCTATATGGAGGTATGTTGGCTACCTGGTCGGGGGTTAAGGGAACGGTTTGGTAAAAGTCTTGCCGTGTTTAGTGTATAGATCCTGCAAGGACCTGGGTCAAATTTAGTAGGACCTCTTTCAATACTTAACGGTATTGGATGGCGGGGGTCCAAACTCTTTGATCCCCTCATATGTAAGCTACTATTAATACTTTAACTCGGCTACATAGGACTGTATCCCTGCTGACTCAGACTACTTAGCCGAGGGTAATGTCACCTTCAAAAGAGGGGCCTACCATAATATGCATTAATAACTTAATTAATTATTTTTCAATAATCCGACCCTTTAGGATTGTATCCTTGCTGACTCAAACTACTGGGTTGAGGGTAACGTCACCTTCAAAAGAGGGGCCTACTACAATAACTAAGATAATCTCTTAAAAAGTGCGGAAATAATCAAAGGTTACACTAAACACGTGTCGGAGCCAAGTGATTCATCTTGTCTATCTGTTTTTAATTTAATTTTATTTTCAGCATTTTAGTTAGTCTTATTTTTCTTAGTTTAAAACCTTTTTCTAAACTTTTGATTTGATTAGACGTTGAGGATAAACCGGTACTAAAAGCTCTTGTGTCCTTGGACGACCTCGGTATCTTACCAACACTATACTACGCTCACGATGGGTGCACTTGCCCATATGTGTGTTTAGTGTTAGTAAATATCGTGTTTTATAAATTTAAAACTTGGCTAAAGAAAGTGTAAAAGGGCTTAAAATATACTTAAACTTATATACACACTTCACACGCATCAAGTTTTTTGGCGCCGCTGCCGGGGACACAAGGATTTTAAGAAAGTTAGGAATCAACGGCCTAATCGTTTTTTTTTGTTTTTCTAATTTTTAGGTTTTTTCTTAGTTTTTCAGCTTCTGCAGAACTCAGCACGGGCCGTGCCCGCTGAACACGCCATTTCTTACCAAAACCGAAGTTTTAGTTTAGCATCTTCTATTTAACTTTTGTCAATTATCCATACCGGGATATTGACAGTCCAAAATTTATTCTTTTACAGTCTTTATTTTATGCGAGGATTCTCAATTGATTCCCTCGCCTTGTCTAATAGGTTTTACCACTTAGCCTTATGGGCTATTTTATTAGACTTTTCGCCTCTTTAAGGCGAGGTCCTTATAATCTATTTATTTCTAGTCATGACTCGCGGGTCGTTTTAGTCTCAAAGACCCTTCCATTGTTTATAACCCCAAAGGTTATGTTGATCCCGTAGTTCATTCTTTACTCGTTTCGTTCTTAAAATACATATTTGGTGTCAAGGCATCCTGTTTTTGTTTAAAGAGTCATTTGGTTTCAAACTTAAGATCTGTTAACCTTGACGGTAGTTCGTGGCTATAATCATTTTATTTCGGATCATTCTCCCGACTCTATGACTTCTCACGTCATTTATACGTCGGTTTGTCTTATGCTCATTGTTATTTGGTTTGCATATATTCTTATTTGGTTATATCCCATTACCGGGCTCATTATTCTTTTGCTTTTAATGCTACCTTTATTTGGCTAGCGTTTATTTATGCCATCCGACATTATATTGTATTCAACCTATTTGACTTGTTAATGTGAAATCCATCACTTATAAACGATCAACTTTATTCTTTATTCAACCCGTTCAACCTCAAATGGTTGAACATGTTTATTCAAAATTTCTATTTACGAAATTTTATAGTCATAACTCATAATCCAAATCTTTTGATTTTCAGCCTGCGTTCACGTCTCTTGGTTTACACATGTGCTTAAATTCCTACCCATCAACCGGGCGTTTTACCGAAGTCGTTATTATAGCAACCCTCCCGGTATGCATTAAGACCTCGCTTCACTTTTATATTCCGACTTTGTTCTCAAATTTGACGTTTTGCAACAACGGTCCGTTTAGAGACATATTTGCATTTTCCGGGTTCGAGTGTAAGTACACCCCCTTCCAATGCGTATCTTAATCATTTTACATGTTTGCATTCTCCGGGTTCGAGTGTAAGTACACCCCCTCCCAATACATATCTTAATCGTTTTACATCAATCTTTGTCCCTTCACTCGGGCTCATTATCCTAATGTAATACGCTTCCGTCACCCTGCTGTGCGTTTATATTATTATCAAATACTTTGCTCATTTGATTAGTTTGGTTACTTTTTAATTTGTCCCACTCACCCCCGTCCTTACTACATTGGATGTAAGCATGTCCATCATAAAAAGTTCATGGTACCACGTGCTCACCACTTACTTGGCCAGAGTAAGCGATCAGTACCTGGTATACATGACCTTTTTATAATTTTCACATTACACCCATGTAAGTAATGCCTCTATTTGTTTCTCTTGGAAACAATATCCCGAATAGATTTTCTATTCGGGTTTTTCCGAGTTTTTAATCTACATATGCATCTTTCAATTTCTACTTATTTGTTGCATATTACTATTTGTGCAACTAAATTTAAAATGTGCACCTGGTAATGCTTGCCCTAACGGGTTTCTCTTGCCATTAGTCTTGTTCGCTATCGACACGCGATTTAGGTCCTTGATGAGCATGTTCTTTGGACCGTTACTTTGTCAAATCTGCGATTTGTTAAACTTTCGCTATCTTCATATGCGAGTGTCCTTCAACTAAAACATTTACAACAGTTAGTAATTTCGACATTAATGGATGCCCGTATTATAATACAAGGTTTTTCTACTATACGCATCAACGCGTGTAATTTCGTTGACTATATCTACTCTATATCGTTTTCATTGGTATAACGTGTATTACACGATAACCATATGTGTTGTTCTCAACACTTTCATCATACTAAACCATTGTTATACATGTACTTACCGGATTTGCGATCAAGCCTCGAACCGAACACTTTATTCTTTAAACCTTGAGCTCTGATTACCAAATTTTAAGACCCGTCTCATTTTAAAACAATTATAATATTAGATACGCATTTTATGTAAAAATGCGACCTTTCAAAAACTTTGACAAGTTAACGTTCATACAAAATTAGAGTATTTAAAATATAGTATCAAGTGTTTACAACTTTCATTTTTAAACTAAACAAAAGAAAGATATCGCAGAAGCTTCATTAAGTATGTGTTCGGTTCACTTCGTTGCTTGATCGGCATCCGGATGGTAACGACATTCACCTAATGTCAGAACCAACTTAAAAGTTAGTTTTGATAATCATAGAAACAAGAATAAACAAGTTCCAATATCAAATAAACGAAATCAAAAATAAAAATTCAGACCTAAGTCTCTCGCGCCACGCAAGAGATTTCTTTAATTCGTTCGCGGGCCACGACAGGCCCCGCGTGTCGCGCTAGCATTCACTCATCCCCTCGCATGCCGCGGGGAAGTCTGTTTTCCAGCGGGTCCATTCTCTGGACCTGCATATTTGCCCAGCTCCATTTGTACAAAAATAACAAACTTCAAATTGCCATAACTTTTTATCTACAAGTCCGTTTTGCGTGATTCTTTTTCCCACACGTCCGTAATTAAACTACGGATCCGTTTATCACCTCGGTTTATATAAAAATCTGAATTATAAGCTATTGGCTTATAAATCCTTTATATGATTATTCGACCCGTTTGACTATAACATCACACACTTGTTTCTAGTTAATCATAAATCATACACCAAATTATTTAACTCAAAATCTTTATTTCAGATTTTTAACTTTTGTGAATTACGCAACCAATACCCAAGTTATGCGCGTAATTCGTTTTGACCCGTTTAGAGAATTTAAACTTTTAAGTTTAAATTTCGCTCATTCTTTTCACCCATCATTTTCCCAAATTTGAATTATCTACTTACATTTCACCACAACTATACTCGTGGTGGATTTAGTATATTTGACCGATTTTCCCGGATTCTACACTTCGGTTGGTTGTTTTACCGAAAAGATCCGTTTATAGGCACTTGACCCAAAAAGGCTTATGTCTAAAATGTATAAAACTTACCAAACATTATTTATGTTGTTAAACAACTTCTGGCCAAATATCATGTCAAAACTCGATAGTTAAGACATCGAAATAATTTATGCACGTAGCGGAACTGTTTGTGTCAACAACTAATTTATTGACAAAACTTCCGCGAAAACCTCGTCAAACAACTTTATAAAAATCTATAAAAATTACTAAACATCCTTTATGTTGTAAACCAACTTCTGGTCAAATATCGTGTCAAAACTCGATGGTTAAGATCTCGAAATAATTTCTGAAAATATCGGAACTGTTGTTGTCAACAACTAAATTATTGACAAAACATCCGCGAAAACCTCGTCAAACAACTTTATAAATGTCTATAAAAATTAATAAACATCCTTTATGTTGTAAACCAACTTCTGGTCAAATATCGTGTCAAAACTCGATGGTTAAGACCTCGAAATAATTTCTAAAAGTAGCGAAACTGTTGCTGTTAACAACTAATTTATTGACAAAACATCCGCGAAAACCTCGTCAAACAACTTTATAAAAATCTATAAAAATTAATAAACATCCTTTATGTTGTAAACCAACTTCTGGTCAAATACCGTGTCAAAACTCGTGACTAATTTACTACTTTACCCTTTTTTTATAACCATCATGGTTTTCATCACTTTCACTTGTTCCGACCCATATTATTCACGTCGGAACATCAAAATTCAATTACAGATTTTTCTCTATTCATTTTCAATACACACAACAGATGTATACTATAAAAGGGTGTAAGCTTTTACTTACCTTGCATCCGGTTATGTCATTTTTTCTGCGTACTCGATCCGTTTGACCCGCTTCTTTCTCAAGTCTTCATCTAGCTTGTCTAGAGTCAAACTATCATCATCACAATTCGTAAGATGGTTAGATTAGTCATAATCGTTTATGACTATCCCATCCTACGGGTTTTATGTCGAATTTATCATTCGACCATATCAAAATTATCATTCGATCTAATCATTGGTCGGTTTGACTTTTTAAAAGTCAATTGACTTATCAACATATTCAAATGCACATTTGGTTCAATGAACTCACTTAGGCATATTTCATCCGAACTCTTAACGAAATCAAATTTTACATACTAACTAGTAGGCCGCGATTTCATTTAGGCATTTCATATCACTGAAAATGGGTTGTTTTTGGTGACCTGTTTAACCTGTTTACAAGTCTTCAAAAATTATGATTTTTTTATGTGGCATACCTCTCGGAGGGTTAGGCCTTGTGTTAAAATTTCAAGATCTAACTCTTTACCAATAATTCGTAAAATTTCATTTACTAAGCTGCAATCAGATTCGTCACTTCTGACTGCAGCTTACGGAAAAATTCATAAAAAATTCCTCGTTTATCCGATTGACGAAATTCCAATTGGAGATTCTTTTAATTGCTTAAAACTATCTACAATAAAAATTGGAGATCATAAATAAATCCCTAAATTGAGTTATTACATTCATAATGGTCTGCAAATTCTGTCAGAAAACGCAGCTTGAACCTTTGATACGGAAAAATTCATAAAACGCACAATTTTCGTCGAAAAAATACGATTCGAGTGGGGTTTTAAAGATATTTCCTGGAAATACATTTTAGACTCAAGAAAAACATGTTTTTGTCACGTTTTGTTTAGGTTACAGCCACTACAAGTCAGCTGTAAATTCTGATCAGGAGCTGTTTGAATTCAGCTTTCAATTTACGCATATTCTTGACATCATAACACTAATTTTTAGCAATCAAAACCCTAAAACATCTCATACATGAATTTAAAATCAACAAAATCTGAATTTACTTGAGCTAGGCACGATTTTAATATATACTTGTCTAGGGTTTACTTCTAAACACTATTTCACTTCAATATCATCCATACCACAATCATGCAACATCAATTTCGAATTTCATGAACTCACTCAGAAATTTGAATGAAGATTTTTCCATGGAAATTACATACCTTATGATCCCTTCGTCGAGGTGATCACTAATCTATATTCAGATTTCGATTTTGACTTGATTTGGGCCTTCAATTTGTGAGTTTTGTGAGAGTTAGGGTTTGAAGGTGGGTTGGTCGCCCTTCTCCTGTTCTTGTTCGATCCAGACACATCTAAAGGTGTGTTTGGATTTTATTTTTAGGTTTAATAATATTAAGTTTTCCATTTTAACACTTTTGGCGCTCCAACTAAAAACCATGTTAATCTCTAAGTGTTTTAACTCATGTTCCTTAGTTATAACAAGATTTATGACTAACTAGGTTACTTACCCTAGTTAGCTTATTCTTGTTTATTTTATACTTTATAGTTCTAATATAAAGTTTTATATTTTCGGGGTGTTACAAGTCGACCCCCCTTAAAAAGGGTTTCGTCCCTGAAACCTTCTTTAAGTGGTCCTTTGGTTTGGACCTAACCATCTCAGTTTCGTTTTTCAAGGTATTCTTTCTTTTCCGGCATAAGGTTCTTATTGGACCATAACCTTTTATCATTTATTTCCTATCGTTGTCGCCTATTTGACCGGGTTGTCTTTTGGCCATCCAGTCACTGAGTCCGTCAGAATACCTACTTCACGCTAGTTTTACATTGACAAATGCTCTACATAGGTCACAACATTATTTTAACTATAACTTGTTTTATCCCCTAAACTGATAGGTCACCATTTTACCTCATACCTCGTTATTCGGGTATACTATATTGCCGTCATCGGCCCTTTGCGTGTTTATAATTTCATATCTATTAACTTATATTACAACGTGGTTGTATTCTGTATCACTTTTGTGTCCGTGATCACATCACGTCATGTTTAGGTTTATGTCAGCTTTTTATTTTCAAAATTATCACTTTTCGAATATATCGTTGATATGTGCAAAATGCAACATATAAATTACATCAATTGTGGCATAAAACTAACCCTTTTTTTAGTACTAATGTTGGAGAAAGTGTGCTTTTGTCTTCCTTTTGTATTTTCGGGATTAAATGAGCTCAAATTAACAAAAGAAGCAAAAAAGCAGCTAAATCTAACATAAATACAAGAAAAGGAACAAACGTGGCATGCCCGACCTCACCGAAAGCATCTCCCCAAGCAAAACCTGAAACATGTGTAAAAATAGGTACGTCAGCATAAAAATGCCTGTGAGATACATAGGTTTTATTGTAATTAGGATTCATGACTTATGTGTTTTAAAGAAAATGTTTTAATAAGAGTAGTCATGATCCTTGTAAAAGGTTTTCTTTTATAAATCATACTAAAATTTATAAGAAATCAGATGATAATAATACATATGAAATTAAATAATTAAGAAAAATGAGTTTGTATAAAATATATTGTTTGAAAAACAATATTTTGATAAAAAGTTTTTTAGTATATATAAAAATATACTTTGGTTTTAAGAAAGTCGAATAAGTAATATATTAAAATATATTTCAGTTCCAAAATCGTTAACCCAAGTGTACTAAATAACGCCACGATATGTAATGTGATGAAAACACTTATATATAAGAAGTACCAGCGGCGTATCTACCATGTTTTCATCACATTACACCCGTCCCGTTATCTAAACACTAACCAAAAAACCCGTCGTTAGATAAATAGTATATTAAATATACTTTAGTTGTTAAAATAATAATTTTCAGTAGTATATCAAAAGTATACTTTGGATTTATAAATAACATATTAAACTATGTTTTGGTTTTGTAAATAACATGTTAAACTATGTTTTGGTTATTATAAATAACATATCAAAATATGTTTTTGGTTTTATAAATAACATATTAAACTATGTTTTGGTTATTAACAAAAATATATGTTGGTTTTGTACAATATCACATATGAGAGCATATCAAACTATACTTTTGGGAGTATAACTAAATATACAAAAATAATGTGATTTAAGAATTCATTCAGACCTAGTGCATCAAAATACACCTTTGAGACTATAGGAATACCACAAAGGAAATCCCTATTTGGATGGAGAAAAATAAATTGGTTTCAGACATTCCATGACAACAGGAATGGGGTGTCAAATCATATAGCGCTATATCATACTACCAACCGGTCTGGAGAACAAAAATAAGTACTATCCAACAATTAATTTTATAATCTTTAAGAAAATTAGAGTTTAGACCATAAATAATCATTCAGTTTGTAAAAAGATAAGTACTAATATGTATAATCAATTATACTTTTAGAAACAAGAACATAACAAATAGGTACACATATTTCACCCCAAAACATTTGAAAACAGTAAAAGAGGGGACTATGTACTCACTTGAGAGTGCTTAGAAGTCTTGAACAACTACCAAGCAAGCTAGAGGGAGAACGGAAATCAAACGGCACCTAATATAGGTAACTACATAAATAACCGGACCTAAATAGGGAAATCGGATAGTATGAGGTCTCGTGAACCAAATGAGCGTGGGAACTCATATTATATGGTTCAACAAGGCCTACCTACTAAATTGAAACCTATCCTAAGTGCTTACGACCCATCACGACCCGTTTAGGTAGCTTACGCTACTTCAACGCGTTGTTTGCGTAAAACGTGTTCGGACCGCCTAACTAGTCCTATGACAAGTATTATATGCCTAAACATGTTTAATTATGTTGCATAATCAGTTAAGTGACAAAAGTTTGGGTTACATATGCTTAAATATCAATTATGCATAAAAAGGGTATTTTGGTAATTTTCCTAAGGCATATAAATTACCTATCATACAACTATTTAAACGACGTGACCATAAGGTATAACCTCGGAAGGTTATTCCCTATACAACTATGGTCACCTAATGAGTTTGGTCAGATCCTAATGATCGACCAAATGGGTCGGGTTCGAAAGTATAAGCGATTGATTAGATCGCTTACCTTTACGACCCTATACAAGCACAAATCTAAAAGTGACGAGCTAAACATGCTAAAACATGTTTAGTTAAGTTAGAAAACAGGTTTTGGTATCAAAACAAACGGTTTTGATACCTAAAAGTAGTTTGGTTACAAAATACGCGAGAATACCCATTTTGGCCGAAACTACGACTCGTCACTAAGCCTAGATAACGTGGTAATCAGTAGGTATAGTCACTAGGGACTATAACCGTCGTGGTTACGCTCACGTTATGAAGTTCAAACGAACTTCGCATTGACCATAAACTGGTCAATGTAGAAAGTCAAATGCAGTTTGACTTTAACGCTAAAAACGAATAAAAAGAATGAAGGAATACTTACAAAGGGTCCCGCAAGATTTGATCCGATTTACTCTCAGGTATGAAGCATAAACTTCAACTTAGAGAGCAGAAATCAGATTCAAATGTAGGTTTTGCACAAATACATGGGGGGGTATTTATAGATATGGCACAACCGTTAAGATCGTTCTTCGAATAACGTGCTTCGATCTAGGCCGTACACATGGGCCCCTTGTTTTGCAAAACCATGGGCACCCCTAGTTTAAACCCATGGTATGTTAAAACCCATTTGCAAGTGGAAAAACCAGGTATAACAGCTGGAAACAGCTGAAAAAAAGATTTCTGCATATCTGGCAGAACCTCACGGCCCGCGTAATGCGGCCCACCTGGGATCACATATCAGCAACATGTTTCCAAAATGACAGTTTCAGTCCCTGTTGTGTTATAAGCTCCATTCCGACATGTTTAAGGCCCGTTAAGCAAACTTTAAGGCCCTAAAATGATGCCCTAACATTGTGGACATGAAACATGCTCAAAAATATGACGGATGTCGGTTCGTTTGGTCGTATGATCGCGATATTTGCTTAATTACGACGAAATGCGCACAAGCACGAAAAACGATCCAAATTGCGCGACGAATGGATTTTTATTATGCCAAACACTAAAATAAAATATTTTAATGCTTACATAAATTTTTGGATGTCCGGATGTATTCGGAACGTAAGTTATGCGCGAAAGTGCAAACTTATGCACTTTTTGGCGCTTTTAGTCCCTGAATGAGCATAAAGTTTATTTTAGCACACCGAACCCCTCAAAGCCTATTTCTAAGCTATGTAAAGGATATTTAGGGTGTGTTTAACTTATGATCATGTTTCGGAATGTTCGTTACAGTTCAAATTGGCATACTTTCGCAGTTTGTCAAATTTAGTCCCTGTAAGCGAACAAACTTGATTTCAACATACCAAACCATCCAAAACTTATTTCTAAGTTTTGTGAAGGTTATTTAAGGTATGTTAAGCCTATTTCACTATTTCGGAGTGTTCATTGCATTAAACTGGTTATATTTACGCATCAGTGCGCGTATAATCCTCCAGAAAGTGATTTAAAGCTTGAAATCGAACAAGAATTGATATGTGTAAACGATACACATATTTTTACAAATCCCAAGTATGAAATACAATATTTCATTGGTTTGGTATTTGTTTAATGGTTGAAGTGACACAGGTGTCACACATAACAGGTTGCATCCTTCATTTTCTTGCAATCCAAAGTTCTATGCTCTTTTGAGTTGCAGATTCCACACACTTTAGGCTTCGTCTGCGATTGCGACTCGAGTCTGCACTTCCCAAAATGGTGCTTCTGGCAGGTTTTACACTTAGGCTTCTCTCCTGACTGCTGGGAGTCCTTCTTAAGCCCAGAACTCTTCCCCTACTCAGAGTTACCTTTCCTTTTCTTGTCAGAGCGATGTGAGCTCTCATCTTCTCTTTTCCTTTTTCCCTCTTCAGAAGTCTTAACAGGCTTATTTCTAACCGCGTTGAGTGTGAGAGATAAGGACAAATCTACCACAGACCTATAAGTGATAGGCCTAGATGCTTTAACATTGCCTTTGATTTCTGGAGCCAGGCCTCCAATGAAGCGCGCTATGCGCTTTGGTTCTGGTGTGACCAAATAGGGAACCAATCGAGACATGGTGTTGAAACTTGTGACATAGGATTGACAATCCAAATTCTTCATGGCCAGAGTCAAGAAGTCGGTTTCAATTTTCTCTACCTCATGCTGAGGACATAAGTTTTCCTTGATTAGTGCCACAAATTGTTCCCATGATAAATTATATACAGTAGAAAATCTATAAAATAATACACTTGGGACCACCAAAATTTATTAATTAAAAGAGTTATTAATTAATCGATAAATTAATAATTATTAATTTATATATTAATTAATATTTTATTAATTTATAGTAGAATACTTAGTTTACAAACACCTTTCAAGCTTCCACTTAATTATTGACTGATGAAGAAAATGTAGTTGCACAGTTGTTGACTGATGAAGAAATTATTGAAAGCGTTATTGGAATTAATAAAGATGACATCGATGAAGAAGATGATGAAAGTTCTACAATGGAGCCCCCTTCGCGAAACGAAGCTATTAAATCGGCAATCACATTGAACAATTTTTTGTTGAGCTATGAGAAAACAACACCAGAAGTTCTTACCATGCTAAGGAAAATTAGAGACGAGATTCAAGGGGAAATTGATTTCAACAAAAAAACAAAAGACAATTGAGTCATTTTTCAAGAAACCTTCATAAATCATTCATGTAATATGCTATATATAAGGAATTATTAATTTATATTTTATATGGGGTCTAAAGAAATTATCAAAAATGTATTATCTTATAATTTTAGCGAATTATTAATTTAGCACCCTATCCCCGAGTCGGGACTGGCAAAAAATATTATCTTGGAGAGTTTATTAAATAATCGAGTATTAATTTATCGAGTTTCTACTGTAGTGGGATTTTCCCTGTGGCTTGTATCAACGATCTCCACCAAGCCAAAGCTTCCCCTTTAAACGACTATGAAACAAACTTCACAATATCCTGCTCTGCGCATCCGCTGATATCCACAACGGTATCCATCTCATCAAGCCATGTCATACAGTCAATGGCACCCTTTTTGCCTGTAAAGTCCCTTGGCTTACAAGAGACGAAGTATTTGTAAGAACAAGTTTTTATGTGCGGTTCCTGATTAAGCACAATTTGTCTGGATGGGAGACACTTCTGATTTGACGAGTGACGAGAATTGTCCTTATTTGACTCACGTGTTTTAGAAGGGGCCTTACTATGAGCCACATATTGAGTCTTTATGCGAGCATTACTTGGTTCCTTGAACTGTCTGTCAATGGCTCTAGTAACAACATTTTCTATCAATGCTTGTAAGTCTGCACCAGCTACACTTATTATGGCGTTGTCATTTCTCTCCCTTGGGTGACTATTAACTTCTTGAGATTCAGCCATGAAGCTTGATTGCTATAAAACAATTGACAATAATTTGTTCAGAAGTTTATTATGAAATCATCATTTTCGATGATTCATTACCCATGGTAAATATAGACCATATTAGTTAATTTGATCCTTTTTCCATTGTAATTATACTCAGTTATAAAGCATTAGAGATATTATGGTGGCACAAAAGGCCTAGTTACAGGGACAGTTTAATTTATAAGCCATGATCTTATAGGATCAAGGCATTAAGGGTTGAACACAGTTCATCACCTTTTCTTGTCAGGAAGTTATAGACTACACTGTCGTTTGTCTTATGGGACAATAAGTATAGCCCTTAGGCACTTCATCACTAATGGATGTTTAAATCATCATGTTAGATAGGGAATTGGAAAAATCCAATATAAGGATGACTAGTGTGACTTTGTCGAATCACATGTTCCAGGAGTGCTAACATGTTTTTAGATGTTAACAAAGATTTGAATCTTAAAAAGGTTTTACCATCATGGCCCTGTCTAAAATGACATCTGGGCTAGGTTATACCTGTAAGATTTTCTTCTAATATTTAATGGCAGATCAATTGAAAATTGAATTGTTATTTTGATTTGTTTTTATATTGTACATGCATATATATAATGACAAACAAGAATTTAAAATTAAATATTCAATAAATTGTCTTAAGAAGTACAATAGTTGCCCTAAACGGGACTTTAACAAATAACTTGTCCACGTAGGGACTAAAATAAGAAAGACAAGTCCAAGCAGGGACCAATTAGATAAATGAAATGTCCACGCAAGGACTTGACTGAAATAAAATAACAATACAATAATTAAGGATTTCTAATAATCCTTCTTCTTCTTCCCCTTAATGAGGTTTGCCAAACCTTTTAGAAGACCGCGGCGACTCCTACTCTCTTCATCTACCCTCTGTTCCACCTCATGCAACCTTTGAAGAATTTCTTGTTGCTGTGGTGGTTGAATTTGTGGTGGCTACGGCGGCTGCTGCTGCTGAGGTTAAGGAGGCAGTGGGTATTGATACCCATATGCAGGGTACCCAGTCGGGTACGTAGGTAGAAAGGGACCAGGGTAGAGAGCATTGAAGTTTTTTGCTTCAACATATGGGTCAACGACAGGTGCATTGTTGTAGTTATAACCCGAATAAGTTTGCTGCTCAAACGGGTTGTACCCAGCTGCACCTGGGTAAGATGGAATTGGGTTTTCATAACCCATGGGTGGTGCTGGTGCGACTGGTGCAGAGTCGACTTCAAAAACTACATTTGAATGCCCACCCATTTGTGGGTCTTCATAGAGCGGCGGTTAGTTGTTGTTGCTGGAGTGTTTGGGGGTGCTGAAGTGAAAACCCCCACGCACGGACATTCGTGCACTTCTTCTCCGCCTCGATGGTTCTGGAGGCGGTGGCTGCTCTGGCACTGGTGGTGGCGGTGGCATGACCGCCTCAAAATGTGGGTCCTCTGAAGGGACCTGCTAGTGTGGTGGTGAGTAGCAGCGAGGGGGAGTATACTCTCATTTATACGTGCTCCATCTCTCGGCCCAGATATCAGGGCCCCTGTAAGGCGAACCATGAAAATATGATCTGCTAGAAATCTCGATGGGATGCGTCGGCGTCCCAGATGGCAGCATCTCAGGATCTGGATCCTCGTCCACATCCATGTTTTGGTACTCGGGAAAATGGTCAGCTGGTCCCAAAGGGTTCGGACCCTCTGGTTCTTCGACTTGGTTCAATGGATTGAACCGGCTCTGGAAATAAGGAGTTGGGTTTTGGAAGGAACTGTGTGAACCCGAACGCTGTAAAGGAATGAAAGAATGATGTGAATCATGAGGCTCTTCATCCTAATGTTGCCCGAACGAATGGTGGTAAGACGGTGAGGAGCTAAGCGAGACAGAGTGTCTCGCGGGCTCCAAATAGGTCCTCCAGTCTTCGTGTGGACTGGAGCTGAGTGTTGCTGATGGTATGCGCCGGTGAGATGGTCCCGCCTCATTATCATTCCTTCCCCTCATTGGGGCTTTTCCTCGTATGCTCCTTCCCCTAACTCTTGGTGGCATGCTGATTGAAGTTCTGTCAAAACAAAAATAAATAAAGCAAAACGATTAAGATTAGGATTAGTCCTAAGTTGTTTGCCTAGACTCGGAAATCAAGGAATGTGCAACTGTGTCATTGAGATTAAACAAAAAAGGCTAGTGTTTAATTCACTCAATGTTGGCTCTAATACCAACCTGTCACACCCCGGTATTTCCACGTATTACCGGTGGGCCCGGTGGGGAGTATCGTGACGTAGTTGATATCATCATAGTTAATAATCACAGTTCAATGCATAGCGGAAGCCTTGGATGAAAGTAATATTACAAACCGAAATGAAAAAGTATAATAAAATATTATACAAGCGGTTATATGTGGATCCACAGGCGGATCTAAAACATAAAGTAAAATATTGTTTGATGTGGGGTAAAATACACATATTTGTCCCGTGTAAATTGTATAATTATTGTATAGGTTTTATTTGTTTTTATTTAGTTTTAGTATTATATTATATTATATTGTGGTTTGGCAGGTCCTGGTGCAAATGGAGTAAAAACGAGTAATATGGAAATAACCAGCCAGTTGGGCAGAGTGAGGTGTCAGGGACCGAAGTAAAATTGCACTATTTTCTGCCGCATGAAGTTTGGGCTGCCAAGATACACACTAGACGAATGAAGTTGTCATATATATTTTTATTGGATTGGATGCTATATATTAAATAATGTTATTGGCTTTATATTATTTTTTATTGTGAGGACATGTACAGAAGAAAAAAGGAGAGTGCATATTAATTCAAATGATTCTTATCACAACAAGAAAAAGAAGTCACAACATCGTTGGAGGAAAAGTAATACACGGCTGGGGATAGATCAGACGCACGTGCGAATGGAAGGAACCCTAGTGGGCTATTATTTTGGGCCCAACTATTGAACAGAGGGGAGACGCAAAAAAAGGGCCTGGACATCGAAAGAAAAAAGATATATACGAATTAGAGAGAGATACATCAATGTGGAGGCGACGAGCAGATCCGCAGTTGGATGAATTTTAAGAAGATCTTTGGCAAAAGAATTCAAGGCTAGGAATCATTGGAAGCGAGCGGGTTTGAAGCTTACGGGTTCTATCTTCTCAGTTTCTTTTGTTTTCTTAGTTTTTTTTTTTGTTCTTTAATTCAATGAACTCAGTTATGCGACTTTGTTTATTTGTTTTTAAGACCATGCTCGGCTAAACTTTTTAAGCCACCTAGACTTGATGAATGGATTGATATAGAGTTTTTATTGTTTTCGTTAATCGCATGAACATTATGGATTGATTGTGGTTTAGTAAGAGTTTGTTTTATTGATTTGATGCATATGCGTACTTTAATTTGGTTTATTATTGTCAATTGCTTCGTATGATTCTTAATGACGGTCTTTATCACAATATAGAGTCATGCTAGGGTTTAGATCTTGGTGAGTGTCTATATCACGTAATAGATCTTAATTCTTTAGGGTGGAATTGGCCAATAACCCCTAGAAGTAATTGTTAGTAATTTGCTAGGTTTTAGTGGTCTGCTAGTACTAATACTTGGAAAGTGAGAGGCTATTGATAGGTCTTACCCGGCGAATTTCTTTAGACAGTCCTTGGAAAAGGTCGTGAATTTAGTTGCCCCATCGGTTTATTAGTCTATCAAGTCAAGTTTAATAATCCAAACTACCCTAGATCTATGATTGGAAAAGAGTAGGTCAACATTAGGGTACTTACACAATAATTAGATAACTGGATAGACGTCTAATAACCGGTAGGATTAACGGCCTAGGTAGCGCCATAAGTTTCACCTCAAGAAGGGTTGAGGGGCTTAGTTGGTTTTTAATAGGTTTAGTACTTTAAGATCCCGGTTCCATAATTCATGCATTTAACTTAATCGGTAATTCTTTAAAATCAATCCAGGATTCTAGTCTAGGTGGTCCTCGTTATCATTTAAGAATCGTCTTCGTCTTCTTTCGTATTAGTCTAGTTCTTAGTTAATTAATTAGTTTAAATAGATTTCCTTAAATTTTTCGTAACCCCCCCCCCCCAAACAATTAAACAAGTTTGTGTCGTGTCTGTCAGTGTCTCTTAGAGTCTAGTTTGCGTGGTTTATAGAGTCTCGTGGTTTGATATCCGGACTTCCTAGGGTTATACTACAGTGATCGGTACACTTGCCGATTGTGTGGTTTTAGGTCGAGTCTAGAATTAAAGCTTTTTAGTTTCTAGCATAGAGAGTCTAATTTAGTTGATTTTTATAGTTTGTTCAGCACACATCAAGTTTTTGGCGCCGTTGCCAGGGACTCTTGGCAATCGCGTTCATTAGCTTTGATAGACTTTATTGACATATACGTGCTACGTGTTTGTTTTGTTTTGAGTCTTTGTCTTTTATTTTGTTTTTATTTTCATTTAAGTCTTTGTGACTAGTGTTTGCTTTTCTCACATTCAGGTTTTTGCTGATAGTGGATGCCACATCTGCGCTCGCACGGTCCGCCACCGAAGCCACCAGTCACCGAGTCATCATCATCGTCTCGGTTGGGCCAAGGCCCACAGGTTAGTATTTCATCCACGTCTCAGTTTCCCAATTTCGATTCCACTCCATTACCCACCCCACCCCAGTCACCCAAAACATCACCTAAGGTTTCCCCACCCGATAGCCCTACTTCTAGCACCTCTAGCATCCAAGAAAACTTAGAACACATGGCTAACGCTAGACAAACCGTTCACCAACAAGCCAACCAAGGCTTCACTGGTCTTGCGTCACCCATTACTGTTCCACCCATAGTTAGCGAGAACTCATGGCAGATTCCATCTTATGCCATGCAAGTCATCACCAATAGCATCCAGTTCCACGGTCACGAGGACGAGGACGCCCCGGCCCACTTAAACCGGTTCTCCCGTATCCTTGCTACTTATAGCCTTCACGGAGCCCCAAATGATGCTACTTACCTTCAGCTCTTCCCATTTTCACTAGCCGGGTGTGCGGCTACTTGGTTGAACTCTCAACCAACCGATACCTTTACCACTTCGGAGGGCCTTCGTCAAGCCTTTTTGAACAAGTATTTCCCGCCTGCTAAAGCCTCATGCCTTCGTGACCAAATTCACTCTTTCAGCATGGAGCCCGACGAGCCTTACTACCTTGCTTGAGAGCGTTTCCAAAACTTAGTCGCTCGTTGCTATTTAATTCAATGAACTCAGTTATGCGACTTTGTTTATTTGTTTTTAAGACCATGCTCGGCTAAACTTTTTAAGCCACCTAGACTTGATGAATGGATTGATATAGAGTTTTTATTGTTTTCGTTAATCGCATGAACATTATGGATTGATTGTGTTTTAGTAAGAGTTTGTTTTATTGATTTGATGCATATGCGTACTTTAATTTGGTTTATTATTGTCAATTGCTTCGTATGATTCTTAGTGACGGTCTTTATCACAATATAGAGTCATGCTAGGGTTTAGATCTTGGTGAGTGTCTATATCACGTAATAGATCTTAATTCTTTAGGGTGGAATTGGCCAATAACCCCTAGAAGTAATTGTTAGTAATTTGCTAGGTTTTAGTGGTCTGCTAGTACTAATACCTGGAAAGTGAGAGGCTATTGATAGGTCTTACCCGGCGAATTTCTTTAGACAGTCCTTGGAAAAGGTCGTGAATTTAGTTGCCCCATCGGTTTATTAGTCTATCAAGTCAAGTTTAATAATCCAAACTACCCTAGATCTATGATTGGAAAAGAGTAGGTCAACATTAGGGTACTTACACAATAATTAGATAACTAGAAAGACGTCTAATAACCGGTAGGATTAACGGCCTAGGTAGCGCCATAAGTTTCACCTCAAGAAGGGTTGAGGGGCTTAGTTGGTTTTTAATAGGTTTAGTACTTTAAGATCCCGGTTCCATAATTCATGCATTTAACTTAATCGGTAATTCTTTAAAATCAATCCAGGATTCTAGTCTAGGTGGTCCTCGTTATCATTTAAGAATCGTCTTCGTCTTCTTTCGTATTAGTCTAGTTCTTAGTTAATTAATTAGTTTAAATAGATTTCCTTAAATTTTTCGTAACCCCCCCCCCCCAAACAATTAAACAAGTTTGTGTCGTGTCTGTCAGTGTCTGTTAGAGTCTAGTTTGCGTGGTTTATAGAGTCTCGTGGTTTGATATCCGGACTTCCTAGGGTTATACTACAGTGATCGGTACACTTGCCGATTGTGTGGTTTTAGGTCGAGTCTAGAATTAAAGCTTTTTAGTTTCTAGCATAGAGAGTCTAATTTAGTTGATTTTTATAGTTTGTTCAGCACACATCAAGTTTTTGGCGCCGTTGCCAGGGACTCTTGGCAATCACGTTCATTAGCTTTGATAGACTTTATTGACATATACGTGCTACGTGTTTGTTTTGTTTTGAGTCTTTGTCTTTTATTTTGTTTTTATTTTCATTTGAGTCTTTGTGACTAGTGTTTGCTTTTCTCACATTCAGGTTTTTGCTGATAGTGGATGCCACATCTGCGCTCGCACGGTCCGCCACCGAAGCCACCAGTCACCGAGTCATCATCATCGTCTCGGTTGGGCCAAGGCCCACAGGTTAGTATTTCATCCACGTCTCAGTTTCCCAATTTCGATTCCACTCCATTACCCACCCCACCCCAGTCACCCAAAACATCACCTAAGGTTTCCCCACCCGATAGCCCTACTTCTAGCACCTCTAGCATCCAAGAAAACTTAGAACACATGGCTAACGCTAGACAAACCGTTCACCAACAAGCCAACCAAGGCTTCACTGGTCTTGCGTCACCCATTACTGTTCCACCCATAGTTAGCGAGAACTCATGGCAGATTCCATCTTATGCCATGCAAGTCATCACCAATAGCATCCAGTTCCACGGTCGCGAGGACGAGGACGCCCCGGCCCACTTAAACCGGTTCTCCCGTATCCTTGCTACTTTTAGCCTTCACGGAGCCCCAAATGATGCTACTTACCTTCAGCTCTTCCCATTTTCACTAGCCGGGTGTGCGGCTACTTGGTTGAACTCTCAACCAACCGATACCTTTACCACTTGGGAGGGCCTTCGTCAAGCCTTTTTGAACAAGTATTTCCCGCCTGCTAAAGCCTCATGCCTTCGTGACCAAATTCACTCTTTCCGCATGGAGCCCGACGAGCCTTACTACCTTGCTTGAGAGCGTTTCCAAAACTTAGTCGCTCGTTGCTCCCAGCATGGTCTTTCCGATTGGGCTCTTTGTGAAAAATTCTATAACGGTCTCACCCAAGAGACTCGTGATCGATTTGACACTAATGCGGGGGGTCACATAATGGGTATTCTCACTGTAGCCGAGTGTTTAGAGCGTTTCGAGGCATTTGCCCAGTCTCAATCTCAATCGCGAGCAGATCAGCGGTATCAAAGTGGTAATTCTAATACCACTACTAGTGCACCCACCCGAGGGGTGAACCATGTCACCATGGATCCTAATTTAGCCGCTGTTTTGGAAAACATGACTAGGGAGCTGAAGGAGATTAAGGCTAAGGTAGATAAGGGTGAGTTTTGCCGAGGGGGTCACGATACAAGTGCGTGTCCATTGCTAGTTGGTGAGGAGCAAGATGATTTTATAGGAGGGGGTCAAGGTAGATGTCAACCTAGTGGGTTTGGTAATTTTAACTCGGGTTTGAGAAATAATAATAATAATTTTAATAATAATTTTCATTCAAATGGACCTCCTGGTTTTCAAATAGCTCAAAATCCAAATAGGGGTCAAGGTTCATTCTTTGGTGGGGGTTCAAATGGGCAGGTCAAGGATGGGGGGTCGAGTAATCAGGTTCAAACAGGTCAGGGTTCAAGTTATGATCTTGGGGGTAGTCTAGAAAGAATGGAAGCAATGATGAGTCAATTAATTGTTAAGGACCAAAGCACCCAAAATAAACTTAGCAAATATGACCTTATGCTTAAGAACCACCAAGCCGTTTTCCAAGACCTTCAAAGGGTTGTAGGTGATATGTCTAGGAAGTTAGAGGAGAGATTACCCGGTCAGTTTGTGGGTAACACCCAACCGAACCCGAATGCTCAAGTAAAGGCCATTACTACTCGTAGTGGCAAAACCGTAGGGAACCCTAGTGTTGAAGAGAGAGTGGTTGAGGAAGACGAAGAGATTGTAGATGAAGAGATAGAGATGGAGGCTCCCGGCAAAGTGCAATCGAGGCTGCGCCCAACAAGTAACGCACAGCCCGGTGAGTCTCAAGGTGAGAAGAAGGTCGAGAAAACGCCCGTGGATGTTAGGCCTTCGCCTCTAGTAGACATTTCGCGTGTCCCGTTTCATTCACGTCATAGGAATAAAAAATATTCAAAGGAATACGGACAATTCTTAGATATCTTCAAGCAATTGAAGATTAATCTTCCTTTTATTGAGGCACTCCAGTCCATGCCTAAATATGCGAAATTTTTAAAGGACCTTCTTAGAAATAAGGAGAAGTTAGGGGAGTTGTCAAATGTCCCATTGCATGGAGTGTGTTCGGCCGTTTTCTCAAATCAGCTTCCCGAAAAGCTTACCGATCCCGGTGTTTTCACTATTCCTTGTCTTTTCGGTAGTAACACCAATACTAAAGCCTTAGCTGACCAAGGTCCTAGCTTCAATTTGATGCCCTTTTCTCTTTACGAGAAGCTAGACTTAGGCGAGCTTTCACCTACCCGAATGACACTATCCTTAGCCGATCGGTCCATGAAACACCCGAGGGGTATAGTAGAGAATTTGCTTGTTAAGATTGACAAGTTCGTTTTTCCGCCGATTTAATCATTCTTGACATGGAAGCCGATGAAAACGTACCGCTAATTTTAGGACGCCCGTTCTTGAACACAGCTAAAGCTCTCATAGATGTCTTTTTAGGCACCATCACACTTAGAGCGGGTGAGGAATCGGTAGTTTTCAAGGTTATGAATTCGAGAGGGTCAAGTGATAAAGTGGAGGCGGTATCGTTAGTGGGGGAGAGTGAGAAGGATGAGAGAGATGAGGAGAACGTGGTGAGTGGTCCGAGTCTAGAGAAAGTAATAGGACTCAAGTGTGGGGATCCACCGGATAGGAGAGTAGATGAATTAGAGGAGAGAATGGTGCGTTTAGAATCTAAGATAGAGACACTGAGCAAGGCTCAGTGTGGGGATAGAGTTCGATATGAAGAGTATAGATTCAAACCGTCAGGTGAGGAGTTGAGAGGTTGTGAGAGAGATAAGAGTGTTTGGGTTGAGTTGAGCAATGATAGGTATAATGGTGCTACAGCCTGTGAGTGTGTGTTTGGAGGTGAGCTGCATCTCTATGATCCTCCATAAGTATGTGAAAAGTTGCTACCCATTTGTAGAGTTTGTATTTTGAGTCTTTTATTTTGTACCATGAGTCTAAATTAGTAGTTTTTGAGTCGTTTTTAGAGTTGGTACTGCGTTGGGTTTTGTTTTGCTGTGTTTATGTAGGTTTGGATTGTACCACCCGTACTCAATCTCCATTCGGGTGAGTTCGGAACTGCCATATTGATAAACCCAAGCATGCTAGGTAACGATCGCGAATGAAATGCTATACGATCGATCGTTGGATTAAAGACTCGTACGGTTGGCACTGACTTTTGTCCTAACCAGCTAAGTCTTTTCCAACTCTCTCTGTATTCTATTTCTTGCTTATTTATTGTTAGTTTCCGTCTCTGCATTAGGGACAATGCAATCCTTAAGTGTGGGGATGGAAAAATATCATTTAGGTCTTAGTTAGTGAGTCTTGAGTCAATAATATGAAAAATACAAAAAAATTCAAAAAAGCAAAAAAAAAAAATTAATTAAAAAATTGAAAAAATCCAAAAAAATTGAAAAATCTGGAAAATGTCATTTGAAATAAGAAGTTTGCATATTAACACGGAAAATGATAGAAAAGATGAATTTTTGCTTGGGTTCAAATAATAATAATATGAGATTAAATACATCGAGCTTGTGTCTAGTTAGGGATATGTGGATAGGCCTGGGTTTGGTTTTAAGTCCCTTTGAGTTAATACACCTTAATTGTCGGTCTACTAGTGGGTTTTCGCCTGGGAGATATGGGAAATTGAAAATGTCAATAAGAGTATAAGGGACACCGTTATAAGTTAAAAATGTTAGAATTTGTGATCATGTGAAAAAAAAAATAGTCAAAATAGAAAAAATGATGAGCTAGAAATTAAATGAAAGTAGCGCATTTCTATGTAGTCTGGGTTGGGGATAGTGACTTTACAACCGGATTACCGCTAGGATGTGTGAAATCGACCTTGCTAAGAAAAGAAAAAAGTACCGAAGCTTAAGTAATCCGAGTTGGGGATAACGACTCTACAGCCGGATTGCCTCTTGGTTAGGGAAAGCATCGTCTACGCTCATGGAAAGAAAAAAAGGAGAAAAGCGAAAAAAAATGGAAAAAGAAAAAAATTTGATAGTAAACTCTCTTGGTTTTGATATAAGACGGTTGGGAATTGGTTCAGTGATCGTTCCTTTAGTTCTATAAGCTTGAGGCGGGAGTAGGTGGACTGTAGATTCTAGTGTGAGACCCTAGGTAGATTGACCGCACTTAAACTAAATTCACATGATAAGGGCTTAAGACCGGATTTGGGTTTAAAGGGACAAATATATTCGCAATCGCGGCTAACGCAAGTTTTGGTTTTAATAAAATATAAATATGCTCTTGACCCGAGTAACTATTCATCTCTGATTCCGTATGCATAGATTCTTTTTCGGGGATGAAAAAAGGTTAAGTGTGGGGATAATGTGGGGTAAAATACACATATTTGTCCCGTGTAAATTGTATAATTATTGTATAGGTTTTATTTGTTTTTATTTAGTTTTAGTATTATATTATATTATATTGTGGTTTGACAGGTCCTAGTGCAAATGGAGCAAAAACTAGTAATATGGAAATAACCAGCCATTTGATCAGAGTGAGGTGTCAGGGACCAAAGTAAAATTGCAGTATTTTCTGACGCATGAATTTTGGGCTGCCAAGATACACACCAGACGAAAGAAGTTGTCATATATATTTTTATTGGATTGAATGCTATATATTATATAATATTATTGGCTTCATATTATTTTTGATTGTGAGGACATGTACAGAAGAAAAAAGGAGAGTGCATATTAATTCAAATGATTCTTATCACAACAAGAAAAAGAAGTCACAACATCGTTGGAGGAAAAGTAATACACGGCTGGGGATAGATCAGACGCACGTGCGAATGGAAGGAATCCTAGTGGGCTATTATTTTGGGCCCAACTATTGAACAGAGGGGAGACGTAAAAAAAAGGGCCTGGACATCGAAAGAAAAAAAGATATATACGAATTAGAGAGAGAGACATCAGGGTGGAGGCGACGAGCAGATCAGCAGTTGGACGAATTTTAAGAAGATCTTTGGCGAAAGAATTCAAGGCTAGGAATCATTGGAAGCGAGCGAGTTTGAAGCTTACGGGTTCTATCTTCTCAGTTTCTTTTGTTTTCTTAGTTTTTTTTTGTTCTTTAATTCAATGAACTCAGTTATGCGACTTTGTTTATTTATTTTTAAGACCATGCTCGGCTAAACTTTTTAAGCCACCTAGACTTGATGAATGGATTGATATAGAGTTTTTACTGTTTTCGTTAATCGCATGAACATTATGGATTGATTGTGTTTTAGTAAAGAGTTTGTTTTATTGATTTGATGCATATGTGTACTTTAATTTGGTTTATTATTGTCAATTGCTTCGTATGATTCTTAGTGATGGTCTTTATCACAATATAGAGTCATGCTAGGGTTTAGATCTTGCTGAGTGTGTATATCACGTAATAGATCTTAATTCTTTAGGGTGGAATTGGCCAATAACCCCTAGAAGTAATTGTTAGTAATTTGCTAGGTTTTAGTGTTCTGCTAGTCCTAATACCTGGAAAGTGAGAGGCTATTGATAGGTCTTACCCGACGAATTGCTTTAGACAGTCCTTGGAAAAGGTCGTGAATTTAGTTGCCCCGTCGGTTTATTAGTCTATCAAGTCAAGTTTAATAATCCAAACTACCCTAGATCTATGATTGGAAAAGAGTAGGTCGACATTAAGGTACTTACACAATAATTAGACAACTAGAAAGACGTCTAATAACCGGTAGGATTAACGGCCTAGGTACCGCCATAAGTTTCACCTCGAGAAGGGTTGAGGGGCTTAGTTGGTGTTTAATTGGTTTAGAACTTTAAGATCCCGGCTCCATAATTCATGCATTTAACTTAATCGGTAATTCTTTAAAATCAATCCAGGATTCTAGTCTAGGTGGTCCTCGTTATCATATAAGAATCGTCTTCGTCTTCTTTCGTATTAGTCTAGTTATTAGTTAATTAATTAGTTTAAATAGATTTCCTTAGATTTTCCGTAACCCCCCCCCCCCCAAAAAAAAAAAACAATTAAACGAGTTTGTGTCGTGTCTGTCAGTGTCTGTTAGAGTCTAGTTTTCGTGGTTTATAGAGTCTCGTGGTTCGATATCCGGACTTCCTAGGGTTATACTACAGTGATCGGTACACTTGCCGATTGTGTGGTTTTAGGTCGAGTCTAGAATTAAAGCTTTTTAGTGTCTAGCATAGAGATTCTAATTTAGTTGATTTTTATAGTTTGTTCAGCACACATCATTGTTCGATAGACTTTAAACACTAAGAACTTGAAAGATTCCTTAATTAGTGCCCAGGAGCTTCCATCCAATTTCGTTTAGTACCTGCCACTTAGTCTTTTTGAAAAATACGTCAGTTTACACTGGTAAATACAATTAACTGACTCTTTTGAAAACATTTTATGAAAATTGATTTAAATGCACAAGGCACAAATATTATTTTATAACTTGGGACAATTATATAAAATAATCTTGTATACAGATTTATATGTTTATCGTACATTCAGGGCCCAGGTTAGAAGCCGAGACAAGATTAATAGACACACCACTAGTATAAGCCCACAAGAAGTTTAACTCATGAGTGAGATACCATTTTACATACGCAACTGTCAGGTGTATGCCTACACCCTGTGCTTAAGTCGTGGCCATTTCAAATGAATGAGCCGAGGATATCCAGGAGATGGTCATATTAACCCCCAAATGCTTTGTATCAAACAAGACAGATTAAAACGGGTTATCTCAATGATTTAACCACTAATTGATTAAATATTCAATACCCGACCAAGCGGTAATAATTTACCGTATCCCAAGCCCGTATAAGGGAAAATAAGTTAAAAGTATTTACCTGAGCTAATATGTAAATTATACTCAGCCGTATATTCTAATCAGCACGTGTAGGTAGCTTTTACTGGGCTCCTAATCTAGAAAGAAGGTTTTAATAACCTATTATGTCACACCCCCAAAATCCACAAGCGGAGTATCACCGCAGGAGGCGTGACTGACCAGGATCCGGCCACCAATCATATTGAACAATGTAATTAAATAAATAAAAGTCCAACCACACAATATAATTGGTGTTCAAAACAAGTTAATCAAATTCAAGTTATCAGCGGAAGCATAAAGTTTAAAACCAAAGTATAAGTTTAAAAGTTCATAAAGTTTAACATGGAACTCAACAGTCCATGTCCCACAACGACCTCTCCTCCTCGTGCAAGCTCCATCTACGCACCTAACGACCTGCAAGGCATGTAACAACGAATCAACAACAAAGTTGACTGAGTTCACAGTTGGTTGTCCATTTTAAAGATTGTTCCAAAAACCATAAGTTCGTTCGAAAACCATGTATTAACCAATTCCTTGTTTCCCAAACCATAACAAGTGGGGGCTACCCCATGTAACCACTAGACCCAATACCATATCGATAACTGACTGGAGTCATGTTTATGTGCCCTACGTCAATGTCTCTCATCATTGACTAAATGCCCAGATCCATTAGTCCACTCCCGTCCTCTGCGGCACGGTGTGAGGCTTGTCAAAGCTAATAGCGCTATTTAACTAATGACCCGCTCGCCATTGGCCTGGCGCTTAAGTCGATATAAAAATGAGGGACTTCATGATAGAGTTTTGTCTAGTAAGTTATATGTTGTCATCCTTCCTACGGAGGAATGGAGGTACGTAATCTACGCAAGGAGAATACGCAGGTTTAATGTTGTCATCCTTCCCATGGAGGATGGAGGTACATATTCTACCCAAGGAGAATATGCAGTTTCCGTTTTAGTTTCTTAACCCATTCCCAAACCACCGGGAATCCCACGCCTTATAGAAAGTGTGAACTCACCTTGGTTTGCTCGGGTTGTTAAGTTACTTGTTCACAGTTAATCAGTCGAAGCCTATAGTATTCATACATACGTAATCAGCTTACATTCACAAGGTTCACGTATAATATTCAATCACAGTGTGCATTCGAACATCTTAACAGTTATTCAAGTTCATGCAAAACCAGTCTTCACTATCATCAATAACAGATAACAACATAGTTATTTATTATCTTAAGTGTTCTAACCTACAGTCTATTGTGACTACACACAGGGCGGCGAAACTCCAAACGGCGAAACTTATAGAGTTTCGTCGAGATGCCAGGTGGCGAAACTTATAGAGTTTCGTCGAGTTAACATGTGACAAAACATATAGAGTTTCGTTGAGAACAATATTGGCGAAACACATAGACTTTCGTCGAGAATAATATTGGCCATCATGGTGCATTTGCAAACCCTAATATGCATAGTTACCTTATCACAGATTACGACTCAATCTGTTTCTGGTTTTATCATGCAAGTACATCATCATCGTTTATATTCTCGATTAGTCTACCACTAACATCATTAATCATCATAACATTATCATTCATCATAACAGTTAGCATGAATCGTTATTGTAACCCTAATAGTTCATCAATCAGGCACGGCACCGGAATCAAATACAAGTCTAATCTAACGATGCCCCTAGGAACACATCATCCCTAATTTCGTAATCATGGATCCAAAATAGTCGATCAATCAAAGAACATCATACACACAATTCATTATATCACAAAACTATATGTCAAGATTAACCTATCGATCGAACCAAGACACTAACCGATTACAAGATGGAACTAGCGAGAGCTTCGAGAGAGATGATGGTTGCCGTCGGGTGCACAGGAGAGGAAAAGAGTGTTTGGGTTTTCGCCGATTGTGATATTACGTGAAGTTGTGCGAAAAAGAGATGTATAACTGATTTGCAACTGGGCCTCTCCTGGGCCGCAGGCCCACATGGCGAAACATCTAGGTTTCGTCGTGATGGGGGTGACGAAACCCCTAGGTTTCGTCGAGTGCGGGTTGTGAAAAAACTCCCATGTTTCGTAGTCATAAGAATGAGGATGCACATGTTAAGTTTACAACTCAAACAGTTCTTAAATTTTTATCACTAATCAAACAATAACACAATATTTCAAACATATAACAAACATGCACAATTACAAAGCAAACAAGCTAAGCAGACACAGTTGTGAAACAAATAACGTGTCGAGGAAAGACCTTGAAAACTCGAGTTGTCACATATTAGATTCCTAACGGGTCTTATTTAAGTTATAACTTAACCCGGTTAGTTTTAAAGAAAAGTTTACGGTACAAAACGCGAGATTAAGCGATGACCGGATTGGAATGCGATTTAGACCCAACAAGTATGAAGACTTGTATAAAATGGGTAAACTAAATACATTCTGGATTTTGAAGTAAAAATGATAAGTTTTGACTCGTTTCGGCTAATTTATGCAAACTAGTTACATAAACCGTACCGAACGCGTATAAGCATAATGGGTAACTGGATAGGACAAGTATAATTTTCATAAGTTATTATGCTTAAAATATGTTGTGATATCAGTAGGATATCTTCAATTATGCCCAAAAAGAACTTAAAATTAATTTAAGCCCCGTAGGAGTATTTTGGTTATTTTAAAGTTCATAAAAAAGGTTAAATAGCAAACTGAAGTTCTGGTCTAAAATAATCAGTAAAAATAATTATTTTATCATGTTACATCAGTAAAATATCATACATATGTGAGGGTTACCATTTATGGCCAAATTATGCACCAGAGGGGCATTTTGGTCATTTCACATATGTTTTAAGGACCAAATTGGAAATCTAAGTTCAAGACTTATACTTACTGTTAAGATATTAAAATTTATTTATGAAATCAGTAAGTATCATGTCTTAGGTGCTAAATATGGTTTTAAACCATACCATGCGCCTAATTTGCATAAAAGTCGGTATTTGACGATATTTAAGATGTTTATGAAATTATGAGATTTTAATCAGTTTTGAATGCTTAAAATATTCTATTTAATATATAACATCCGTAGGAAAATGTTTGACATGTAAATGATGTGTAAAACTCATTTTATTAAAGAAAAGGGCATTATCGTCAATTACCGAGTTCATGCAAGAACTCTATGTTATGATCACTATAAAATTTGACAAAAAAATTCCAAAATTCCCTAAAAATTATATCAAAACAGTAGGTAATGAGTTTGGTGCCAAAATTTGGGTTTAAATATGATTTATGCTAAAAATGCCATTTAATTAACAAAAAGTTTCATTTTACGCTATCTTGCATAACTTTAGTTCGAGACCAGAAACTGATGTCAAATTTTGTGGATATACTTATATTTCAATAATAAAGCTTTTTGTCCTATCACATTTTCAAAAATCTCATTTTTATAACATAAGGGCATAACGGTCAACTTTTAAGCAAATAATGGAAAATGCAATGTACTATGATTTCTAAGGGACCATGAAGTATAACCTCAGAGGGTTATTCTAACATATAACATGGTCACAAAGGATTCCTAAGGCATAACTAAACTAAGCTAATTCGGTTCAGAACTGAAAGTCAAAGCAAAAGTCTACTTTTGCGACCTTCGGTTGCGAACCGAGCCTAATACTTAGAATTGTCGGGTTGAACATGTCTAAACATGTTCTTATACTATTTACCAAGTTCTTTAAGTTATAAAATGTATTTTATAGCTTATACATTATCAGATATGAATTATTTTATAAGAACTGACTCGTTTGACTTTTATGTTTATTACTTTGACCCGACAATTGACTAAGTAAACGTGATAATTAGGAGGTGCCCTTTTTAGGGAGTAATACCAACTTAATTACCAACACATAGCAACTTTCAATTCGAATAATGGCTGGACCGTTAGTGATTAATCACAAAGTCAAAGTATCATTACGATAACTTTGACTTTCGATCATTAAGCTAATAAAAACTTAACTACAGGAGCTAAGAACGCTTACAAGGGTCCTTAGCACCAAGATTAAACTTGAGAAAGCTTCCTAGATAACCAGGATGCTCTAGAGAAGTGATTGAGAGTGAAAACTTTGAGTGTGCAAGTTCAAGGACTCAAAACATGGCCCTTTATATAGGATTTTTGGATGATCTAGGATCATTCCAGCTGTTAATGGTGGTCACCAGATGTTCACAAGTGTCTTGGTGTCAGAGAAAACCATTAACACAGTCCCTAGAATAAAAAACCAGCATGCAATGGTGAAAAAAATCGCAGGACCTGCACCTGTGCATGTTGCTGTCAAAATCAGGTTGTCGCGTAGCGCGACGGCACACCTGTTATGGGGTCGCGTAGCCCGAGCCCTATGGGTGACCAGTTTTTGAGTTTCAATCTTGGCAGAATCAACCCCTGGACCTCTTACAACGTAATAACTTCAATTTTATGCACTTTTAACCCATAAAGTTTATATTTGGATGATCCTTAGGATATAACCAAACATCGTTAGGTCCGGTTTTGTTAAACGATAACCGAAAATACTAGTTTCGTCAAGTTGACACTTTTAACCCTTTATTTACAAAAGCTAACGCATTTAATATCAAACGATATTGAAACCTCGTGAATTGTTCGTCACTCATTCTTGAGAGTATAATAAATCGTTACAAAGCCCCGGGTTCGTTAAAAGATCACTCAGAGGTAGTAATTTAACATGTTGACACGTTTAACCCTCGTGCCTTGTAAACTTTCATTTTCTTTCACAAACGGCTTCATATGTTTCATAATTTATTCGTTTAAGAGTATAAACAACGTGTAGGGTTATTGAAAGGCATAGTTTTCAAATATTGACACTTTGGTTCCTTTCACATATATCTTTTCCTTGTTTGTCAACTTTAGTCCCTCGAAATCAATTCGTTACACGTTTAAAGTTTATGACACGTGTCATTACTACATTGGCCATGATTTTGCGAGGTGTTACAAGTTCTTTGTTAATTCCTTTGCTAAATGTTTATGAGCAAAGTGGTGTGGTGTTATAACATGGAATTTAAAGGGATTTAGGATAACGAGACAAGTGTAATACGATAAGGGCATTGTGGATACGCCACTGGTACCTTCTATATATAAGTTCCCTTATTGTATTACCCATCATAGCGGTATTCAAATCACTTGAAGGTTCTATGTTATGATGAAACAAAGTACAAGTGAAACAAAATACTACGTACAAGTCACAAACTTTTACTATCAAACACAATGTAATGCAATTATAAACTTTCGCCATACACTTGGCACCAAAAACCCATTTTCACTCATCAAGTTGTGCAGTTGAACAATGTATTGCAACAATAAAACTTTTGCCAATTATTTGGCCACCAAGCCTATGTCACTCACAAACTTTATTATTGATCGTCTATTTTCACATATATTTAATGTATCGACATTTCAAGCATGCTACACATAGGAATAGACTTGGGCCTTACATTGCTTTTAAATTTAAAAACAATTACTTGTACTCCTTTGTGTTTATAATACAATGTAATCAATACAATGAAACTTTAGTACCATGTGTTGTGAAAAATTTGTAATGTGACTCCCTGACGTTTCCGCCACAAGTTCTACGTGGTCGGGGGGGTTACACGACTGAACATGAATCTGAAGGATAAAAATATACACTTTTTCGAAAAATGTTTTGGTGTATGTTCTACCAGATATGACCAATTTATGACTATATGCAAACCCAATCATAATGATAGATCTTAATTTAGATTTAACATAAAATTCTAAATGAATAAATGTGAATTTAAGGTTTAAGGTTAGAACCTTAAAAGTCGTGGTTGTCTTGCTTGATCGATGCCAAGGAGCTAATCTTGAACGACAATAAAGAGGGTGAACTCAGTCTTGAACATGATGAACGGCTATTAAGGATGGTGAACCATCAACTCACGATCATGTTTTGTATAACTATTTAAACTAGATTATTTTGCTACACTTTTGTATGTATCGTCGTATTTTTTATATACAAGTTTATATGTCTAATGGCCACTCTTATTAGTTGCATAGGGCTTCCGAATTCTTAGAGCATGCCCTTCTATCTAAGCTGACATTTTATTAATCTGGATTTTTTAACAAACATTTAAGTATAAAAATATTTTATTTCAACTATGAAATTAAATCACAAGTTGGACTTAAAAAAGGAACCTAAACACCCCTATATCATATGATTATGATAAAATAATGTTATAGGATTCTAAATATGATAATATTCGTAAACATCTAAGTAATTGGAAACAATCGAATTATTTATATAAAAAAGTAGATTCTCTCGTTTGACATTCTTCAAAATGATAATATTTTCTTTTCACATCTTTATAATATTTAGCATAAAATACTCCTAATGCTACATGCCCACAAAATAAATAGTAATAAAATCGTCAGGCTAGCTTAAAAGTTATTTTCTTTATATTATTTTTATCCTACTTTGTCACAAAAAGGAGATTATGAATCGTATTTAATGTTGAGGTCTTTGGAATAAAAAATAATAAGTTACGAAGGTAATGATTAATAAAAACTATTTTGGTTATTTGTCATGTTTTAGTACATAACAATGTTTACTTGAACTAATTCACAAAAAAATACGATTGTACTAGATTGTTATTAACTTAGGGTTACATAAGAGGTGTGTATATAGAACACCGTGTTATCACATATCTAGTCCCTATACTATTGCACTTTGTCTAACTCTTCACCTAAACAAAGCACATTAGCTTGAAAATATAAAAATTAATAAAGATTAACCCATAACAGTAAGCCAGATCCAACCAAGTTGTATATATCCTAAACATTTAATTTGTTTATTTTATTAGGCCCAAGATCATATCAGTCAACAGCCCATGCTAACTCCATGTGGAGACTTAGGTCAATGTTACTGAGACAAAACCAACTATAACTTCAGCCGAAACCTCCTTAGGTTCCTATGATTTCTAGTGAAATCTATTACTACCGGTTGTGACATTTGTGACTTTTAAACATTGTAAAACTCTGAACAATTCAATTATCAATGAAACATTGTGTTTTGATCCTAAGATTTGTTTATTTAGGTTTGACATTTGCACGTTTTAATTCTTGTCCGATTTCAAACTCTTAAACCTTTTTTGGAAAGTTTTACGTAAACTGTTACGTAAATGTAATTAGTTTAATGCAATGTACACACTGGAACAATGAAATAAGCTAAAAATACCCTAAATACCCTTTACATAACTTAGAAATAAGTTTTGAGGAGTTTAGTATGGCAAAAACAGGCTTATTCATGCACAGGGACTAAATGCGTCAAACTACGAAAGTATGCCAATTCGCGTATATTCTGCTTTCAGACCATGTACGCACATCCAATTTTTATTTTGTAATTTTTAAAATATTGTATTTTAGTGATGGGACTGCAAAAATACCTATAGTTACGTAATTCGGATCGTTTTCGCGTCCGTTATAACTTTCGTCGTAATTAACCGAAAAACGCAACCGTACAGCCAAACAAACCAACATCCATGATATTTCCAAGCATATTTCAAGTCCCCTATGCTTTAACATCCTTGTAAAGCATTAAAATTGTGTTAACGGGGTTAAATGCATCGAAAACAAGTTTAAGGGGCTGCAGGGACTAAAACTGACAACAGCTGAAACTGGTTTGCTGTCTCTGGTGGGGTGCAACAGGAATGGCTCCCTGGGTTACGGGGAGTGAGAGGCAACAACTGGTAGAATCTTCTTAACAGCTTCTAGCCTATTTCCTACTTGTTTCTAACATGGTTTTTGTAATCTTGTGCGCAAGATATGTGACATTTGTGCTCTGTAAACACTGTACAATGTAGAACAATATTAATTATCAATGAAATGATGTGTTTTGGTCTCAATATTTGTTTATTTGTGTTTGAAAATTTCACATGTTGATTCTAGTTCGATTTCAAGCTTTTAATCGCTTTCTGGAAAGTTATACGCAATCTGTTACGTAAACGTAATCAGTTTAACGCGAGAAACACTCCAGAATAGTGAAATAAGCTTAACATAACTTAAATAACCTTTACATAACTTAGAAATGAGTTTTGAAGGGTTTGGTGTGTCAAAAACAAGTTTATTCGATCACAAGGACTATTTGCGACAAACTGCAAAAGTCTGCCGATTCGTATAGCAACGTACACTCCGTAACATGATCATAAGCTAAACATACCCTAAATACCCTTAACATATCTTAGAAATAAGTTTTGAGGGGTTCGGTATGCGAAAGTGCCCTTATTTAATCATAGAGACTAAAAGCGTCAAAAACTGTGTAAGTTTGCATATACATGCATATCTTACGTTCTGACCATATCCGGACATCCAAAAATTTTTGTAATCACTAAAACATTATATTTTAGTGATAGGATTGCAAAAATACCATTCGTCGTGTAATTTAAATCGTTTTCGCGTTCGTTCGAGTTTCGTCATGATTAACTGAAAAACGCTATCATACGACCAAATGAACCGACATCCGTGATATTTCCAAGCATATTTCAAGTCCCCTATGCTTTAACATCCTTGTAGAGCCTTGAAATTGGGTTAACATGGGTTAAACGCGTTGAAAATGCATTAAAACAAGTGTAGGGACCAAAACTGCCAAAAATTGAACAATTTGGTGGTTCAGCTAGGAGTGTCGCGACAGGAACATGGGAAAGCTCCGCGTGTCGCCTGAGCAGTCGCTGGGCAGAATTTTAAAACAGCAACATCAACTGTTTTAATCATGGTTTTTGCAACTTATGGGCTGGTTTATGTGTTCCCCAAGTCCCCCAATCAATGTATAACAAGTGTGTGGTCAAGATCATGCTTTGATCAACCCAAAAACACATGGCATTGATCTAAAGCTATTTGAATTCCAATAAATAGCAAGTGATTTCTTTATTTCAACTTGCTCATTTGGTTCTTCTTCTTACATCTGCTCTCTTGAGGCTACCACACTTGGTTGGAGGCCTCAAATCTGAGTTTTCTTAGTCTTCTTTCCAAGCTTAGGACTCTTTTAAGTGTTCTTTCATGCTTGTTTATTTATTTCAAGCAAGAAAGTCAAACAGTGTTTGACTTTCAGCTTTGACCATGATTTGGTCAAATCAAAGTTCGTTTGAACTTTGCAACGTGAGTGTAATCACGATGGTTATAGTTCCTTGGGACTATACCAACTGATTACCACGTTGACTAGTCGAAGTGACGAGTCAAAGTTTCGGTCAAAATGCACGATTATGTACATTTTGCGATGAAACTATTTTTAGGTATCAAAACACTTTGTTTTGATATCAAATTAGTTTTCTAACTTAGTTAAACATGTTTTAACATGTTTAACTCGTCACTTTTAGTTTAGTGCTTGTTTAGGGTCGTAAGTCAAGCGGTCTCGACAACCGCTTAGACTTTCGAACCCGACCCGATTGGTGGATCATTAGGATCCGACCAAACATATTTTGAGACCATAGTTGTATAGGGAATAACCTTCCGAGGTTATATCTTATGGTCATTTTGTTTGATTAGTTGTATGATAGGTAGTTTATATGTCTTAGGAAAATGACCAAAATGCTCTTTTTGCGCATAATTTGAATTTAAGCATATGTAACTTAAATTTTGACATTTAAACTGATTATGCAATATTATTAAACATGTTAAGGCATATAATACTTATCATAGGGCTAGTTAGACCATCCGAACGCGCATTTGCGCAAATGACGCGTTAAAGTAGCGTAGGCTACCTTAACGGGTCATAACGGGTCAAAAGCACTTAGGATAGGTTTCAATTCAGAATGTAGGCTTTGTTAAACCATGTTATATGAGTTCCAACACTCATTTGGTTTACAAGACCTCATTCTACTTGATCTCCCGATTTAGGTCTCGATTATTAACATAGTGATCTGATACTAGGTGCCACTTGATTCCTTGATTGCCCGAGCTTGTTAGTTCACTTAATCGAGGATACCTTGCAATCTCAAGTGAGTACATAGTTCCCCTATTTTACTGCTTTCAATTGTTTTGAGGTGATTCATATGTGCTAAACGATTTCGAGTTTTCAAAACAAATAACTATGGTTTATATTAAACACGACGATTTCAATAATGTGAACGAACTTGTTGGTGCGTTAATCATAACACGAATGACATTCATTAGCTTTGGCCAAGCTGACCAGTAGTATGTTATGGTACTATAGGATGTGACAAATCCCATTATCGGACTATTCCATGGTTATGGGATAATGTGGGTAACGACAGAACCTGATGAATGTTAACTAACCCTTTGGTGGTTTGTTAATACGATTGAATGATGGACGAGTCACACAGGTTTGAATGTGTTCAATGAGACGACCAAAAGTTAGTTTTCACAATTAAAACACGAACGATTTGAATGAGTTAAACGAATTGAACGATTGGTTTTGATAACACGAACGATTGAGAACAAGTACAATTGAACAATTGGTTTTTGGTATGTGAATAGATAATGAGACGGGTGTAATGTGATAAAAGCATGGTAAATACGCCGCTGGTGTCACACCCCGACCACGTGTAACATAAAAAACGTGGCGGAAACGTCGGGGAGTGTTGTAACAGAATTATTGTTTCACAACCATGGCATACAAAGTTATATTTTATTTATTAAACAAGAGTGTTACATTGTCTTAAACAGGAAACATAGAGTTTATAACATAATTAAACAAGTCTATCTCCATTTTTAGTCTCTAAGGCACAGGTCCGCCCTAGTGTCACGATCAACATCCTACGGAAAAGCTCCTGAAAACACATGTGAAAATAGGTACGTTAGCATAAAAATGCCTGTGAGATACATAGGTTTATGAAAATAAGGTTCATAACTTATGTTTAAGAAAATGTTTAGTCATGAACCCCGTACTTTGCTTTGTCTTGTAAATCATTTGAAAAATGATAAGATCAGATGATATATATAAATAATGTAAGGTTAAATGAATAACCAAGAAAAAAAAATGAGTTTGTATAAGATAAGTTGTTTTATAAATCAATGTCTTGTGAAGATAAGTTGTTTATGTAAAACGTAATATGTTAAATATTGAAATAATTTAAGTAACGCTACGACATGTAATATCATACAAACACTTGTTTATAGGAAGTACCAACGGCGTATCCACCATGTTTGTATCATATTACACACACATCGTTACTCAAATCACTTACTCAAACCAACCATCAATGTAAATTGTTTATGTATAAATGAATTGTCATGTGTTAATGTGTAAACCATACCGAAATGTTTATGTCCAATGTAAACCACCAACTATGTATATCAATGTCAAAATGTTTATGTTTAATGTAGATCATGTAATGTGTAACCAAAAATGTCATGTATGGTAAGTGAAATATATCAACTAAACCATATGTATAATGCACAAAAACAAGGTATTGAAGTAAACACAGTTTAAATCAAAGTTATGTTTTGTGTAACAAATGCATGCTGTAATGATACAAACATTTATGCGGTATTGTTATAATGCATACATCCAAGCCTTGAGACTGTGGCGATAAACCCTTAAACAAATTAATGGTTTATCTAAGTTATGTATATCGAATTCGGTCATTCCTTCCAATCCAAACAAACCCAGGATTTCAGGAACGGGAGTTGTCAATTCCTATGGTACCACTACCTACTAACGAATGGCGTGATCAATGTTAATGAATGTATTGTTCCATTGTAAACAACCCAAATGTCATACCCAAAATGTAAACATGTGAAAACGATGCACTAAGTATGTAATCAAATGAACATACATAGCGTGAAATGTAATGTAAAACGATGTACTAAGTAATGCACACAATGGGCATACATAGCATGAAATGTAATGTAAAACGATGTACTAAGTAATGCACACAATGGGCACACATAGCATAAAATGTAATGTAAAACGATGTACTAAGTACGCACACAATGGGCATACATAGCATGAAATGTAATGAAATCATGTACTATAATGTACTAACAAACATAGCAGGCATATGATGTGAAAGCATGAAAAGCCGGAAAGTAACAAGTAGGCACATGTGTTCCACCCCAAAATGTTTGTAAAACAGTAAAAGAGGGGTCTATGTACTCACTTGAGATTGTTCAGTAGTCCTAAGATAACCACCAAGCAATGCTAGAGATCACGGAATCAAACGGCACCTAATAAAGGTAACTATGTTAATAAACCGGACCTATATCGGAAGATCGGGTAGCATGAGGGTTTGTAAACCAAACGAGTATGGAGACTCGTGTAGTATGGTTCAATAAAGCCTACATACTAATTGAAACCTAACATAATTGTTTACGACCCATTACGACCCGTTTAGGTAGCTTATGCTACTTTAACGCGTCGTTCGCGTGAAACGCGTTCGGACCGCCTAACTAGCCCTATGACAAGTGTTATATGCCTAAACATGTTACATAATCAGTTATGTGATAAAGGTTTAGGTTACATATGCTTAATTACCAATTATACATGAAAAGGGTATTCTGGTAATTTACCTAAGGCATATAAACTACCTATCATACAACTACTCAAACGATGTGACCATAGGGTATAACCTCGGAAGGTTATTCCCTACCTACTATGGTCACCTAATGTGTTTGGTCGGATCCTAATGATCGACCAAATGGGTCGGGTTCGAGGTATAAGCGATTTATTAGATCGCTTACCCTACGACCCTAGACAACGTGGTAATCAGTAGGCATAGTCCCAAGGGACTATAACCATCGTGATTACAATCACGTTGCGAAGTTCCAAAGAACTTCGCATTGACCATAAGCTGGTCAACGCTGAAAGTCAAACAAAGTTTGACTTTCTGACTCGAAAAGCAATAAAAGAAAGAAAAGAACGAAAGAATACTTACGAAGGGTCCCCGAATGCTAATTTCGATTCAAAAATCTCAGGTATGAAACAATAGTTTCAACTTAGAGTTTCTCAAATCAAAATTCTAGTGATTTGAGCAATGGGGGGGGGGGCATGGGGTATATATAGTTTTCGGTCCACCGTTAAGAGCGTTTCATGGAATCCGTGCTTTAATCGCATCCGTACAAGTGTTGGAACCTTATGGTGACTAAAAATGATCCTTATCATCTGACTAAGCAATTTAGAATGTGTGGGTGTGGTTAAAACAGCTGCAATCTGCTGTTAAAAACACTGAATCTGGTCTGATAGAACCCATACGCATCGTAGGGGAAAGATGGCTACGATGCGCAAGGACCAAGTTTGGCAGAATTACCATTTTAGTCCCTGTCATGCATTCAGCCCATTTTCAACACGTTTAAGGCCCGTTAACCCCATTTCAAAGCTCTAAAATGAAGTTAAAGTATAGGGAACTTAAAATGTGTTCAAAAATATCTCGGATGTCGGTTCGTTTGGCCGTACGGTCGAGATGTTCGGTTAATTACGACGGAATGCGCACAAGCGCGAAAAACGATCCAAATGACGCGACGAATGGATTTTTGGCAAGCCAAACACTAAAGCATAAAATAGTCATGCTTACATAAATTTTTAGATGTCCGGATGTATTCAGAACGTAAGTTATGCGCAAAAATGCAAACTTGTGCACTTTTTGACACTTTTAGTCCCTGAATGACCCAAAAGTTTATTTTAGCATACCGAACCCCTCAAAGCCTATTTCTAAGCTATGTAAAGGATATTTATGGTATGTTTAACTTATGGTCATGTTCCGGAATGTCTGTTACAGTTCAAATTGGCATACTTTCGCAGTTTGTCAAGTTTTAGTCCCTGTAGGCGAATTAACTTGTTTTTGCCATACCAAAGCCTTTAAAACTTATTTCTAAGTTATGTAAAGGTTATTTAAGGTATGTTAAGTATATGTTGATGTTCCGGAGTATTTTTCGCATTAAACTGGTTACGTTTTCGCACCAGTTTGCGTATAACTCTCCAGAAAGCGATATAGAGTTTGAAATTGGATAAAAGTCAAAACATGAAAAATGTAAAACACAACCAAACAAACATTGGGATCAAATAACATTGTTTTATTGATAACATAACTGTTCACAATGATTACAAACACAGTTGTTACAGTCTCCCCTACTTGTGGAAATTTCGTCCTGAAATTTATTTAGTGGAAACACGTGGGAAAAGATGCGGATATTTCGCCTTCATTTGATCTTCGCGTTCCCAAGTAAACTTGGGTCCACGTTTAGCTTCCCAGCAAACTTTGACCAAAGGAATGAGTTTGCGTTTAAGCCACTTGACTTCACGTTCCATGATTTCCACTGGCTTCTCAACAAATTTCAGTGTTTTGCCAACACGAATTTCGTCAAGCGGTATGTGGAGGTTCTCATCAGCTAAACACCTCTTGAGATTGGACATGTGAAAAGTTAGATGAACATTTCCAAGTTCAGGAGGTAACTCAAGTCTGTAGGCTACCTTTCCGATTCTTTCGACGATCTTGAATGGTCCAACGTATCTAGGTGCAAGTTTTCCTTTCTTTCCAAATCTGATCACACCTTTCCAAGGTGAGACCTTAAGTAATACTCGATCACCGACTTGAAATTCCAAGGGTTTGCGTTTTGGATCCGCGTAACTCTTTTGACGGCTCATAGCTGTCTGAAGGTTATCGCGAACTTTCTTGACCTTGTCAGATGTCTCTAAAATGAGGGCAGGTCCAGTAAGTTGAGCCTCGCCGATCTCATTCCAGCAGACTGGTGAACGACATTTTCGACCATAGAGAGCCTCGAAAGGAGCCATTTTGATGCTGGTGTGATAACTGTTGTTGTAGGAGAATTCAATCAACTTAAGATGTGAATCCCAACTACCACCAAAATCGATCACACAAGCTCTAAGCATATCCTCCAGAGTCTGGATTGTTCTCTCAGATTGACCATCCGTTTGCGGATGATAAGCTGTGCTCAGATTAAGTTGGGTCCCCATAGCAGATTGCATAGTTCTCCAAAAATGAGAAGTGAAACGAGCATCTCTGTCAGAAATGATGTTCAAAGGAACACCATGTCGAGCTACAATTTCATCCACATAGATTTTAGCCAGTCTGTCAGCAGGAAAATCCTCACGGATAGGCAAGAAATGTGCTGACTTAGTAAGACGATCAACGACTACCCAGATGGCATCATGACCTTTCTTTGTGCGTGGAAGTTTAGTAATGAGATCCATAGTAATGTTTTCCCATTTCCAAACTGGGATCTCTAGTTGCACCAATAAACCAGAAGGACGTTGATGTTCAGCCTTAACCTTAAGACAAGTAAGGCATTTTGATACATAGAAGGCAATGTCTTTCTTCATACCAGGCCACCAATACTGAATACGAAGATCCTTATACATCTTATCTGAGCCCGGATGAATAGAATAACGAGACTTATGGGCTTCATTCATAAGCAAGGTACGAAGATCATCCTGGCTTGGGACCCACAAACGGTCCATGAAGTAATACGATCCATTGTCCTTCAGTTCCAGAGCAGGTGTTATGTGATAGGGAAATTCCTTATCCATCAAACCTTGTGAAACACAAGATTGTTGAGCATGAGAAATGCGTGCTTGGATATCGGATCGAGCTTGAATAACAGATTGAACACATACACAATGAAGCTTAGTACGTTCCTTACGACTCAACGCATCAGCTATGACATTCGCCTTACCAGGATGGTAGCGAATTTCGCAGTCATAGTCGTTTAAAAGTTCAACCCAACGTCGTTGTCTCATGTTGAGTTCTTTCTGGTTGAAGATATGCTGAAGACTTTTGTGGTCTGTGAAAACCACACATTTTGTACTGTACAAATAGTGTCTCCAGATCTTGAGAGCGAAGACAACTGCACCCAACTCAAGATCATGAGTGGTGTAGTTCTTCTCATGTATCTTCAACTGTCTTGATGCATATGCTATAACTTTGTTCCTTTGCATCAGAACACAACCAAGGCCCAATTTTGATGCATCACAATACACGACAAAATCATCATCACCCTCAGGCAATGATAGAACAGGCGCATCGCAAAGCTTCTGTTTCAAGTGTTGAAAAGCTTCCTCTTGCTTGAATCCCCAATCAAAGGGTTTGTTCTTCTGAGTTAGAGCAGTTAGAGGAACTGCAATCAAGTTTTCAATGAAGCGGCGATAATAACCCGCTAGACCAAGAAAAGAACGAACTTCAGTAGGAGTAGAAGGTGTATCCCAATCCTTAATCGCACTGATCTTGGAGGGACCTACCTGAATACCTCGTTCGTTGATAATATGTCCCAAAAATTGAACCACTTTAAGCCAGAATTCACACTTGGAGAATTTGGCGAAAAGTTGCTCTTTCTTAAGGAGTTCCAGAGTAAGACGAAGATGTTGCTCGTGATCAGCTCGCGTCTAAGAGTATATCAAGATGTCGTCAATAAAAACAATGACGAACTGATCCAAATAAGGTTTGCAGACCCTATTCATTAAGTCCATGAAAACAGCAGGAGCATTAGTCAAACCGAATGGCATGACTGTGAATTCATAATGCCCATACCGAGTGCGGAACGCCGTCTTGGGAATATCTTCTTCATGCACACGAAGTTGATGATATCCGGAACGTAGATCAATCTTCGAGAAATAAGAAGCGCCCTGTAACTGATCAAAGAGGTCGTCTATGCGAGGTAGGGGATATCGATTCTTGATGGTAAGCTTGTTAAGCTCACGATAATCGATACACATCCTAAAGGATCCATCCTTCTTCTTGACAAAAAGAACGGGAGCACCCCAAGGTGAAAAGCTAGGACGAATAAAACCTTTGTCAGAGAGCTCCTGAAGCTGCTTGGACAACTCTTGCATCTCAGATGGTGCAAGACGATATGGAGCCCTGGCAATGGGATTTGCACCAGGTACGAGATCAATGCGGAACTCGACTTGGCGTGCTGGGGGTAGACCAGGTAAATCTTCAGGGAATACTTCAGAATAATCCTGAACGACAGGAATATCTGAAATAGACTTACCCTTGCCTTTATGTTCTGTAACATGTGCTAAGAAAGCCACATAATTCTTCCGCAGATATTTCCGAGCTTTAAAACAAGACATGAGCTTGAGACCACCGGTAGGCTTCTCACCTTGAACCTGCAGGATCTCGCCTGTCGAAAGCGGCACACGAACAATCTTCTCAGAACAAACTATCTCTGCGTGATGCTTGGATAACCAATCCATTCCCACAATAACGTCGAAGCTTCCAAGTTGCATAGGCGCGAGGTCAATAGGAAAAAGATGGTCGTTAAGGTTCAACTGGCAGTTGTGAAGAACAGAATCAAGAACAATGGGTTCACCACTAGCAACTTCTACAGTCAAAGGTTTACCTAGTTTCGTTCTAGACACGCGAAGCATTTGCTCAAAAGACAATGACACGAAACTCTTATCGGCACCCGAATCAAAGAGAACAGATGCAGGCTGATTATTAATAAAGAACGTACCGTTCACCACTTCATTGTCTGCCTGCGCCTCTTGAGCATTCATGTTAAAGGCTCGGCCTCGAGCCGGAGCCTGAGCCTGAGCCTGATTCTGGTTGGCTAGCCTTGGGCATCGGTTTCTGTAGTGGGTCAGATCCCCACAGTTATAACAAGCACCTGGTGGGTATTGTGGTCGTGCAGCTTGACCCTGTTGCTGAGCAGGAGGATGAGCAACTTGTTGAGCCGGGTTTTGAACTGCGCGATTCTGAGCAAACCGACAAACATCGGCAAGATGACCTGACTTCCCACAGCTAGTACAGAAACGGCACTGATGTTGCGGCTGATGGTGACTGTTGCATCTATTGCACAAAGGTGCATTCCCTGAATATGGTTTCTTTGCTGGAAGCTGTGCGGGTTGGTTGAGAGCTGCCTGATTAGCTTGGGCAGTGACAGCAAAATTTTGGGAAGCCTTACGCTTCCTTGACCTCTTCGAAGAACCAGAGTCCTTTCCATTCCTGTTTTGACCTTTCTTGCTATCACCCTTGTCAGCCGACTGTTTCTTGCCCTTGTCACCCTTCCTGTGCAATTTATTCTTCCGAATCTGCGACTCAGTCAATGTCGCTGATAACTCGATTGCCTGACGGAGTGTGGCAGGGTTACTACCAGTATGGATGTCTTGTACCGAGTCAGGTAGGCCATCGATGTATCTTTCGATAGCCTTGTCGAGTGGGGTAACCATTGTCGGGCAAAGCAAACTCAACTCTTCAAACCGATCAGTATAAGCCCTGTGCTCACCACTATCTTGCTTCAACTCATCAAATTCCTTCTCCAAAGCTCGCTGCTCATGACGAGGACAGAATTCCCTCATCATAAGGGCTCTAAGTTCAGCCCATGTCTGTGCGAGAGCAATTTCTGCACCTCGGTCTCTCATAACCCCGTTCCAACATGTGAGAGCCCTCTTCTGAAACACACTCGAGGAGAACTCGACCTTGCGATTATCCGGGCACTGCACGTGGCGAAAAGTATTCTCAATGCTTTCGAACCATTGAAGAAGCCCAGTCGCTCCTTCAGAACCACTAAACTTGAGTGGTTTAGCCTGGTTAAAATCCTTGTATTTGCATGGAACATTGTTGTTATTGTTGGCTTGATTCCATTGAGCAAAGAGATTTGGGAATTGAGCAGCCATCTGCTGCGCAATAATTTCTGCCAGTTCGGCAGTTGCTATCTGGTTCTCGCGTCGAGGAGGCATTCTAAAAGAGGAAAACATGAAAGGAAACGAGTGAGATAATTGGATGAAGAGAATGAGATGAAACAAAATCAACAAAAACAAAGATGGTGGTCATTCATCCGTATCACAAAGCAAACAAACGACACACAGTGACAAATCAAAGTAAATGGGTCAAAAATAATGTATAACGAAGACATGCTCGCCTATAAGTGAACACTCATTCCAAGAATTCCCAGGTAAGCACAACTGGTCTCGCGTCTGATGAGATGTATACGAAGTGCTTGCTTAGACAGAAAACCCAGAATACAGGCATTCACCCTTCCAGTTTGCACATGATCACATTATTTAAAACTCAAAACCTTGACGAGATTTTTGAAAATTTGAAGGCACAAGGCCAAAAACCAAACTGAAAAGGGTTCAAAACCATATAACAGAGGGTTCAAAACCTTGTAATAAATCATTCAAAAACAGAAGATTGTTTTTCAAAAATCGTTTCGGAAAATTTGGTTCTTGTTTTGATAATCACCTAAGGATAGGTGATGTACATGTTTTAAGATCTAAACACAAGATAACTTGTGTTAGGGTCCTAGAAAGGTTATAGTCTAGGTCAAAGCATTACTAATAACCTAATTCACTATAACCATTGGCTCTGATACCAACTCTTCTGTCACACCCCGACCACGTGTAACATACAAAACATGGCGGAAACGTCGGGGAGTGTTGTAACAGAATTATTGTTTCACAACCATGGCATACAAAGTTATATTTTATTTATTAAACAAGAGTGTTGCATTGTCTTAAACAGGAAACATAGAGTTTATAACATAATTAAACAAGTCTATCTCCATTTTTAGTCTCTAAGGCACAGGTCCGCCCCAGTGTCACGATCAACATCCTACGGAAAAGCTCCTGAAAACACATGTGAAAATAGGTACGTCAGCATAAAAATGCCTGTGAGATACATAGGTTTATGAAAATAAGGTTCATGACTTATGTTTAAGAAAATGTTTAGTCATGAACCCCGTACTTTGCTTTGTCTTGTAAATCATTTGAAAAATGATAAGATCAGATGATATATATAAATAATGTAAGGTTAAATGAATAACCAAGAAAAAAAAATGAGTTTGTATAAGATAAGTTGTTTTATAAATCAATGTCTTGTGAAGATAAGTTGTTTATGTAAAACGTAATATGTTAAATATTGAAATAATTTAAGTAACGCTACGACATGTAATATCATACAAACACTTGTTTATAGGAAGTACCAACGGCGTATCCACCATGTTTGTATCATATTACACACACATCGTTACTCAAATCACTTACTCAAACCAACCATCAATGTAAATTGTTTATGTATAAATGAATTGTCATGTGTTAATGTGTAAACCATACCGAAATGTTTATGTCCAATGTAACCACCAACTATGTATATCAATGTCAAAATGTTTATGTTTAATGTAGATCATGTAATGTGTAACCAAAAATGTCATGTATGGTAAGTGAAATATATCAACTAAACCATATGTATAATGCACAAAAACAAGGTATTGAAGTAAACACAGTTTAAATCAAAGTTATGTTTTGTGTAACAAATGCATGCTGTAATGATACAAACATTTATGCGGTATTGTTATAATGCATACATCCAAGCCTTGAGACTGTGGCGATAAACCCTTAAACAAATTAAAGGTTTATCTAAGTTATGTATATCGAATTCGGTCATTCCTTCCAATCCAAACAAACCCAGGATTTCAGGAACGGGAGTTGTCAATTCCTATGGTACCACTACCTACTAACGAATGGCGTGATCAATGTTAATGAATGTATTGTTCCATTGTAAACAACCCAAATGTCATACCCAAAATGTAAACATGTGAAAACGATGCACTAAGTATGTAATCAAATGAACATACATAGCGTGAAATGTAATGTAAAACGATGTACTAAGTAATGCACACAATGGGCATACATAGCATGAAATGTAATGTAAAACGATGTACTAAGTAATGCACACAATGGGCACACATAGCATAAAATGTAATGTAAAACGATGTACTAAGTACGCACACAATGGGCATACATAGCATGAAATGTAATGAAATCATGTACTATAATGTACTAACAAACATAGCAGGCATATGATGTGAAAGCATGAAAAGCCGGAAAGTAACAAGTAGGCACATGTGTTCCACCCCAAAATGTTTGGAAAACAGTAAAAGAGGGGTCTATGTACTCACTTGAGATTGTTCAGTAGTCCTAAGATAACCACCAAGCAATGCTAGAGATCACGGAATCAAACGGCACCTAATATAGGTAACTATGTTAATAAACCGGACCTATATCGGAAGATCGGGTAGCATGAGGGTTTGTAAACCAAACGAGTATGGAGACTCGTGTAGTATGGTTCAATAAAGCCTACATACTAATTGAAACCTAACATAATTGTTTACGACCCATTACGACCCGTTTAGGTAGCTTATGCTACTTTAACGCGTCGTTCGCGTGAAACGCGTTCGGACCGCCTAACTAGCCCTATGACAAGTGTTATATGCCTAAACATGTTACATAATCAGTTATGTGATAAAGGTTTAGGTTACATATGCTTAATTACCAATCATACATGAAAAGGGTATTCTGGTAATTTACCTAAGGCATATAAACTACCTATCATACAACTACTCAAACGATGTGACCATAGGGTATAACCTCGGAAGGTTATTCCCTACCTACTATGGTCACCTAATGTGTTTGGTCGGATCCTAATGATCGACCAAATGGGTCGGGTTCGAGGTATAAGCGATTTATTAGATCGCTTACCCTACGACCCTAGACAACGTGGTAATCAGTAGGCATAGTCCCAAGGGACTATAACCATCGTGATTACAATCACGTTGCGAAGTTCCAACGAACTTCGCATTGACCATAAGCTGGTCAACGCTGAAAGTCAAACAAAGTTTGACTTTCTGACTCGAAAAGCAATAAAAGAAAGAAAAGAATGAAAGAATACTTACGAAGGGTCCCCGAATGCTAATTTCAATTCAAAAATCTCAGGTATGAAACAATAGTTTCAACTTAGAGTTTCTCAAATCAAAATTCTAGTGATTTGAGCAATGGGGGGGGGGGGGGCATGGGGTATATATAGTTTTCGGTCCACCGTTAAGATCATTTCATGGAATCCGTGCTTTAATCGCATCCGTACAAGTGTTGGAACCTTATGGTGACTAAAAATGATCCTTATCATCTGACTAAGCAATTTAGAATGTGTGGGTGTGGTTAAAACAGCTGCAATCTGCTGTTAAAAACACTGAATCTGGTCTGATAGAACCCATACGCATCGTAGGGGAAAGATGGCTACGATGCGCAAGGACCAAGTTTGGCAGAATTACCATTTTAGTCCCTGTCATGCATTCAGCCCATTTTCAACACGTTTAAGGCCCGTTAACCCCATTTCAAAGCTCTAAAATGAAGTTAAAGTATAGGGAACTTAAAATGTGTTCAAAAATATCTCGGATGTCGGTTCGTTTGGCCGTACGGTCGCGATGTTCGGTTAATTACGACGGAATGCGCACAAGCGCGAAAAACGATCCAAATGACGCGACGAATGGATTTTTGGCAAGCCAAACACTAAAGCATAATATAGTCATGCCTACATAAATTTTTAGATGTCCGGATGTATTCAGAACGTAAGTTATGCGCAAAAATGCAAACTTGTGCACTTTTTGACACTTTTAGTCCCTGAATGACCTAAAAGTTTATTTTAGCATACCGAACCCCTCAAAGCCTATTTCTAAGCTATGTAAAGGATATTTATGGTATGTTTAACTTATGGTCATGTTCCGGAATGTCTGTTACAGTTCAAATTGGCATACTTTCACAGTTTGTCAAGTTTTAGTCCCTGTAGGCAAATTAACTTGTTTTTGCCATACCAAAGCCTTTAAAACTTATTTCTAAGTTATGTAAAGGTTATTTAAGGTATGTTAAGTATATGTTGATGTTCCGGAGTATTTGTCGCATTAAACTGGTTACGTTTTCGCACCAGTTTGCGTATAACTCTCCAGAAAGCGATATAGAGTTTGAAATTGGATAAAAGTCAAAACATGAAAAATGTAAAACACAACCAAACAAACATTGGGATCAAATAACATTGTTTTATTGATAACAGAACTGTTCACAATGATTACAAACACAGTTGTTACAGCTGGTACTTCTTATATATAAGTGCTTTTATCAGATTGCATTCCGTAGCGTAATTTAGTTCACTTGAACGAATGATTTCAAACGATGACACGCAACGATGTTTACTATGATATAAACCATACGAGTTTTATTACAAGGACGAATACTTGGTTTACAAAACAAATGTTTTATTCAAGATTCATGGCAACGAGGTTTTATAAACTTTAACCAACTGATTTTAAGTTGGTTATTCTTATTGCAATACAAAACACTTTTAAAAACAAGGTTTTCAGTTATCGACTCTAGTAGTCGTACTGTCACACCCTTACTTTTGCGGAAGCATGATTATGTGTGACTTGCTTAATATCATTGCATTCAACCATAACAAACAACTATATGATAAAACCAAGATGTTCATCCATACATAGTTTTAAAAACATTACATGCTACATTATTTTAAATCCCAAAACACAGACTTCATGTTCAAAATACAATACCAACAAGTTTAAAGTTCCATATGGACTTCACAAAAGACACTTAATAAACTAGGTTTTGCGCCATGTATCTTATCAAGATAAAATACATAACCCAAACCCCTTTGACTTCGGATGACATCTTTTATTATAGACATGACTTGAAAACTTCAACGCCCGCTAGATCCATACTTAGTTTCCTGAAATACATGTAGTTTGAAAACATCAACAAAAGTTGAGCGAGTTCATGTGTTTAGTGTGTGAGCTTGAATAAACTTTGTAATCATCATAAGTAAGTATGTATTTGTCAAACCCTGGTATGAAAGCAAACAAGGAAAATAGATCATTAATGGTTTGCAAGGCCATTAATATGTGTGACGTGATGCAGGAAGGCTCAAACCTAGCAGATTTGGCACCGGGCTCCAGTTTAAAGACATAGTCACCTCATGGGCCAAACCCCGGCCCACATGGGCGTGGGCTCGCTACACCCAAATAGATCTATCACTCATGTCCCTCGGTCCTACAACAAGGATTAATGGTCTTAAGCGTTGTACCCACCACTCACATGATCTAGCAGTACCTTTCCTTAGCTAACCATACCACATATAAACATTTATAAATAGTTTGTAACATGTACTTCACCCCCGAAGTTATAAAAACTGAAAACAGTTAAAAGAAAAGGGGGACATGAACTCAAGATTTTGCCTTCTTCAATCCAACTGTAACTCAAAGTTTCCTCTGGAGTACACGACTACCTACAACGTCCTACAATCTATTAGACGAGTGGGTCGTGCCTTGACTTAGTATTAATTAGTGTCTTTGAGTTACGCTTCAATGTGTCTTCAATATTATTCCAAGTTATATAATCATTTGTTTAAATAATAAATATTTTAACTTAAATTATATATACTAAATTTTGGAATAATAGTTAAAATAATATATTTTAACTTGTTACCTTTTTATGTATCTATACATGTATATCCTTCCCAAGGATGGGTGTATTTGTATTCGTATTCTTATACTTGTATATTTTTGCCAAATTTCAGTGGCGTATTCCGGTGAGTATCTGTACGTATGAGAATACGTATTTTTATTGCGTTTATCATGTATCCTTATACTTAATTTTTGTATTAATTTTTTTGGAATAATATCTTTAATAAAAATACATCAATATATATTTCCAAAATATATATTTTAAGAAATATTACTTAGAAAAATTATTTATATTTTTTCCTTTCGCAAAACAATTGTATCTTCATGTAATTTCCAAAAATATTATATCTTCAAGTCCAACTTAGAAAATATATATATAAATCCATTTTTCATCCAAAAAATGATATATTTCAAGTTTATTTAAGAAAATACATTTTCTCCCAAAAACAATGTATTTTATGTTTGTTTGAGAAAATATATATTTTTTCTTCCAAAAATAATACATCTTCTAATAATTCCAAGAAAAATTATATGTATTTTTACTTGCCAAAAAATAATATATTTTCTCTTTATAAAAAATATGATATAATTTTGCAATAATTGTAAAAATCATATTTTTGTTCTCTTGGTGTCCAAAATATTATTTACCAAAATATGCTTATGAATATATTTCCATAATATTTTGTGAGTTATATTTCTTTGTTCGGTTTCTGCGATATTGTGGGTATAATTTATATATTCATTCCCTTGGAATTTTTGTAATATTTTGGATTGTAATTTTTGGTATTTGATGAGTTGTATTATTTCAAGTCCTAAAATAATATAACTAATACACATAATATATAAATAATCACACGCATGTGACATCTAAATATATATTTTCCTAAATACATATTTAGTCACTTTTATTTACAAAAACCAACCTCCAATATTTGTAATTTTTGTAACAAAAATTATGGCAAACTTTATATGTAAATTCATGGTTTAAAATATACTTGTAAATATTTGTTTAAAAATATTTTTCTAAGTGTTTAATTTTTTGAAAAATTTTGCCATAGTTTCCCCTTAAAAATAAAGGTTTCCATGCTTTCATAGCATATCATTTTCTTTTATAAATCACCACAATCAACAATAAACCAATCAACACTTACCAATTTACCAAAATCAAGGATAAATTACTACTTCATGAACTTGAAAATTTACAAAAAAATGTAGTAACTTACTAGTGTGTTTAGTAGGCTTAGTTACCCTTTAAGGTATGGTTGTTTATTTAAAAACATCATTTTTGAAGAATCTAGATCTTCACAACTTGTAAATCATTTTTCTAAATATACTTCTTCTTGGATTTTTCTTGTTACATATGTGTTCCTACACTTGATTAACCACTAAAAATGTGGTTTATTTATTTAAGAACCAAGATTAAGTAAACTTTGTATTTTTAACTTGGTTTCTCGAAAAATCATCCTTGAAATCTTAGATCTACAAGACTTTTCACTTACTTTAATCATCACTTAACAAGAAAACAATTTATTCTTTCAAGTTCATGACTTTTGTGAGGATGATCCATTAATCTCTAACATTTTCATCCTCTCATCTTGCTAGGTTATGTTTTTAATCATCATCTAGCAAGATCATATGATGATCAACATCAAAAACATGAGTAAACAACAATCAACAAGCATAACAACACATAAACATCATGATTTCTTATGATTTTAAGCTTATGTTCATGATTTAAGTTCTTGATTCATAGTGTTCTTCATGATTAGCTTCTTGTATCATTCTTTAACCACTTAAACAAGATGTAAAATGAAGAGTATAGTGCTCTTACTACTAGCTCAAGGCTAGGGATGATTACTAGAGAAAATAATGTGGATAAAAGCAAATGGTGAAGGTCCTTCAACTTTCGAGAGCTCCAAGCCTCCTTATACACCTTCTTACACCCTTGTATGTATATGGAATGGATGAAACAAGATTGAAGATGATGGATGTAAAGGGGTGGATGTTCGGCCGCGAGTAGGGAAGGGAGAAGAAGGAGGAGTGTGTTGGTGTTGTGGGATGTAAATGAAGTTATGAACTTAAGGTTATACTTATAATCTTTTAACATGGTTAAGTCTAAAGGTTAATGTGTCTAAGAAAGGTGAAACATGATCCAATAATATAATCAAATGAAATCACAAGTGGGCCACCATGTCTAGCCATGAATAGGTGGGGGGGGGGGGGGTCTAGGCTTAGGTTTCAACCAATTAGTTAGTTTATGTTTAGATTTCAAGTATTTAGTTACTAGTTGTTATATGATGTGTTATGACTTTCGGGGACCATAACTAGCTTGGTAATGTTAAAACAATGCTTCTAATGAAAATTTGGTGTTTCAGGTAATGTCCGGTTGTTCGATTGGTTACTGGTTCGTTAAGGTGCTAAACTACGCAGTTTAGTGTGCTTTATGTTACTTTTAGTGACAGTTTTGATTCCTGACACTTAGGAAAGTATTCAGGAATCAGGACCATTTAACCATATTTTTGCATGATATTAAATTGTTTAAATGCTGAATTTTGCTGAATTCTGCAGAATTGTGCAGTTTATGTGAGTTTCATGCACTTTTCGGCACTTAAATTATCACTAGGAAGGCAGTTTTATGATCCTTACTTTCCTACACACTATTCTAGTGTAACTCCTGGTTTCTAGCTCATTCTGTGTCTCAATACAATGTCTGTCTATTTACTGAACTCCATCAGCATTTTTCTGATTTGTCTGATAACTGTGCTGCCGGTGTTTCGTGCATCGTTCAAATCAACAAAGTTTGCATGTAATAATGATATGTCATTTGCAATATGTGATGCACATGTATGTATAAGGCATTAATCAGAAAGTAATTCAAGTAATTAATTGTAATTAAGCACAGTCATTAAGCACTAATCATTGTTTAATAATTGTACGGATACCCGGAATTTTGACAGTTGTCTCATTCTCCCCCTGTTAAGAAAATTTTATCCTTGAAATTTAAACTACATTAACTCCTTAGGGTTACGTTTTTCATGTATGGATATGAATAATACCAAAGTGATTAATTCACGAACCGAAACAAAACTTATTTGAATCAGGTGAATCCAAGGACATATTACAACATTAGGAACCCAACGGTTAAAAGGTATGTGTTTCAGAATTTGACGGCAAAGGATACGAGACGTATAGATGTATAATCTAGTGTGACTTTGTTAACAGGGGTTCAATAAAAGAGGAGTTTCAGCCAATAGAATTCCAAACGATCGTTCACAATATGCAAATGAATTCTAGAAATAATAACATTCGCTAGATGAACTCAAAATCAGCAAGCTCAAAAGTAACTGTAACATGGAAGTGACCCGTCAACTTTTGAACAAGTAAATGAATAAAATTAGTGTGTTGGCATTATTGCATTGCAAGAATACACTGAAATGAAATACAACCGAATCTGGTGTATCATTGTCTTAATTCGTAGTTGCATTAAGAATGTTTAAATGACAAGTCAAACAAAAGTATGTGTAGTTTCATGTGAAACGGTTGACCATGATTAGCACAAGCTACAAGTTTGTACCGACACCACAAGGTGTCGTAATAACATGATTCAATAATAGCGGTGACTGAACAAGTTCACCGTGTTTGAATTCAACTGAAAGTGTAATGAAGCAAACCTAAAAATTTTATTTAAACGACATCGTAGGATTTTTCAATTGAATATAGAACACCAAAGAACTACTGTTTCCGATCGAAGATGAAAAATAATGATTACTGCAAGGTATTCGATCGATAATGAAAGAACCGTTAGGAGGTACACTGGAATATAAAGTGAATTTATGTACCATTGTCTTAACACACGATTGTGTTAAGACTGCTTTAATCATGATAAAACAGAACGGGTTTAGAGCAAGTCAGTAAATAAACAACTAAATCCGTGTGCGCGATGTGTAAACGAGATTAGCGCAAGCTTCAATTTAGCGGAAGCATCCCCACAAGGTGTCGAAATCATCGAACGATTTAATGGAGATGTAGATCAAACAAGTTTACTATGACTCGGAACAGATGAAACGCTTGCAAAAGTGAATTAGAATATGATATTTTCAATACATCATATGATGGCTTGAATTGAATATACGAAATGTACAAGTTCAAGCAATTGAACTTGGTTTCAGCGCAATCTGACAGTAAATACATGTATCGACCAGGAGGTTTCGGCAATGTTACAAAGATGAACCATGTATGTAACTTGAAGGAAAAGAAATTTCAAGAAGGTTCTGTTGACTCAATATCAAGGAGTCGATACTTACAATAATGCGGGTTATCCGAGGCAAAAGACAATAACTTGACATAGCGAAATGATAATTGTAACTTTGATGAAAACGATCATTAGAAGGGAAGCCACATGCGAACAACGATGCATGTGTATCATATGAAATGATCAAGTACCAAAACAAATGTGTGACAACCCTCATAATTACATGTATCCGTACGATTCATTAATGATAATTAAAGTGCTTGATGACTGTGTGGAATTACTTAACTGCTTTCTGGTTACTGCGTCATACTTACATGTGCTTGTTAACATACTAGTATTGTGCAAAAAATTGACTAAATGGTCCTGAATGTTTTCCTAAGTGTTAGGAATTAAATATGACACAAAAATATATATATATAAGACACTTTACGGAACAATTAAACACTTTAATGGAACGGTATCTAACCGAACAACCGGACATTACCCGCGACACTAAATTTTTGTCAAATACATTATTTTATTATTTTTAACTAGTCATGATTCCCTTACACCCTAACACCCACTAAATATCTAGTAACTAATATATGCAAGTGCATACTTGAGATTTAACTAATATTTACCAACCTAGTTACAAAATTTACAACCAACCCCCCCCCCCCCCCAACCGAAATTGGTCCCAAAGGACCCACAAATCACCAACAAATATCCTCACCATACTCTTTAGATTTTATTTCATTAATTTATTAGATTGTTGCTTGATGTTATGAACAAAATATATGAAAGTATCTATATAAGCATGGCATCAAGATCTTCATCATACTTCTCATCTTCACACCCTCACCTTCACTCCCCACCCCCTCCCTCTCGGCTCACTTGTGCCGCCACCATCACCACCACAAATCCACCATCTTCATCCATTTTTGAGCTCCATTCAAGCTTAAAAGGTGATACAAGGAAGCTTGCAACTTGTGGAGCTTCAAAGGACTTTGTTTCTTGCTTTTTCATCATCTTCTTCACTAGAATCATCCCTAGCCTTTGTGCTAGTAGTAAGTCCTTGTTTAACTCTTGTTCATCTTACTTTTATGGTTAAAGTTCTAGTATGTTGAAATTTACAAGAACACTAAAAGGGTTTAAACAAGAAACTTGAACATAAAAGTTTACATGAAGATGAAATGTTCTTAGTAGGATGTTGTAGTGAATATGTGCTTATTAGGGTTACATGATATAAATGACTTATAACATGCTGTAAGTGTGTATGAGAGTCGTTGTTGTTCGCTAAACATGTCAACGGAATCAATCGAGCACGCGTTAGAAAGTTAAGAGCTGAAAACAGAAAGCTGATTGGTGTTTACAGCCAACTTCAGTTGGCTGTAACCAAATCATAACTTAATGAAAAACTAATTTTCTTGAGTCTATAACGTGTTATTATGAAATACGGTTCTAATGGCACTGGAATCATAATTTTTGGACTTCGTTTGCTATTTTTATAGGGGTCGTTTATCACAGCAGCAAAATCTGCATTTTTACTGCTGAAAATATGTGTTATGTTTTTCATCATAACTTGAAATCTGTGTAGAATTAAGTCACGAAATTTGTACTATAGATGGACACCGATGTCTTAGTAATTCTCCCACTGGAATTTCATCAATCGGACTTACAATGAATTTTAAATGAATTATTCTGTGGACTGCAGTCAGAAAGTGATGAATCTGATTGCAGTCCGGAAAATGATTTTTTATAAAATATTGGTGATGAATTGGATCATGAGATTTTTACACAATAATATTTGGATCATTTTAGACCTTCTGTAAAACGTTGGGAATTTTTGGAATAGGTTAACTATTTTATTAAAATTCCCGAAAACAGCCCAGTTTCGAATGTAAAAGCTGAAACGACATAAGTAGTAATTTGCGTGTCTAAATGTCGGGTATGTTATCTGAGAATGATCTAACATGTTATATGTCAATGAAAGTGTTATGTGCAATTTCGTATGCTTGCTCTTGAGTAGCTATAAGTGGAATGTTTATATGGGCGTGAATTATTAAAGTGAGTACATGTTATATGGTAGATGTGTGTAGGAACTTCGTGCTTATTTGAAGTCACTAATAAACTAAGTGGTAATCATACTAGGACGTGATTGACCAACACCGATTGTTAGCTATTTTGTAGAGTCAAATCGAGCAACCGAGTTGAGTTCACACACTTTCTAAGGCATGGGATTCCCGGTGGTTGGGAATGGGTTAATGAATTAACACAGAACCTACATATTCTCCTTGGGTAGGATATGTACCGCCATCCTCCATAGGTAGGATGCCAATATAAATCCTGCGTATTCTCCTTGGGTAGAATACGTATGTTCGTCCTCCTTGGGTAGGACAACAACCTTAAAACTTACTAGACAAAACTCTATCATTAAGTCCCTCATTTTATATCGACTTAATCGCCGAGGCCAATGGCGAGCGGGTCATTAGTTAATAGCGCTATTAGGTTTAACAAACCTCACACCGTGCCGTTCGGACGGGCGTGTACTAATGGACTATGGCAAACTGTCAATGATGATAGAACATTGACGTAGGGCACAACTATTGTTCGTCAGTTGTCGATATGATAACGGTCTAGTGGTTCACATGGGGAAAGCCCCCACTGATCATGGATATGGTTTGGGTAATAAAGAAGGAACTGGTTAATCATACTATCAACTATGGGGTAACCCCCACGGCAATTAAGCCAACGAAAGACAAACCATGTTTTCATAACCAACTTAAAACTAAAACAACCAACCGTGAACTCACTCAACTTTGTTGTTGACTTATTGTTACATGCCTTACAGGTCGTTAGATGCTTATGGAGCTTGCACAAGGAGGAGGTCGTTGTGGGATATGGACTGCTATGTCCAGTTCTAAACATTTAAACTTTATGAACTTATTTATGTTTTTGGCTCTACGTCTTATGCTTCTGCTGTTTAATTTGAACTTGATTAACTAGCTTTCTTTTGGTCACCAATTATATTGTGTGGTTGAACTTTTAATTACTCTACTATATTGTTCAATATGATTGGTGGCTCGATCCTGGTCATGTCACGCCTCCAAGCGGTGATACTCCGCGTGGTGGATTTTGGGGGTGTGACAGATTCGTATCAGAGCCATTGGTTATAGCGAACTTGGTTTAAAAAAAAGGGAAAAGCTTTTTGACAAAACCAGACTATAACCTGTACAGTGCTCAACGATCCACAACGACGCTTCGCTCCACGTGCAAGACTCAACACTATAGGTTATATGGTTTATGTTTGTATTGCCTACCTGCTAGTTTAAGCAGGACATTTGATCATGGTATGCTTAGTTAGCGTAACAACTATTGTTTGAATCCCTGTGTGTTTGCTCTCTTCTGTCACTCCACACTTACGCACTTTCGCGACACCTTTCTTACTTGTGTTTCCTTCGATGTGAAGATCATGAGTGGACGCCTGAACTTGACTCAAGCCCAACTAACGACTCTAATCAACGAATGAGTGGCTGAGGCACTGGCAGTTGTCCCTGCAGGAGGTATAACCTACCATTTCGACCTATCCTAGGATGTTTAGATCCTACACTCGCGAACCAACTCTTGTGTTTAACCTTGTCTTTTATTCTCACGCAATAGGTCAGCATGCTCAACCTCCTGTATGTACGTTCAAAACCTTCATGGATTACCGACCCAGTACCTTCAGGTGCACAGAAGGAGCGGTAGGCCTTCTTCACTGGTTCAAGAAGCTTGAGTCTGTTTTCGAGATGTGTGAATGCCCTGAAGATCGTAGGGTGAAATATGCTACTGGAACCCTCGAAGGTGCTGCGTTAACCTGGTTGAAAGCACATGTTCAACTGCTAGGGCTGGCGGTTGCTAATGCCACCCCATGGAACGGTTTCAAAGAACTGATCAAAGAAGAGTACTGTAGTCGTGACGACATCCACAAGCTAGAGGTAGATTTTTTCAATCTGTAGATGACGGGGTCTGAAATCGAGGCATACACAAAGAGGTCGAACGAATTAGCTATCCTGTGTCCCACTATGGTGGATCCTCCTATCAAGTATATCGAGCTGTACCTTAAGGGTTTGGTGCCAGAAATTCAAAGCCACGTGACCTCAGCTAATCTTGGCACCATTCAGCAAATCATCAAGTTGGCTCATCGTCTCACTGATCAGGCAGTTGAAAAGAACAAGCTGCCTAAGCGTATTAGCACTACTACTACTGCTGCCCCCAATGATAACAAGCGCAAGTGGGATGGAAATTCGGGCAAGGGTTCTACTTCAGTTCAGTCTCAGCAGCAAAAGACTGATGACTACCAGAGTCCTGGTCAGCAACCTTCTAGTAATCAAGGACAGGGTGGATACCGAGGGAACCGCCCCAAGTGCAACCGGTGCAACAAGCATCACAGCGGGCAGTGCAACAAGGGTCGTTGTCTGAGGTGTAATAAGTTTGGTCATGAAGCAAAGGATTGCAGGAGCGCACGACCAGCAAATCAGAATCGCCAACAACAACAACAAGCTCCACAGAACCACCACCAGCAGCAACACCAGGGCAATAAAGGATGCTTTCAGTGTGGCGCTGAGGGCCACTTTAAGAGGAACTGTCCTCAGCTGAACCAGAATCAGAACAACAACAACCAAGGAAACGGGAACAACAATGGAGGTAACAATGGAGGCAACAACGGGGGTAAGAATAATGGCAATGGTGCTAGGGGACGTGTTTTCGTGCTGGGTCAGGGCGACGCAAGGAACGATCCCAACGTGGTGATGGGTAAGTTTCTTCTGGATGATTTCTTTGTTACTGTTTTATTCGATTCGGGTGCCGATACTAGTTATGTGTCCTTAAAAGTTAGTCAAATGCTTAAGCGCACCCCAACACTTTTGACCACCAAACACACAGTAGAGCTAGCAAACGGTAAAAGTCTCGAGGCCACGCACATAGTCAAGGGTTGTAACCTCGTCTTAGCTGGTCAGACCTTCTCTATCGATCTTATTCCTATCGTTCTGGGTAGTTTCGACGTTGTTATTGGGATGGATTGGCTATCTCACCAGCAAGCGGAAATTCTTTGCAACGAGAAGATTGTCCGCATCCCTCGTTCTGGTAAAGAACCCCTCGTGATACATGGCGACAAGAGTGGTGCTGTCGTAGGCATTATCTCTTTCCTTAAGGCCCAGAAGTGTTTGCGAAAGGGCCACACTGCCATTCTAGCACTCGTTACCGGCGCATCAATGGAAGAGAAGAGAATTGAAGACATTCCTATTGTACATGATTTTCCTGAGGTATTTCCTGAGGAATTACCTGGTCTTCTGCCTCATCGTCAAGTTGAATTTCAAATCGAGCTAGCTCCTGGAGCAGCGCCCATAGCTCGAGCACCTTATCGTCTAGCTCCATCAGAACTTGAAGAACTGTCCACGCAACTACAAGAACTCTTGGAAAAGGGTTTCATACGTCCTAGCTCTTCGCCCTGGGGAGCTCTAGTGTTATTCGTAAAGAAGAAAGACGGTACCTTCAGAATGTGTATTGACTACCGTGAACTCAACAAGGTGACTGTGAAGGATCGTTATCCTCTTCCACATATTGAGGACTTATTCGACCAGTTGCAAGGGTCGAGTTTCTACTCAAAGATTGATTTGAGACCAGGATACCATCAGCTGAGAGTCCGAGATGAGGACGTCTCCAAAACAACATTTAGAACTCGTTATGGGCATTACGAGTTTCTGGTTATGCCTTTCGGATTAACGAATGCACCTGCGGTCTTCATGGACCTCATGAACCGAGTATGCAAACCTTACCTGGAAAAGTTCGTTATTGTTTTCATCGACGACATCCTGATCTATTCTAAGAGTCAGGAGGAACACGAGCAGCAACTACAACTTATGCTGGAACTTCTTCGAGCAGAGCAATTGTATGCCAAGTTTTCAAAATGTGACTTCTGGCTTCGCGAAGTCCGTTTCCTAGGCCACGTGGTAAACAAGGATGGGATTCATGTTGATCCATCCAAGGTTGACTCGATCAAGAACTGGCCTGAACCCCGTACACCAACAGAAATCCGCCAATTCCTGGGTCTGGCAGGATATTACAGAAGGTTTATCAAGGATTTCTCAAAGATTGCGCAACCTCTCACTTCACTAACTCAGAAGGGTGTCACCTATCGTTGGGGTGATGCACAGGAATCTGCATTTCAGCACTTAAAGGAGAGGCTTTGTAGCGCACCTATTCTTCCGTTGCCTGAGGGCACATATGATTTTGTGGTTTATTGCGACGCTTCCATCCAAGGACTTGGTTAGGTGTTGATGCAACGTGACAAGGTCATTGCCTACACATCACGCCAACTTAAAGTTCACGAAAGGAACTACACTACGCATGACTTGGAATTGGGAGCAGTTGTTTTCGCACTTAAGATATGGAGACATTACCTGTACGGTACCAAGTGCACCATTTACACCGATCACAGGAGTCTCGAGCATATCTTCAAGCAAAAGGAGTTAAACATGCGACAACGTCGATGGGTCGAACTCTTGAATGACTACGAATGTGCGATCAAGTATCATCCGGGCAAAGCCAATGTGGTGGCCGATGCCCTCAGTCGAAAGGATACTATACCTAAGTGTGTACGTGCGTTACAACTTACCATCCAATCTAGTCTTCCTACTCAGATACAAAATGCCTAGGTTGAAGTGTTGAAAACAGAAAACATCAGGGTGGAGTCCCTACGAGGGTCAAGGAAACGGTTAGAACAAAAGGAAGACGGCGCCTAGTATATAAACGGGCGCATCTGGGTTCCACTCTATGGTAACCTACGTGAGCTTGTGATGGATGAAGCACACAAGTCTCGTTATTCAATACATCCTGGTTCGGATAAGATGTACCACGATCTCAAGATTACGTATTGGTGGCCTGGTTTGAAATCCCACATAGCAACCTACGTTAGCAAATGTTTGACTTGTGCGAGAGTCAAGACTGAATATCAGAAACCATCAGGCCTACTTCAACAACCAGAGATACCTAAGTGGAAATGGGAGCAAATTTCCATGGATTTCGTTACTGGCCTGCCTAGATCTCAACGCGGAAATGATACCATTTGGGTAATCGTGGATTGACTGACCAAGTCTGCACATTTTCTGGCTATCAAGGAAACGGACAAGTTTTCTACTCTAGCAGACATCTACCTAAAGGAAGTGGTGTCAAGGCACGGAGTGCTAACTTCCATCATCTCTGATCGTGACTCACGTTTTACATCTGAGTTGTGGCAAGCTATGCACAAATCCTTTGGTTCTCGATTAGACATGAGCACGGCATACCATCCACAGACGGATGGGCAATTTGAACGCACCATCCAAACCCTTGAAGACATGCTTAGGGCATGTGTAATCGATTTTGGTAACGGCTGGGAAAAACACCTCCCGTTAGTGGAGTTTTCGTATAACAACATTTACCACACCAGTATCCAGGCCACTCCGTTCGAGGCATTGTATGGACGGAAGTGCCGATCACCTCTTTGTTGGGCAGAGGTTGGTGACAGCCAAATCACAGGCCCAGAACTTGTAGTAGATACAACCGAGAGAATTGCTCAGATACAACAGCGAATGGTGGCAGCTCGTGACCGTCAGAAAAGCTATGCTGATAAGCGAAGGAAACCACTCGAGTTCCAGGTTGGGGATCGAGTGCTACTTATAGTCTCACGTTGGAAAGGTGTAGTTCGCTTTGGCAAACGAGGCAAACTCAATCCGCGTTATGTCGGACCGTTCGAAATCATTGAAAAGATTGGCAAGGTGGCTTATAAGCTGAATCTACCGGCAGAACTCAGCGGAGTTCACAATGTTTTCCATGTGTCGAATCGGAAGAAGTGTCTGTCAGATGAGACCCTCATAGTTCCCTTAAAGGAGCTCACAATCGACGACCAATTTCTATTCATCGAGGAACCAGTTGAGATTACTGATCGAGATGTTAAGATTCTCAAGCATACCAGAATACCTCTTGTTCGAGTTCGTTGGGATTCCCGTCGTGGCCCAGAGTATACCTGGGAACGAGAAGACCAAATGAAATTCAAGTATCCCCAGTTGTTTAAGAAAAGTGCAACCACTATTGAGGCTGAAGCTACTACAGAATTTCGGGACGAAATTCCAAACCAACGGGGGGATGATGTGACACCCCAGGAAAACCAGTAAACCACGCAACTTAAAGTGCTTGATGACTATGTGGAATTACTTAACAGGGGGAGAATGTGACAACCCTCATAATTACATGTATTCGTACGATTCATTAATGATATTTAAAGTGCTTGATGACTATGTGGAATTACTTAACTACTTTCTGGTTACAGCCTCATACTTACACGTGCTTGTTAACATACTAGTATTGTGTAGAAAATTGACTAAATGGTCCTGAATGTTTTCCTAAGTGTTAGGAATTAAATATGACACAAATATATATATATATATATATATATATATATATATATATATATATATATAAGACACTTTACGGAACAATTAAACACTTTCACGGAACGGTATCTAACCGAACAACCGGACATTACCCGGGACACTAAATTTTTGTCAAATACATTGTTTTATTATTTTTAACAAGTCATGATTCCCGTACACCCTAACACCCACTAAATATCTAGCAACTAATATATGCAAGTGCATACTTGAGATTTAACTAATATTTACCAACCTAGTTACAAAATTTACAACCAACCCCCCCCCTAACCGAAATCGGTCCCAAAGGACCCACAAATCACCAACAAATATCCTCACCATACTCTTTAGATATTATTTCATTAATTTATTAGATTGTTGCTTGATGTTATGAACAAAATATATGAAAGTATCTATATAAGCATGGCATCAAGATCTTCATCATACTTCTCATCTTCACACCCTCACCTTCACTCCCCACCCCCTCCCTCTCGGCTCACTTGTGCCGCCACCATCACCACCACAAATCCACCATCTTCATCCATTTTTGAGTTCCATTCAAGCTTAAAAGGTGATACAAGGAAGCTTGCAACTTGTGGAGCTTCAAAGGACTTTGTTTCTTGCTTTTTCATCATCTTCTTCACTAGAATCATCCCTAGCCTTTGTGCTAGTAGTAAGTCCTTGTTTAACTCTTGTTCATCTTACTTTTATGGTTAAAGTTCTAGAATGTTGAAATTTACAAGAACACTAAAAGGGTTTAAACAAGAAAGGTGAACATAAAAGTTTACATGAAGATGAAATGTTGTTAGTAGGATGTTGTAGTGAATATGTGCTGATTAGGGTTACATGATATAAATGACTTACAACCTGCTGTAAGTGTGTATGGGAGTCGTTGTTGTTCGTTAAACATGTCAACGGAATCAATCGAGCACGCGTTAGAAAGTTAATAGCTGAAAACAGAAAGCTGAATGGTGTTTACAGCCAACATCAGTTGGCTGTAACTAGATCATAACTTAACGAAAAACTAATTTTCTTGAGTCTATAATATGTTATTATGAAATACGGTTCTAATGGCACTAGAATCATAATTTTGGACTTCGTTTGCTATTTTTAAAGGGGTCGTTTATCACAGCAGCAAAAGCTGCATTTTTACTACTGAAAATATGTGTTATGTTTTTCGTCATAACTTGAAATCTGTGAAGAATTAAGTCACGAAATTTGTACTGTAGATGGAAACTGATGTCATAGTAATTCTCCCACTGTAATTTCATCAATCGGACTTACGACGAATTTTAAATGAATAATTCCGTGGACTGCAGTCAGAAAGTGATGAATCTGATTGCAGTCCCGAAAATGATTTTTATAAAATATTGGTGATGAATTGGATCCCGATATTTTTACACAATAATATTTGGATCATTTAGGACCTTGTGTAAAAAGTTGGGAATTTTTGGAATAGGTTAACTATTTTATTAAAATTCCCGAAAACAGCCCAGTTTCGAATGTAAAAGCTGAAATGACATAAGTAGTAATTTGCATGTCTAAATATCGGGTATGTTATCTGAGAATGATCTAACATGTTATATCTCAATGAAAGTTTTATGTGCAATATCGTATGCTTGCTCTTGAGTAGCTATAAGTGGAATGTTTATATGGGCGTGAATTATTAAAGTGAGTACATGTTATGTGGTAGATGTGTGTAGGAACTCCGTGCTTATTTGAAGTCACTAATAAACTAAGTGGTAATCATACTAGGACGTGATTGACCAACACCAATTGTTAGCTATTTTGTAGAGTCAAACCGAGCAACCGAGGTGAGTTCACACACTTTCTAACGCATGGGATTCCCGGTGGTTGGGAATGGGTTAATGAATTAACAAAGAACCTACATATCCTCCTTGGGTAGGATATGTACCGCCATCCTCCATAGGTAGGATGCCAATATAAATCCTGCGTATTCTCCTTGGGTAGAATACGTACGTTCGTCCTCCTTGGGTAGGACAACAACCTTAAAACTTAGTAGACAAAACTCTATCATTAAGTCCCTCATTTTATATCGACTTAATCACCGAGGCCAATGGCGAGCGGGTCATTAGTTAATAGCGCTATTAGGTTTAACAAACATCACACCGTGCCGTTCGGACGGGCGTGTACTAATGGACTATGGCAAACTGTCAATGATGATAGAACATTGACGTAGGGCACAACTATTGCTCGTCAGTTGTCGATATGGTAACGGTCTAGTGGTTCACATGGGGAAAGCCCCCACTGATCATGGATATGGTTTGGGTAATAAAGAAGGAACTGGTTAATCATACTTTTAATTATGCGGTAACCCCCACGGCAATTAAGCCAACGAAAGACAAACCATGTTTTCAGAACCAACTTAAAACTAAAACAACCAACCGTGAACTCACTCAACTTTGTTGTTGACTCGTTGTTACATGCCTTACAGGTCGTTAGATGCTTACGGAGCTTGCACGAGGAGGAGGTCGTTGTGGGATATGGACTGCTATGTCCAGTTCTAAACATTTAAACTTTATGAACTTATTTATGTTTTGGCTCTACGTCTTATGCTTCCGCTGTTTAATTTGAACTTGATTAACTAGCTTTCTTTTGGTCACCAATTATATTGTGTGGTTGAACTTTTAATTACTCTACTATATTGTTCAATATGATTGGTGGCTCGATCCTGGTCATGTCATGCCTCCAAGCGGTGATACTCCGCGTGGTGGATTTTGGGGGTGTGACAAAATGAGTGTTTGCTCTAATGAAGAAAATTATCGTGTGCAACTACCATTAAGAGGAGTAGAGATGCAAAAATCTACTCGCTAGAAGCAAAAGTGGAAATTTCAATATAAGAATTTTGAGTACTTCACCTGTTCGGTTAACTAAAAGAGCATATACGACAGAATAATGGTGTTTGCCCGAGTTAATTGACGTGGTTCCTAAGTGATAACCTTTAATGAGTTTCGACCTATGTTCCTGGAGGTCCTAAGTACATGACTCCTAGATTCTCCAAGTTTTGGATTCTGTGTGTAACCATTTTGTGTACCGTGTATACTACACAACATTAGTGCATTATTAAAACAAATTTTTGACTCACTGTTCTTCGGTATACTTCCTTCCTAAATTCGCAGCTGGCGATAACCTGATCGAAGATCAATCTTGGAATAGTAACTTGATCCCTGAAGTTGGTTGAATAGAATATCAATCCTCGGCAAGGGATACCGATTCTTGATGGTTAACTTATTTAGCTCCCGGTAATTAATGCACATTTGAAAACTTCTGTCCTTCTCCTTAACGAACAGAACTGGAGCTCCCCAAGGCGAGAAGCTTGGCCTTATAAATCCCTTATCCAGTAACTCCTGAAGCTGCGTTGACAACTCTTGCATCTCTAAAGGTGCAAGTCAATAAGGTACCTTGGCTACAGGCGCGGCGCCCGGAACCAAGTCAATGCGGAACTCGACTTGTCGTTGAGGAGGTAATCCTGGCAAGCCTTCGGGGAAGACTTCCGGATATTCCCTTTCCACAGGGATATCTTCGAGCTTAGGTTCTTCGGCTTCTTTGTCCACGAAAAGAGCCAAGAAGGCAACACATCCTTTACGCAAAAACTTTCATGCCTTCAAACAAATATAATCCGTAGAGGCGTATCCTGCTCCTCCCCATGAATCACAATCGTCTCTTCATTCGCCATCGGGATGCGGATAATCTTCTCATGGAAAACAATCTCCGCTCGATTGCTCGACAAAAAATCCATCCTAATTACAACGCCGAAGCTTCCCAATTCAACTGGCAGAAGATCTGACGAAAAAACTCACGCTCTCCAAGCTCTATAACACAGCCTCTAATCACTCCTTTGGCTCCTACTAGCTTCCCATTAGCTAGTTCTATCAAGTACGGGATATCTAACTTACTTGATACTAAACCAAGGACATTCTTAAACTCTAGAGATACGAAGCTATAGTCGGTACTAGTATTAAATAGCACAGATGCAAAGTGTTGATTAATAGGGATCGTACCAGTGACTTCGTTCGAACCCTGGCGTGCTTCATGAGCTCCAATGTTGAACGCTCTTCCACAGTCTTCGTTATTCTTCCTAGGACAATCTTTCCTAAACTGCCCCACGTCCCCACATTTGTCGCAGCCTGGAACTCTACCACTATCGTTTCCGTCTTGGTTGTCGTCATCATTTCCTCCTTGTCTGGGGTATTTCGCCCAACAGGTATCCTTGTTGTGTCTTCCTTTCCGCACCTATCGCACTTAGGCCTCCGACTCGACCTTCATGGTGAAACTTGCACTCATCACATCTTGGCTTAGTCCCCAAGTAAACCTTCCTGGAACGCCCTATGCCACCACAGTTAAAACAACCTTGACCTTGTTCTCGATCATCACCATTTCCACCTTGGTAGTTGTTGTTGTTTCCTTCATGATTTCCGCTACCATCTTGACCTTCATTTCCACGTCCAGTACCTTGCCTACATGTCTCCTTGACATGCCCCACCTTGCCACAGTTATCACATTTTCCATATTTACATCGCCCGATATGATGACGTCGACAATTGTCGCACTTAGGTAGGATACCCATGTACTCTTTTCCCTTTTTGGCATTGTTGTTGTTGTTCGTCCGAGTACCCTTTCGGAAACCAGTGAGCTTTCTTTTATTCTTTCCAGATGACTCCACATGAGTCTCTTTCTTTTCGTTAGGGGTTGAAAGCTTTTCTAATCTAATTGCTTCTTTGGTGAGCACCACACTTAAGTTACTCATATCGATAGTTGTTGGAGGCGTTGATGTCGTCATCAAGCTCAAAATCTGAGGCGCCAATCCCCAGATGAATCATTCTATTCTCTTAAACTCTGGTTCCACCAGATATGGAACAACTCGCAACAAGTCGTGAACTCTCTACACATATTCCACCACCTTTGGACCTTCCATCTTCAGGTTCCAGAATTCAATTTCCAGCTTCTGGATTTCTGTCTGAGAATAATATTCCCTACGCATCAACTCCTTCAGCTCATTCCATGTCAAAGCATACGCAGCAGCCTCGCCCAACGTCTGAACCTGAAGGTTCCACCATGACAGAGCCCCACCGGGACTTGTTGCTCTGGATTACATTTTCTCATTCATGAAACAGAATCCGTATTCTTGACCCATCTCACAAAAGCTACGGCACCTCCAGTGACATCGAAATTCAGAGGCTTGCAGTCCAAAAACTGCTTGTAGATACAGCCTGCAACCCAGCAGCATCATTCATAGATAGCATTAGCAAAGCACACTCGGAAATGTCCAAACGTATTGTAATGTGTCTTAGGTAACTTAAACATTACCGTTAGTTGGGTTATTCCTTGAGGTACCTCCACTGTGTCTGTAGCGAAGACCCTCGTGCCGTGCGATGGCCTGTGTGATATGCGCTTGTAATTCTGCCTCGGTCATGGGCAGTCGAATGATCTCTTGAGAAGGCATCTTCTTCTAATAAGAATATTGGATTGGTCAAGTCTTGTTTGTTCAGGAAATGTATATAGTTATCTAGAGGTCGTACGTACTTACGCAAAATTAATCATCTTATCAAACAATCAAGCAACAACACAATCATAACATAAACAAGTAATCCAACAATGTGTTTAGTGAGAACATGACGATTGAACTTTCATTAATTATCGACCTCGGTTACATTGTTCACAAAAGGGTTCCATATCAAAAGGGACACAGGGTCACACTACCCTTGTCCAATAAGTCTGCCAATGTACAAAGACCATATAGTCAAAAGGTGGTCTTCAAAAGTCTTCACAATCCCGGCTCAATAGTGGTGCTCTCACCAAAGGTAATGCATCTGCATAAGACCAAAAACCTACTGTACTGATGACGGGGGGGAGGAGGGAGGAAAATCAAACTGAGAACATGTGCGAGCTCCTCCTCGAGCTTGTGCACATGACGAAGCAAGTAACGGATCTGCTGCTCGACCGTAAGAAATCGAGCATCAAACTCTTGAAAAGGAGTAAGAGGAGCAGGTGGATGTGAGAATGGGGACGGTGATGAATGAGGGGGAACAAAAGCAGGCTGACAAGGACATGGTAAAGGACGCAGTGTCGACTCAAGCTCCAAGACTCTGCGACTCATAACTTCAAATCAAAGCTGAAGCGAATAAAGTAACTCATCCTGTGTATAGCCAACAAAATGTGAGGGATGATAGGGGTCTGAGGTCGGCATGGAATACGGTGGGGACCATCGGAATGGCTCATCAAGTGGTGAAGAAGTAAATGGAGCAAACGGTGCAGACTGAGGGGCCTGAGAAAAAGCTGATGAGACATAAGGATCATGACTAGGCTGGTGGCCTGAAGTACCTTCCCCTGGACAGGGTGCGGGTATGTCCTGTAAGAAAACGATAGGTAAATCAACATGATGGACATCAGACTCCACAGGGTGAAAAGGAGCAACATTAGCGGGTGCGGGTGCAGGTGGAGGAATGAATGGCACATCAACAGGAGGGTCAACGGGTGTAGGAACTGGGTCAGGTATGAGGGTTGCAATGTCTGGTATGCCAAAAGGAATAGGGTTATGATCAGGTATGGGCTCAGGGTCAGTAGATGCTACATCAGGCTGATCAGTAGGGACAAAATCTGGCTCAAGAGCAGGCTCGAGGTTGTGTGGAGGAGATGGTGCAGCTGACATCGCAGTATCATCATCTGAATAAGTGGCATAGTGTTCAACTGCCTGCAAAGCTGAAGACGTCACAGACTCAATGGAATCTGAGACAGAGTGTAAGCTAGTGTAAGAGGAAATCTCAATAAAGGGAATCTCGAGAGGTGGACTAGCAACAACGTCCTCGTCTAGCTCTCCATCACCATGAGCATCATCAGGAGGACCATCAACAAACAGATCAAAGTCATCATTAAACAGATCATCAAAAGGCCAATCCTCGGGAGAGATGACCACTAAAGGAACAGGAGCGAGGATCAGTGCCACAATATGCTCACCATTGGGATGCCCGATGATAAGATGATCATGGACTGGAATGGGAATAACAAAAGGATCCTCGTCTGGAATACCATCAGCAAGCGGTAAGTCATCTCCAAAATCAAGCAACGTGAACGACTGGAAGTCGTTGTCGTCTGATAGCATGTATGGGTCGCCCTTAGTATCGGATGTAAAGATCTCTGGCTCTGGTGCGATCTCGTCTTCGGAAACAATAGCCTTAGGGTCATCAGTATCGGAAAATCTGCTCTCGGATGAAGACATAGTATCTGTAACAGAATAATCATAACATATGCACATATATTAACCACTATCATTTAGTATGCAATCAAACACAATGTATCATGAAATCATGTATCCTCACAAATCCTTTCCATTCTTCCTAGTCTCCCAGACTAAATCACAAATGTAACCTTACAATCATGTTTATTTTCTTTCCGTTTGTAAAAATGTTTGTTTCCCTGGATCTGGGCGTTTCGTGTATGCAATGAAAACCCGTTGTAAAAATATTTTAGTGAGAGCCCTAATAATTGTAGTCTAGACTCGAGAAAGAATCCTAGTTCGCTACAATCGAAGCTCTGATACCAAACTGTCACACCCTGACTTTTGCGGAAGCGTGATTATGTGTGACTTGCTTAATATCATTGCATTTAACCATAACAAACAACTATATGATAAAACCAAGATGTTCATCCATATATAGTTTTAAAAACATTACATGCTACATTATTTTAAATCCCAAAACACAGACTTCATGTTCAAAATACAATACCAACAAGTTTTAAGTTCCATATGGACTTCACAAAAGACACTTAATAAACTAGATTTTGTGCCATGTATCTTATCAAGATAAAATACATAACCCAAACCCCTTTGACTTCGGATGACATCTTTTATTATAGACATGACTTGAAAACTTCAACGCCCACCAGATCCATACTTAGTTTCCTGAAATACATGTAGTTTGAAAACATCAACAAAAGTTGAGCGAGTTCATGTGTTTAGTGTGTGAGCTCGAATAAACTTTGTAATCATCATAAGTAAGTATGTATTTGTCAAACCCTGGTATGAAAGCAAACAAGGAAAACAGATCATTAATGGTTTGCAAGGCCATTAATATGTGTGACGTGATGCAGGAAGGCTCAAACCTAGCAAATTTTGCATCGGGCTTCAGTTTGAAGACATAGTCACCTCATGGGCCAAAACCCCGGTCCACATGGGTGTGGGCTTGCTACACCCAAATAGATCTATCACTCATGTCCCTCGGTCCTACAACGAGGATTAATGGTCTTAAGCGTTGTACCCACCACTCACATGATCTAGCAGTACCTTTCCTTAGCTAACCATACCACATATAAACGTTTGTAAATAGTTTGTAACATGTACTTCACCCCCGAAGGTATAAAAACTGAAAACAGTTAAAAGAAAAGGGGGACATGAACTCACGGTTTTGCGTTCTTCAATCCGACTGTAACTCAAAGTTTCCTCTGGAGTACACAACTACCTACAACGTACTACTATCTATTAGACGAGTGGGTCGTGCCTTGACTTAGTATTAATTAGTGTCTTTGAGTTACACTTCAATGTGTCTTCAATATTATTCCACGTTATATAATCATTTGTTAAAATAATAAATATTTTAACTTAAATTATATTTATTAAATTTTGGAATAATAGTTAAAATAATATATTTTAACTTGTTACCTTTTTATATATCTATACATGTATATCCTTCCAAAGGATGGGTGTATTTGTATTCCTATTCTTATACTTGTATGTTTTTGCCAAGTTTCAGTGGCGTATTCCGGTGAGTATCTGTACGTACGAGAATACGTATTTTTATTGCGTTTATTAAGTATCCTTATACTTAATTTTTGTATTAAGTTTTCCGGAATAATATCTTTAATAAAAATACATCAATATATATTTCCAAAATATATATTTTAAGAAATATTACTTAGAAAAATTATTTATAATTTTTCCTTTGGCAAAACAATTGTATCTTCATGTAATTTCCAAAAATATTATATCTTCAAGTCCAACTTAGAAAATATATATATAAATCCATTTTTGATCCAAAAATGATATATTTCAAGTTTATTTAAGAAAATACATTTTCTCCCAAAAACAGTGTATTTTATGTTTGTTTGAGAAAATATATATTTTCTTTCAAAAATAATACATCTTCTAATAATTCGAAGAAAAATTATATGTATTTTTACTTGCCAAAAATTATATATTTTCTCTTTGTAAAAAATATGATATAATTTTGTAAAAATTGTAAAAATCATATTTTTGTTCTCTTGATGTCCAAAATATTATTTACCAAAATATGCTTATGAATATATTTCCGGAATATTTTGTGAGTTATATTTCTTTGTTCGGTTTCTCCGATATTGTGGGTATAATTTATATATTCATTCCCTTGGAATTTTGGTAATATTTTGGATTGTAATTTTTTGTATTTGATGAGTTATATTATTTCAAGTCCTAAAATAATATAACTGATACACATAATATACAAATAATCACACACATGTGACATCTAAATATATATTTTCCTAAATACATATTTAGTCACTTTTATTTACAAAAACCAACCTCCAATATTTGTAATTTTTGTAACAAAAATTATGGCAAACTTTATATGTAAATTCATGGTTTAAAATATACTTGTAAATATTTGTTTAAAAATAATTTTCTAAGTGTTTATCTTTTAGAAAATTTTACCATTGTTTCCCCTTAAAAATGGAGGTTTCCATGCTTTCATACAATATCATATTCTTTTATAAATCACCACAATCAACAATAAACTAATCAACACTTACCAATTTACCAAAATCAAGCATAAATTACTACTTCATAAACTTGAAAATTTATAAAAAATTGTAGTAACTTACTAGTGTGTTTAGTAGGTTTAGTTACCCTTTAAGGTGTGGTTGTTTATTTCAAACATCATTTTTAAAGAATCTAGATCTTCACAACTTGTAAATCATTTTTCTAAAAATACTTCTTCATGGATTTTTCTTGTTACATATGTGTTCCTACACTTGATTAACCACTAAAAATGTGGTTTATTTATTTAAGAGCCAAGATTAAGTAAACTTTGTATTTTTAACTTGGTTTCTTGAAAAATCATCCTTGAAATCTTAGATCTACAAGACTTTACACTTACTTTAGTCATCACTTAACAAGAAAACAATTTATTCTTTCAAGTTCATGACTTTTGTGAGGATGATCCACTAATCTCTAACATTTTCATCCTCTCATCTTGCTAGATTATGTTTTTAATCATCATCTAGCAAGATCATATGATGATCAACATCAAAAACATGAGTAAACAATAATCAACAAGCATAACAACACATAAACATCATGATTTCTTATGATTTTAAGCTTATGTTCACGATTTAAGTTCTTGATTCATAGTGTTCTTCATGATTAGCTTCTTGTATCATTCTTTAACCACTTAAACAAGATGTAAAATGAAGAGTATAGTGTTCTTACTACTAGCTCAAGGCTAGGGATGATCACTAGAGAAAATGATGTGGATAAAAGCAAATGGTGAAGGTCCTTCAACTTTCGAGAGCTCCAAGCCTCCTTATACACCTTCTTACACCCTTGTATGTATATGGAATTGATGAAACAAGATTGAAGATGATGGATGTAAGGGGGTGGGTGTTCGGCCGTGACTAGGGAAGGGAGAAGAAGGAGGAGTGTGTTGGTGTTGTGGGATGTAAATGAAGTTATGAACTTAAGGTTATACTTATAATCTTTTAACATGGTTAAGTCTAAAGGTTAATGTGTCTAAGAAAGGTGAAACATGATCCAATAATATAATCAAATGAAATCACAAGTGAGCCACCATCTCTAGCTGTGAATAGGTGGGGGGGTCTAGGCTTAGGTTTCAACCAATTAGTTAGTTTATGTTTAGATTTCAAGTATTTAGTTAGGTTATTTAGTTACTTGTTGTTATATGATGTATTATGATATTCGGGGACCATAACTAGCTTGGTAATGTTAAAACTATGATTCTAGTGAAAATTTGGTGTTTCGGGTAATGTCCGGTTGTTCGGTTGGTTACTGGTTCGTTAAGGTGCTAAACTACGGAGTTTAGTGTGCTTTATGTTACCTTTTGTGACAGTTTTGATTCCCGACACTTAGGAAAGTATTCAGGACCATTTAACCATATTTATGCATGATATTAAATTGTTTAAATGCTGAATTTTGCTGAATTCTGCAGAATTCTGCAGTTTATGTGAGTTTTAGGCATTTTTCGGCACTTAAACTATCACTAGGAAGGCAGTTTTATGATCCTTACTTTCCTACACACTATACTAGTGTAACTCCTGGTTTCTGGCTCATTCTGTGTCTCAATACAATGTCTGTCTATTTACTGAACTCCGTCAGCATTTTTCAGATTTGTCTGATAACTGTGCTGCCGGTGTTTCGTGCATCGTTCGAATCAACAAAGTTTGCATGCAATAATGATATGTCATTTGCAATATGTGATGCACATGTATGTATAAGCCATTAATCAGAAAGCAATTCAAGTAATTAATTGTAATTCAGCACAGTCATTAAGCACTAATCATTGTTTAATAATTGTACGGATACCCAGAATTTTGACAGTTGTCACACGTACGAGGTGTTGCAATACTTATACAAGCCATGAATTTGACACACTTAGAAAACCTATGTGCTCGCCGGCATTTTTATGCTGACTTTATTTTCACATATGTTTCAGGTGCCGTTGTTTGATGATGTTGATAATGATTATGATGCATGCTCACGTACGATTGGACGAGGCCTTAGTGACATAAAACAATAAAGACAATATGTTGAACTTGTTTGTTCTATTTTAAGACAATGTTAAACACTTAATAATTAAATAAAACGAAACTTTAATCCATGTGTTGGGAAACAATGATTCTATTATGACACTCCCTGTCGTTTCCGCCGCGGTTTCGTTATTTTAACGCGGTCGGGTGTGACAGAAGAGTTGGTATCAGAGCTCATGGTTATGGGGAATTAGGTTATTAGTAATGCTTTGACCTAGACTATAACCTTCCTAGGACCCTAACGCGAGTTTACTTGCGTTTAGATTCTAAACGATACCATCACCTATCTTTAGGTGATAACTACAACAAGAACACAAATTGCAAATCTGGTTTGAAAATCAATCATCTATTCTTAGATGGTTTATTTTTAGGCTTATTCCTTCAAAGTTTTCAAAATCTCGTCAAAGTTTGGGTCTTATAATGTGAACATGTGCAATCTGGAAGGGTGGTTGCCTGTACCTCGAGTTTTCTGTCTAAGGCTAGAGTGTTCGTTCAAATCCACATAATCGGACCAGTCACTCTTACCTAGGAACTCTTGGGGTGAGTGTCCACTTATAGGCTAAAGCATGTCTTCGTGATACATTACTATGACCCATTTACTTTGATAAGTCAATGTGTGTTGTTTGTTTGTTCGAGGTAACGAACAAATGATCACCTTCTGTCACACCCCTTTCTGCGGCGGAAGCACGAGGTGTGATCATGAAAGGTTCTCATTGCATACGAAGAGTAAACATACTACATGCTCAAAAATATCTTACATTACTGAAAACATATGTCAAGCGTTTACAATACGAGTTAACATATTGTCTTAAAAGTCACAACTTTATTTAAAGATAGACAAAGCGACATCCACGAGCATGAGTAAGACCACGCGCACATCCATCCTAGTTACCTGAAATACATGTGAGTTTTGGAAAAACGTCAACATAAAGTTGGTGTGAATTCATGCAGTTTTGTTTTTCATGTTTGTATACTTTGTATGAAAACATAGTTTGTGAGTAAATCGAGTTTTCATAAATCCAGTTTCATGTGTACATCACGTACTTATGTATAATTCAATTTCTTCTTGAGTACCCCACGTACTTCAAGTTATATGTCAATTCTCTTGAGTACCCCACGTACTTCAAGTTATTTATCAATTCTCTTGAGTACCCCACGTACTTCAAGTTATTTATCAATTCTCTTGAGTACCCCACGTACTTCAAGTTATTTATCAATTCTTGAATGGTATGAACTTTATGTAAATACAGTATTTCTGTAATTATCAGATTGTTAATGGGTTGCAAAGCCATTAACATGTGACACGTCATAGGAAGTCACCAAACCTAAGGCATTTAATTGGTATATTCTGAGACACAAAAACACCCCTCGATTCTCGCCCCGATCGAGTGTGAGGCTGCCAGGCACCTGTTAGATCTAACCTTTTGTTCTGCGGTCTAGGTATATTGTTGATTAATGGTGCTTCTGTACCCTATTCGTGACACTATTTCTCATAACGCCTCCTACTTGGTTCTCGTTCTCACCAAGCGCGTTTCTTGTTATCATTTCTCATTGCGCCTTATACTTGGTTCTTGTTTCACCAAATGCGCTTCTCATACTCTTGTATTTCGTCACACTTGGTTCTCGTTCTCACCAAGTGTACTTCTTGTATTTATATCATACCATTTATAAATATTGTACTTTTGTACATGTATTTCACCCCCGAAGTTATAAAAACTGAAAACAGTTAAAGAGAAAAGGGGGAGCATGAACTCACAACTTTGCGTTCCTAGCGTCGTAAACTCCACCGGATTTGCTTAATTAACGTCGTAACCTATACGCGTTTTCTTAACGTTAGTCACTAGACTTGCGTCGCACAAGTTCAGTCACTCTCTTGTATATTTTCTTGTGTTAAAAATATTCTTATATTTTTAACTACGTATCTTACTTATATTATTTTCTCCAAAAATAAATATAAGTCTTTTGTGTTTGCACTTTGCACCCGAATCATGTATCTTGTGTTTTGTATGTGTATTTCTATATTTCTACTCCTCATGAGTAATCAGTGTATTTTTAAGTCTTAATACTCTAGCACGTATAACACATACTATATACACTTAGCACAAAAATTGGTGATAAAATAATATATATTTTTCTCTCAAAAATATATATACATAATATCCATTTTATTCTTCAAGAAATCACCATTTCTTATCATCAAAAATTAGGGAAACCTTAGTAATATTTTTAAACACATTTTTAGGGAATAAGTTTCTCAAAAACTTGTATTTTTCTAAGTGTCAAAATTTATAAAAATTTTGACAGAGTTTCCCCTAAAAATGGACGTTTCCCATGTTTTCAAAACATGTGTTTATTTTCTTTTGAATTGTCAACAATCATCAATAATCATCAACAACAATTTATCAACAATATCCGTCAACAATAATCACTAATTTCATGAACTTGAATATTTACAAAAATGTGTAGTAACTTACTAGCACATTTAATAAGTCTTGTTATCTTTAAAAATAAGTTTAACTTCTTAAAAACTTTATTTTTAAAGAGTATGAAGTTTTACAACTTCTAGTCGGTTTTTACAAAAATTATTTCTTTGTTAAAACCCTTGTTACACAAGTATCCATACACTTGTTTGTTCACAAAAACCACTTTTGTTTGTGTAAGACCCGGTTTAAAACATGTGATTTCTTTAAAGTGTGGTTCTTCAAAAATACCACTTGCAGATACGTAGATCTGCTAGTTTTAAACTCCATTGTACAAGTTAAATTACTTTTACACAAGTAAAATATTTCTACACAAGCTCATGTCTCTAGTGTGGTAGAGTTTCGCCTTTTAACCCTTGTTGTAACCAAAAACGAGCTTATGTGAAGATCCATGATCTTACAAAGTTGGGTTAAACGGAGATCCGAGCTACCACATCATAGATCGGGTCTAGATAAACACAAATCTCAAATACTACAACTTTTACACAAGTTATATGCTATTAACCACCACTTTAAGTGTTTTTAGTAGACTTTTAATCATCATCTTTCATTTTAACGAGATTCAACCGACAATATTTCTTTTAACCATCTTAGATATGTTCAAACAAGAGTTCTAAGTGTTATACCTCTAGCTCAAGGCTAGGGAAGATCTTTGATGAAAAATGGGTGGATAAAAGCTAACGGTGGAGGTCCTTCGTGTTCCGCTTGCTCCGAGGCTCCTAATACGTGACTTGTGAAACTTGTATATGCTTGGAATGGAGAGATCAAGGACCGAAAGTATGATGGCGATTTAGGGGGTGTTGGCCGTAGGTTGTGGGAGAGAAAGAGAGAGGTTGGGTGTTGGTGATTTGTTAAGTGATGGTTCTATGTGTGAGTGTGCATTTATAGAGACTTTCTAATGTGTAATATCCATTGGAAATTATGTCTAGATGATACTAGACATTGGGATCATATAAATCTTTAAGTACACAAGGGGTGTCCCCCTTTATGGGGACGGTTGTAATGGGGGGGGGGGGGGTCCTTAGTTCATTTCTAACTAATAGTTAGGTTTATTAGTTAGGTTAAGTGTAGTTAACCCGGTTAGTGGTGTGTCGGGTGTTATGACGGGTGTTAGGGTATTCAGAGACCCTAACTGGCTCAGAAGAAGATAAATATTGTTATTAACAATATTTTCATGTTCCGGGTAATCTCCGGTTGTTCGGTTATATACCGATTCGTTAAAGTGCTAAGTTACGCTTTTTAGTGTCGTTTAAGTACCTTTCTTGTACTCTTTCAATTCCCAACACTTAGGGAAATATTCTGGATAATAAAACGACATTTCTGCATAATATTTACGTGTCTAAATGCTGATTATTGCTGAATTTTTATAAATTCTGCACTTAGAGTGCGTTTCGGGTGCTTTTTAGTGCTTATTTTTGCTTTCGTATTGCATATATATTAACCCTTGTATGTACTCTTGGGTTTTAATGCATCCTTGTTGTCGGACCTACACCTAGGCCTCAATTCTAATGTCTGACTGCTTTCTGCAGTTCAGTCGACACAGTGTGTCTTACCGGTGAGTTTACTATTGACGCAACGCTCTTGTTTATGCATAAAGCAAATATTTTGTAGTATACAACATGCATGAATTCACTTGTTTCTTGTGTGTTCAGCCATTGCTGACAATTAACTCATAATTGCAGTCATTAAGCAATAATTATAGTGTACGGAAATTACCGGTTTGTGCCAGTTGTCACAGTCTCCCCCCGTTAAAAGAATTTCGTCCCGAAATTCAGACTGAACTAACTCTCGCCGGAGTCTCCTTGAATAGGTGGGGATACTTTTTCTTGAACTGGTCTTCGCGTTCCCACGTGTATTCGGGTCCGTGCTTAGAGCTCCAACGTACTTTGACAAGTTTCACACTGCTCCTCCTGGTCTTGTTGACTTTCCAGTCAGTAACCTCAACGGGTTGTTCTGTAAATCGGAGGGCTTCATCAATATGCACTCCATCCAACGGGATGGTCACGTTTTCTTGCGTTGGACTCTTCTTCAAGTTGGATACATGAAACGTATCATGTACTCCATTAAGTTCTGCCGGTAACTCCAACTTGTATGCCACGGTACCAATTCTTCTCAATATTCTGAATGGTCCGATGTATCGTGGGTTCAACTTTCCACGCTTTCCAAATCTGACTACGCCCTTCCATGGTGAGACTTTTAACAACACTTTGTCTCCCACCTCGAAATCTACCGATTTTCTATTTGGATCCGCGTAGCTCTTTTGTCGCTCTCGAGCCGCCTTAATGCGCTCTCGGATCTGCGCAATCTTGTCGGTTGTCTCTTGTACAAGTTCAGGACCAACCATACGTTTATCTCCAGCGTCTGCCCAACATAAGGGTGATCGGCATTTGCGGCCATACAGAGCTTCGAACGGCGCGGCTTTTATGCTCGTATGATAACTGTTATTGTAGGAAAACTCAACTAAAGGTAGATGAGTATCCCAGCTGCCGCCTAGGTCCATGACACATGCGCGAAGCATATCTTCTAACGTTTGTATAGTCCGTTCGCTCTGGCCGTCTGTTTGCGGGTGGTATGCCGTGCTCAGATCTAACTGAGATCCAAAGGCTTCCTGAAATGATTGCCAGATTCTTGAGACAAAGCGTCCATCTCTGTCTGAAATGATTGAGATTGGCACTCCATGACGTGCCACAATTTCTCTTAAGTATATCTCTGCTAGCTTTCCAGTGCTATCCTTCTCTCGGATTGGTAGGAAATGCGCAGACTTTGTTAATCGATCAACTATTACCCATATCATATCGTGTCCTCTCGGGGTCCTGGGTAATTTCGTTATGAAGTCCATCGAGATTTGTTCCCACTTCCATACGGGAATTTCTGGTTGTTGTAATAGGCCGGACGGTTTCTGATATTCGGCCTTAACCTTCGCACAGGTTAGGCATTTTCCAACATAGACAGCAACGTCGCTTTTGAGTCTCGGCCACCAATAGTACTCTTTCAAGTCTTGGTACATCTTGTCCGATCCTGGATGGATCGAATATCTCGATTTGTGGGCTTCATTAAGGATGACTTCTCGTATGCCACCATAGAGTGGGACCCAAATACGCTTCTTGAAGTATAAGGCTCCCTCTTCGTTTGGCACCATGTATTTCAATGCACCTCGGAGGTATTCAGCTTTACGGTTCTCTTCTTTAAGAGCTTCTTGTTGTGCATCACGAATGCGTGCAGTGAGGTTCGTTCGAATGGTCATTTCCAATGCTCGAACCCTTAGGGTCTTAACCCTTTCTTTTCGGCTCAACGCGTCTGCTACAACGTTCGCCTTTCCAGGATGGTACTTAATCTCACAGTCATAATCATTCAGCAGCTCGACCCAACGTCGCTGGCGCATATTCAATTCTTTCTGATCAAATATGTGTTGTAAGCTTTTGTGATCTGTGAATATTGTACATCGAGTACCATATAAATAATGTCGCCAAATCTTCAAGGCGAATACCACTGCACCCAGCTCTAGGTCGTGAGTGGTATAATTTCTCTCGTGAACCTTCAGTTGTCTTGAAGCATAAGCGATGACTTTTTGGCGTTGCATGAGCACGCAACCCAAGCCTTGTCGTGAGGCGTCACAGTATACCACGAAGTCTTCAGTGCCTTCGGGTAATGATAGTATCGGTGCATCGCAGAGCTTGTTCTTAAGTAGCTGAAAGGCTTCTTCTTGTTTGTGACCCCAGTCGTACTTCTTGTCTTTATGAGTCAGGGTCGTTAGCGGTTGAGCTATCTTCGAGAAATTCTCAATGAATCGCCGATAGTAGCCCGCTAAGCCCAAAAATTGACGAACTTCAGTTGGGGTCCTGGGAGCTTCCCAGTTCTTTATTGCTTCAATCTTGGACGGGTCTACATGAATGCCCTTTTCATTCACCACGTGACCAAGAAATTGTACTTCGCGAATCCAGAATTCGCATTTCGAGAACTTTGCATAAAGTTTCTCTTTCTTCAGTAGTTCCAAGATGGTTCTGAGATGTTGCTCATGTTCATCTTTCGTTCGCGAGTAAATTAGGATATCATCGATAAATACAATCACGAATTTATCGAGATATGGTTTGCATACGCGGTTCATCAGATCCATAAAGACCGCTGGTGCATTCGTCAATCCAAACGGCATCACAAGAAATTCGTAGTGCCCATATCGCGTTCTGAATGCAGTCTTTGGCACGCTTTCATCGTGGATTTTCAGTTGATGGTATCCAGATCGAAGGTCGATCTTGGAATAGTAGCTTGATCCTTGCAGTTGATCAAATAAGTCATCAATCCTTGGTAGCGGATACCGATTCTTGATTGTGAGCTTGTTCAGTTCCCTGTAATCGATACACATCCGCAGTGTTCCATCCTTTTTCTTCACGAACAATACTGGAGCTCCCCAAGGTGAGAAGCTTGGCCTTATGAATCCTTTATCCAACAACTCCTGGAGCTGTGTAGATAATTCTTGCATTTCGGATGGAGCAAGTCGATAGGGTGCCTTGGCTACAGGAGCAGCTCCTGGAACCAAGTCTATACGGAATTCGACTTGTCGTTGCGGAGGTAGTCCTGGCAGATCTTCAGGGAACACATCAGGAAATTCCTTCACCACAGGAATGTCTTCGAGTTTTGGCTCCACAGCCTTCTTGTCTATAACGTGTGCTAGGAAAGCGACACATCCTTTCCTTAAGCACTTCTGTGCCTTCATACAGCTGATGATTCGAAGAGGCGCGTCTCGTTTTTCTCCATGCACGATGAGAGTTTCACCATTCGCTAAAGGGATGCGAATGATTTTCTCATGACAAATAACTTCAGCTTTGTTCTTGGACAACCAGTCCATTCCGACTACTACATCGAAGCTACCCAATTGAATAGGTAGGAGGTCGATGCTAAAATTTCGTTCGCCAAGTTCCAGTGTGCAGCCTCTAACAACTTCGCCCGATTTAACAAGTTTACCATTGGCTAGTTCTATGGAATAAGGAATTTCTAATCTACTAGATTCTATTCCGAGTATGTGTTTAAATTCCACAGACATGAAGCTATAATCGGCGCCAGTGTCGAATAATATGGATGCAAAGTGATTGTTAACGAGAAACGTACCGGTGACCACGTTAGGGTCCTCGCGTGCGTCTCTTGCTCCAATCACAAATGCTCGAGCCGGAGCGTTGTTTCTTTCTGGGCAGTTTTTCATGAAATGGTCATTGCTTCCACACTTGAAGCATCCTTGCCCTTTCCCGTTGCCATTCTTGTTACCAGCACCGTTCCCATTTCGGTTCCTTCCTTTTCCCCAACAGTCTTCTGTTTGATGACCCAATTTACCACATTTGTCGCACCTTGGAATGCGACAGGCTCCTTCATGATGATACTTACATTTTTGGCATCTAGGCATGGAGCCTTGGTATGCCTTGGTTGCATGGGTTTTCGTCTCCTGAGACGGATTAGTGTCGCGCTTCTTGTTGAAACCCTTGTTGTTACGAGTTGCTTGATTCAAGTTTGCATGTTTCCTTTTCTTGTTGCCAGACGACTCAGCATGCGTCTCGGCATTTTCTGTTGGGTTCAGTGAGAGCTTCTTCATACGAACACAATCTTCAGTGAGGCTAACAGCCAGAGTTACAGCCTCGGTGATCGTTTGAGGTTTGGCCGACGTCACCATGCCACGAAATTCTGAGGCCAGTCCCCAAATGTAGCGTTCCACACGCTTAAATTCAGGAGTCACCATGTAGGGAAGCACTCTTGACAGATCGTGGAACCTTCGAGTGTAACCATTGATGTCAGCACCTTCCATAGTCAAGTGCCAGAACTCTGTCTCCAGTCTTTGGAGTTCGGCGCGAGAGCAGTACTTCTCTCTCATTCTTTCCTTCAGTGCATCCCAAGTTAGGCCATAAGCGGCATCATCACCCAAGGTTTGGGCTTGCAGGTTCCACCAAGTCAGAGCTTCATCGACAAACAACCCAGTAGCAAAGGTGACTTGTTGATCCGCAGTACACTTGCTCATACGGAAAGTAGCTTCAGTCTTCTCCGTCCAGCGCACAAATGCTACTGCACCTCCTGTGCCGTCATAGTTCATCGGCTTGCAGTCGAGGAACTGCTTGAAAGTGCAGCCTTGAGCTGCATTGCCTCCAGACGAATCTCCATTCCCATTACCCCTAGTGTTGCTTGGTCCTCCACTGTCTTGAGTTCGGTTCGCCTCGTACTGGGCGATAGCAGCGGAGATCCTTTCCTCCAGTAGAGCGTTCAGCTCCTCAGCAGTTTTTGGCAGTAGGGGAGGAGGAGGTTGGTCGTCATTGCGAGCATTCACAGTTTTCCTGGGTGCCATGTTCTGACAGAACATAACACAGCAGGGTTAGACATTTGTTTGATCTCGTCACACTAGATAGTAGTATCATATATATTCACATGTATATATACCACATAAGTGACATCAAACAATTTTTACTCTAGCAGAGTACTTAGTAGGCTTGCACTGAGGGAATCCACACGTGACAAGACTTACTGTGGTTTCTGTGCACTAAATTCCATAATTATGTATGCATCCATAATTACGTAACTCCTTGCACAGTCCGCACAGTTCGTTTCATCCTCGTATTTCTTCCTTCAGATGGGCCATCGCTTTCAGGTAAAGTCACGTATACTCGTGACATTCTACTTCTAGTACATGCTAATTATCACACATAATTGCAAGTAATTTCTAGTCAATGACAAGTGCTACTTTAGTGCACTCTAAGTCTTGTAGTGTCTTTTCTAGACTCATGTAGACAGTTTCAGGTAGTGGATGTCGCGGGACGTTTTATGCAATGAAAACTCTTTGAAAATTGTTTTCGTGAATGGATCCTAGAGATTGTAGACTAGACTCGAGAAGGAATCCTGGTTCACTACAATCGCAGCTCTGATACCAATCTGTCACACCCCTTTCTGCGGCGGAAGCACGAGGTGTGATCATGAAAGGTTCTCATTGCATACGAAGAGTAAACATACTACATGCTCAAAAATATCTTACATTACTGAAAACATATGTCAAGTGTTTACAATACGAGTTAACATATTGTCTTAAAAGTCACAACTTTATTTAAAGATAGACAAAGCGACATCCACGAGCATGAGTAAGACCACGCGCACATCCATCCTAGTTACCTGAAATACATGTGAGTTTTGGAAAAACGTCAACATAAAGTTGGTGTGAATTCATGCAGTTTTGTTTTTCATGTTTGTATACTTTGTATGAAAACATAGTTTGTGAGTAAATCGAGTTTTCATAAATCCAGTTTCATGTGTACATCACGTACTTATGTATAATTCAATTTCTTCTTGAGTACCCCACGTACTTCAAGTTATATGTCAATTCTCTTGAGTACCCCACGTACTTCAAGTTATTTATCAATTCTCTTGAGTACCCCACGTACTTCAAGTTATTTATCAATTCTCTTGAGTACCCCACGTACTTCAAGTTATTTATCAATTCTTGAATGGTATGAACTTTATGTAAATACAGTATTTCTGTAATTATCAGATTGTTAATGGGTTGCAAAGCCATTAACATGTGACACGTCATAGGAAGTCACCAAACCTAAGGCATTTAATTGGTATATTCTGAGACACAAAAACACCCCTCGATTCTCGCCCCGATCGAGTGTGAGGCTGCCAGGCACCTGTTAGATCTAACCTTTTGTTCTGCGGTCTAGGTATATTGTTGATTAATGGTGCTTCTGTACCCTATTCGTGACACTATTTCTCATAACGCCTCCTACTTGGTTCTCGTTCTCACCAAGCGCGTTTCTTGTTATCATTTCTCATTGCGCCTTATACTTGGTTCTTGTTTCACCAAATGCGCTTCTCATACTCTTGTATTTCGTCACACTTGGTTCTCGTTCTCACCAAGTGTACTTCTTGTATTTATATCATACCATTTATAAATATTGTACTTTTGTACATGTATTTCACCCCCGAAGTTATAAAAACTGAAAACAGTTAAAGAGAAAAGGGGGAGCATGAACTCACAACTTTGCGTTCCTAGCGTCGTAAACTCCACCGGATTTGCTTAATTAACGTCGTAACCTATACGCGTTTTCTTAACGTTAGTCACTAGACTTGCGTCGCACAAGTTCAGTCACTCTCTTGTATATTTTCTTGTGTTAAAAATATTCTTATATTTTTAACTACGTATCTTACTTATATTATTTTCTCCAAAAATAAATATAAGTCTTTTGTGTTTGCACTTTGCACCCGAATCATGTATCTTGTGTTTTGTATGTGTATTTCTATATTTCTACTCCTCATGAGTAATCAGTGTATTTTTAAGTCTTAATACTCTAGCACGTATAACACATACTATATACACTTAGCACAAAAATTGGTGATAAAATAATATATATTTTTCTCTCAAAAATATATATACATAATATCCATTTTATTCTTCAAGAAATCACCATTTCTTATCATCAAAAATTAGGGAAACCTTAGTAATATTTTTAAACACATTTTTAGGGAATAAGTTTCTCAAAAACTTGTATTTTTCTAAGTGTCAAAATTTATAAAAATTTTGACAGAGTTTCCCCTAAAAATGGACGTTTCCCATGTTTTCAAAACATGTGTTTATTTTCTTTTGAATTGTCAACAATCATCAATAATCATCAACAACAATTTATCAACAATATCCGTCAACAATAATCACTAATTTCATGAACTTGAATATTTACAAAAATGTGTAGTAACTTACTAGCACATTTAATAAGTCTTGTTATCTTTAAAAATAAGTTTAACTTCTTAAAAACTTTATTTTTAAAGAGTATGAAGTTTTACAACTTCTAGTCGGTTTTTACAAAAATTATTTCTTTGTTAAAACCCTTGTTACACAAGTATCCATACACTTGTTTGTTCACAAAAACCACTTTTGTTTGTGTAAGACCCGGTTTAAAACATGTGATTTCTTTAAAGTGTGGTTCTTCAAAAATACCACTTGCAGATACGTAGATCTGCTAGTTTTAAACTCCATTGTACAAGTTAAATTACTTTTACACAAGTAAAATATTTCTACACAAGCTCATGTCTCTAGTGTGGTAGAGTTTCGCCTTTTAACCCTTGTTGTAACCAAAAACGAGCTTATGTGAAGATCCATGATCTTACAAAGTTGGGTTAAACGGAGATCCGAGCTACCACATCATAGATCGGGTCTAGATAAACACAAATCTCAAATACTACAACTTTTACACAAGTTATATGCTATTAACCACCACTTTAAGTGTTTTTAGTAGACTTTTAATCATCATCTTTCATTTTAACGAGATTCAACCGACAATATTTCTTTTAACCATCTTAGATATGTTCAAACAAGAGTTCTAAGTGTTATACCTCTAGCTCAAGGCTAGGGAAGATCTTTGATGAAAAATGGGTGGATAAAAGCTAACGGTGGAGGTCCTTCGTGTTCCGCTTGCTCCGAGGCTCCTAATACGTGACTTGTGAAGCTTGTATATGCTTGGAATGGAGAGATCAAGGACCGAAAGTATGATGGCGATTTAGGGGGTGTTGGCCGTAGGTTGTGGGAGAGAAAGAGAGAGGTTGGGTGTTGGTGATTTGTTAAGTGATGGTTCTATGTGTGAGTGTGCATTTATAGAGACTTTCTAATGTGTAATATCCATTGGAAATTATGTCTAGATGATACTAGACATTGGGATCATATAAATCTTTAAGTACACAAGGGGTGTCCCCCTTTATGGGGACGGTTGTAATGGGGGGGGGGGGGGGTCCTTAGTTCATTTCTAACTAATAGTTAGGTTTATTAGTTAGGTTAAGTGTAGTTAACCCGGTTAGTGGTGTGTCGGGTGTTATGACGGGTGTTAGGGTATTCAGAGACCCTAACTGGCTCAGAAGAAGATAAATATTGTTATTAACAATATTTTCATGTTCCGGGTAATCTCCGGTTGTTCGGTTATATACCGATTCGTTAAAGTGCTAAGTTACGCTTTTTAGTGTCGTTTAAGTACCTTTCTTGTACTCTTTCAATTCCCAACACTTAGGGAAATATTCTGGATAATAAAACGACATTTCTGCATAATATTTACGTGTCTAAATGCTGATTATTGCTGAATTTTTATAAATTCTGCACTTAGAGTGCGTTTCGGGTGCTTTTTAGTGCTTATTTTTGCTTTCGTATTGCATATATATTAACCCTTGTATGTACTCTTGGGTTTTAATGCATCCTTGTTGTCGGACCTACACCTAGGCCTCAATTCTAATGTCTGACTGCTTTCTGCAGTTCAGTCGACACAGTGTGTCTTACCGGTGAGTTTACTATTGACGCAACGCTCTTGTTTATGCATAAAGCAAATATTTTGTAGTATACAACATGCATGAATTCACTTGTTTCTTGTGTGTTCAGCCATTGCTGACAATTAACTCATAATTGCAGTCATTAAGCAATAATTATAGTGTACGGAAATTACCGGTTTGTGCCAGTTGTCACACCTTCCTTATGTTCCGTCGATGTTTTCAATACCTCTTTTGTTTATCCAATTGTCAATCTCACTCGTTTCTCATGTTTCCTTGTTCTTTTTAGAATATGCCTCCTAGACGTGAACAAACACAGGATGCTGCAATCACAGCCCTAGGCACTCAACAGATTGCTGCTGTGATTCCGAACCTCATAACTCGGATTAATCAAGCGAATAACAATAACAACAATAACAATGCTCAGTGCAGTTTTAAGACATTCAATTCGGCTAAACCACTAGAATTTTCTGGGTCTCAAGGATCAACTGCGCTCCTACAATGGTTCGAGAGTCTCGAAAGCACATTTAGACATGTTCAATGTCCGAATGAGCGAAAGGTCGAGTTCGCATCTAGTGTTTTCGAGAAGCGTGCTCTAACATGATGGAACAGAGTGATGAGAGACAGGGGTGCCGATGTGGCGATAGAACAGACTTGGGAAGAGCTTTGGGCTCTCATGATGAGAGAGTTTTGCCCCGACACGAAATAAGGGCATTGGAACGCGAGTTTGATGATCTTAAACAGGATGGGGGAGAACACCGTGCGTACACGAATCGTTATGAGGAGCTGAGTTTACTGTGTCATACTATGGTTACCCCATTGGAGAAAGCGTTGAAGGTATATTGATGGTTTTCCTGACTCTGGACAAGACATTGTTACTGGTAGCAACCCTACCACTGTACGTTAGGCCATCGAGTTGGCTGCAACCCTAACTGAGTCTCAGGTCAGAAAGGGTAAACTAACCCGCAAGGGTGACAAGAAACAATCAGCCATTCAAGACAAGGAGAAAGACAAGAAGAAGGGTGAGTCATCGAGGAGGTCAAGGAAGCATAAGGCTTCCCAAAACTTTGATGTTACCGCACCACCTAACCCGAATACTCAGAACCAACCAGCGCAACCTCCTGCGAAGAAGCCATATACTGTACTGCACCTTACTGTAATCGGTGCAATGGTCATCATTCGGCACAGCTAGTTTGTCGGCAGTGCACATCTTGTGGTAGACTTGGCCTGTCACACCCCCAAAAAATACCCCAAGCAGAAACCCCCGCGAGGCGTGTGACGTACCATGATCTAGCCACCAATCACATTGAACTCACACATGAATTTAAATGAAACTTTCATTCATTAATATAAAGTATTACAAACAGTATTACAAATCATCAAATTCAGCGGAAGCATAAATCGTTAGTTAAGTGTTTCATAAACCATATGTATGATAACCATTAGACTCGTCTCACGATTCTATGTATCTCGACCCATGACCACTCCAGCATCCCAGACAGCAAGTTCCACATCCACACATATCAATAACCTGCGAGCATGCACACACATGTATCAGACAACGCTGGTGAGTTCATAATTTTACGAAAACGTTAGTTACCAAGTGTTTTAATTCCGTTCATTGTTTTCAATGTTGATAATACCCCGAATACAAGACGGCTCCTGATTTACATTGCCCTTTCCCCAATGCTCCTATCAAAGCATTGGGCATGACTGGGTCATTAGTTCACACCCGTCCTCTCAGGTACGGGGTGAGGGTGCCAAACCTAGATAGCGCTACCAACAAATACTCCATTACCTCTCAGGTAACAAACAACAAGGAGGGACTTTAATGGTGATAGGCTGAGTGTATTATCCAACATTCCCGATTTTACCCAAGACGTATTCCTCTCAGGAATACCGAATTGAGTTACCCAAAACCTATCCCTCTCAGGGATACCCAATGACTGTCCCAACCACCGGCATGCATGCTCAAGAGAAATGAACTCACCTTAGATTTGCTCGGTATGTTTAGTTATATTACCCGTTCCAAGTTGGCCAACCATACCCTACCGTGGTTACCAAAGACAGTCAGTTACACATGGATCACGGATTCTTCTAACACATCATTCAAGTAATGAACAAGTAATTCACATATCACCATACATATCACCACACATGGCATACCAGTTAATCATGCAACTTATCAATTCATTTCCCTCATACAAGTTATAACAGTTTATCATGAAGTCCATAGTCCATAACACACATCATTTTCCTCTTAACATCTAGCATATGATGTAAGTCATTTTTAAAACATATATCGAGTAGTGCAAGTTCACAATTTATGCAACAGTTAACTAATCCGATGCATCAAGCATTCATGTATGTGACTACCTAACTGGTCTCTTTACATGGTTCGGCCTAACTATTATCTATGTGTATGTGTGCGGTTGAAACCATCTTCTTCATATTAGATTTCTTTTTGAAAAGAAGAAATATTGATGATAGTTTATGCTGCCCAAAAAGTATTTTTCCTTTAAAAGAATCGTGAATGAGGGATGATGTTTGATGATGTCTTGGGCTTCTCAAAATCCTAAGTCTCCAAAGTCCTATGTCAGCCGCCAAATCCAAGACTGTCACACCCCGATTTCTACACGTGTCACCGGTGGGCCCGGTGGGGAGTATCGTGACCTGGTTGGCAACATAATAGTCAAACAACACAATATATAAATGCACAGCGGAAGCAAAAGATAAATATATTACAATCCAAATATAAAGTAATATCCAGTATTACAACGGAAAGTAAAGGATCCACAGGCGGATCTTAAAATACAAACATTGTTCAATAGACTTTAGACGCCTAGAACTTGCAAGATTCCTTATTAACGTCCTGAGCAGCTTCCAGCCTATTACGTACTTGTACCTGTCACTTAGACTTTTGAAAATACGTCAGTTTTCACTGGTAAATACACTCAACCGACTCATTTGAAAATGTTTATGAAAATTTGTTTAGGTGCACAAGGCACATAAATATTTCGACACTTGGATTAAAATGCACATGGCAAAATTAATCTTTTATACTTGGGAAAATTATTTGTATATAATCTTGTATACAGTTTTATTTATTTGTCGTCCATTAGGGCCGGTTAGAAGAGCCGGACAGATTAACTGACACGCCACAGGTATAATGCCCACGGGCTATCATACTCTAAGTGGATTACCAGTTCTGGTATAATGCCCACAAGGATGATACCTCGGAGTGGATTACCAGTTTTTACATAATGCAGCTGTCAGGTGTATACCTACACCCCGTGCTTAGGTCGTGGCCATTTCTTAAAATGATGCCAAGGATATCCGGGACATGGTCATTTAACCCCCAAAAGCCATACACCAAATAATACATATTTAACAGGTTATGTAAATACATCAATCACAATTCTATTTAAATGACTACATACACCTGACCAAGCGGTACTTTTATAGTGTCGTATCCCAAGCCCGTATAGGGAAAATAAATTAAGAGTATTTACCTGTGCTAGCTCATGTCTTAAATAGCACGAATTATAATAACTCAGCCGTATTCACTTAAGTAAGCGTAGGTACAATTTACCGGAAGGCTCTAGTCTGGAATGATGGTATAAATAACCAATTAGAATGCTAACGGGTCTTTAATTAAGCCTAAGCTTAGACCGGTTAGTCTTAAGGAAATATACGGTTCAAACGCATGATTAAGCGAAGACCGGAATAGAATGTGTTTTAGACCCGACAAGTTTGAAGACTTGTATAATATGGGTAATCTAAACACCTTCTGGATTTTGAGATAAAACCGATAAGGTTTGACCCGTTTCGGCTAATTTATGTAAACTAGTTACATAAACCGAACCGTACGCGTAATAAGCGTAACGGGTATTCATGAGAGCCATATACAGGTTTCCTAAGTTAATATGCTTCAAATATGTTGTGACATCAGTAAGATGTCTTTTATTATGCCCGAAATGAATTTAAACACAAACTATGCCCCGTAGGGGTAGTTTGGTCATTTAAAGATTATAAAAGAGTTTAAGTATTAACCTGAGTTACAGGTCTGATATAATCAGTAAAAATACTTAGTTTGATAAGTTATAACAGTAGGGTAAAGTAGATATGTGAAATTTATCAAATATAACCAAACTATGCACCGTAGGGGCATTTTGGTAATTTCACATAAGTCGAAAAGCTCAAAACTGAAGTCTGAGTTAAACAACTTTTGCTTACTGTTAAAATATTATAATTTGCCTCAAATATCAGTAGGTATCAACCCTTGTATGTTTAAAATAATTCTAGTACATACTATGCGTTAAAAACGCTTAAAAAGGCGATTAGAAGCCATTTCCGGGTTCGATACATAAAGCTGATATTTTTATTATTCCAGAAGGCTTAAAATAATTTATTTGTTATATGTAATCAGTAGTAAAAGGTTTGGAGTCAATTAGATATGTAAAACTCATTTTATAGCCCGTAAGGGCAAAACCGACAATTACCGGATTAAGCCTACGACTATTAGTTATGCTCAGCCTAAAATTGATTAAAAATCTTCAAAAAATCCCAAAATAATATATTACATCAGTGGGTAATAAGTTTGATATCAAAAAGTAGGCTTAACTAGGCTATACGCTAGTTACGCCGTTTAATTAACATAAAGCCTTCAATTTACGCTAATGAGCATAACTCTTATTCTACACCTCAAACTGATGTCAAACTTTGCATACAAGTTTATATATCAGTAATTAAAGTTTCTACTCTTTTACATTTGCAAAAATCACGTTTTAAGGTGAAAAGGGCATAATGGTCAACATATGAGCAATTAACGGAATCATGCGTATTAATCGGTTAACTAATGAACCATGGTGTATAATCACAAAGGGTTATACTAGCATGTAACCTGGTCCAAATGAAGCTCTAAGGTATTTCTAAAACATACCAAAATGGGTCAGAACTGAAGTCAAAGCAAAAGTCAAGGCTTTGCGACTTTCGTTTCCGAACCGGGTCTAAACAGTAAATTGTCGGGTTGAACATGTTTAGAAATGTTCTTACACTAATTACCAAGTTATATTAATGATCAAACAGGTTGTATGTGTTCTACATTGCTAATCATGCTTAAATTAGAAACTAAGTATCCTGTTGACTTTTTATTTACAAGTTTGACCCGACATTAGACCTAGTTAGAGTGGGAATCAGGGGGAACCCTTTTAAGGGTTTATTACCCACATAATTACCAACTTATAACTACTTTTGATTCGACTAATCACTGGACCATTAGTGATTAATCTTAAAGTCAACCGTTAATTACGACGGTTTGACTTTTAAGCTAAAACTTAACTAAGAAAGGATTAGCAAACTTACTGAAGTCCTATGCACAAATTATGACCACTTGAGTCTGCTTTGGAGCTCCAAGAATGATCAGAAGTGCAAGAGAAGGTGTGATCACAATGGTTGCACATGAAGCCTTTATATAGTGATCAAGAACACCATAAAATGTTGACACATAGGTCTATAACTGACAACAACTGATCCACAAGTGTCCCTAGATGTTTAGGGGTTGTTTAGGGGCCAAGCATGAAGGGGCAAATCGATTTAATGGCTGTTACAAGTGCTATGGCAGACAAGATCCAACAAAAATCAAAAAGTTGATCAGATGAAGCCGTCGCGTAGCGCGACGGCATGATGGTGAGGGCTCGCGCTACGCGAGCCTATGGTGTCAGCCAACAAAATTTTTATTAATTGCAGTTTTGGTCCTTGGCTCTTCAAACTTTGTTTAGACCTCATTTTCTTGCATTTTGAGCCCTCGTAATTGACGTATAAGGGCTTCAAGACATATATCCACTTTGCCAAGTCCCTGAACATTTCATGTTAACCCGAAAAGTCAATACTTTCAACGTTAACGTTTTTACCCCTTGTATACGAATTTAATCATAACTTTCTCATACGATATCGAAACTTTATGAAATTTATATCGTGCATTCTAGTGAGCATAATTAACCATTACAAAGCTTCGGGTTTGCTAAAAGGTCACTCAGAGGTATAACTTAAACATGTTGACACATTTAACCCCCGTAGTTTGTAATCTCTCACTTTCTTTCATATTTAGCTTCGCATGATCCATGATTTATTCGTGTAAGGGTATGAGCATCATGTGGGGTTACTGTAAATTATATTTATCCCTTGATGACATTTTAAACCCTTATATTCACCTACTTTCCATGTTTGTCAACTTTAGTCCCTCTAGAGTATACTTTCACACGTTCAAGCTTATGACACGTGTCAATCCATTATAGGACGTGAATTTTCGAGGTGTTACATCCTCACCCCCTTAAAATAAACCTCGACCTCAAGATTTGCTTAAAGTAAAGGAAGTACTTTTTCGTCGTATCTTGGATTTAATTTCCATAGTATATTTTGGGCCTCCAGGGTATCCTAGTTGACCTATACAAGAGGTGCATACTTTCTTTTGGAGCTCCTTAACCTGTCAATCCTCAATCGATACAGGATGCTCATCACATCATAAATCTGCATATCATTATGTGATAGTGTTTCTTGACTTATTGGCGAAACACGTCCTTAACTCATTAGTGTGGGGTGCATTGTGCATTGTGTGTTATCTTTTGTTGAACCTTATCTTTTAACCAGAACTATAAGGGTTGCTATTTTCATAAATCCTTGATTTCCTGCCGTATACTGGCAATTTACAATCGATTATGGATTTGGGTGATCTTAGTTGTTGTTTCCTAGGCAACTTTCAGATCTTGATAATTGGACTTACCAGTTCTCTATCTAACAATAGATGTTTAACATTTCATCTATACAAGGTCTCCAAAGAAGTAGCCTTAATACTTACATATCAATTATTATAGAAAGGCTTATCTTGAGGTGGGATGGTTATCCCAATCATTACTTAAAACTAATCTTAAGGAGTAGTTAATCCTTATAGCTAGTTGAATAACTCAACGATCCTGGGTAGTTGATGGCGGTTTTTAATCGTTGTTAAAATAGGGTTGCGGTAATGAGTGCATAAGCAAAATGAACCGTCTTTCTTATCTAACAATATCAAACTCTCGGAATATCGAGTTAGGCTATATGAACCCTCTATTTTAAAGCTTAGTTAATCAGGATTTCGATTCTTCCAATGATGGTACTAGCCGTCATGGAGATCTCATAATAATACAGCCTTAAATGGGATATAAATCTTAATTCTACCTGCCTTTCAAGGGTAAACAGGGTAATCTTAGGAGAAGATAATCAAGATACAAGGAGGTTACAGAAATTTTCATATCTCAAGCTCCAGTTCACCCATCATTGCTTGTGTCAAATAAGTGACACCTTTATGTTACTAGTCCACGAATTCCTTAATCGGAAACATTTACTTGGACAATTCCATTCTGGATATCTCCTTTGAATACCATTAGTTGACTTTAGTACCATATGACCTCTCGGAATATCTTTGTGGTCCCATGTATTAAAACTCCATACTGATCAGGCATGGAAGTAATCTATGGAACTTATTAAGATACACCAATCCTCATATGGCGCTTTTATCATACCATCTGGGATTCGGAATCGATAGAGATTAAAGAGATATCAACTATATATGCTGACGCACTTCCTCTTAGAGTGAGGACATTTCGAGAACTCTACGACTGGAGGTTTCTGATAGGAACAAAAGAAATGATTCTTCCGATTTCGTCTGTAACTTTTACCTTACACTTAATATCTGGGGTTTGTATGGGAAAATTTCTAAAAGATTGCTAAGCTTAAGATCTTATGAGAGGCTTAGCAGCATCTTAACCCAAACGTATCTCCTTGAGTGGTCAAAGGCTCACCATAAGGAGTTTTTGATAACTACTTGCTTCTTATCATCCACAATATGGGCTTGGCTACCAGACGACCAACCCATTCTTATCACTATATCGAGTCCTTTATTATATAAATGGAAACGAGGACAGCAGAAAAGAATGATTCCTAATGGATATAAAACATCCGTCTAATATTGCTGAAGCAGTCTCTGAGGTACCATCGGTCAATTTTACTTTACATTTAACGCTTAGAGTTTTGGCAGGCAGATTTAATGATTTACAAAATCTATTGTCTACAGAAGACTTATCTGAACCTGAATCAATTAATACTCTAGCATGAGCGTTATTGATAAAGAAAATACCTGTTGTAACATTGTCATCCTGAATAGCTTCCTGAGCGCCCATTTGAGAGCTTCCAGCTTCGATCTTCTTAGTCTCCCCAGGCTTCTTGGTTTTATTTGGGCAATTTGTCTTGATGTGCCCTATTTCATTGCAACCATAGCAGGTTGCGTCTCCCAATCTCTTGCAATCCAAGGTCTTATGTTCCTTGGACTTGCAGATTCCATAGGGTAGAGGCTGAGATTCCAATCTGCATTTCCCGAGGTGGTATTTCCTACAGGTTTTGCATCTGGTCTTTTCACCTGACCGTTGGTTGTTCTTCAGGTCCTTGAATTCATGGGTCTTGTGATCCATCTCCTTACAGATGACACATCCCCTGGTCTGATCATAGAAACACTTTCCAAAGTGCTTTTTCCCGCAGGTTCCACATTCGGGTTTTGCCTTCTTTAGCTTGGACTGGTTATAGCTCGAACTTGTCCTACCCTTTTTGTAACCTTTATTCGGGGTATTATTGTACTTTCGCTTATGATCCCTTAACGCTCGGTTCACGGCCTTGTTTACAGCTGTATCTAACATAGCCTGTAACTCGGCGCCCGTTAAATTCATTCTTGTATCATCATTCTGATTAACTGGATGATTGTGAGCTTCAGAGGAGTTAACCATGGTGAAGCTTTGAAGGCTACAAACCAATTAGTAATAATTGATTTAATTATATGGTGAATTGTCGAATTTGCTGATTAAATAGCTATGGTGTAAATAAACCATATAGGCCAAAAGGTAGTATTTAAGTTATTTAATTATGCTCTGCCTAGGTTTTTAAATAAACCATCCTTGGCGTGTAAACAGAATATAATCCTTCATATTCATTAGACAGGGGACATAAATCACGACTGTCAATGTCGTACTGACATTTTATATAGCACAAGAGTTTGTTTCCAAGGACTCTTGATGGCACAGGGCCTTGTCACTAGGGAAAAATCTAAAACATAATCGATGATTCCTTTGGATCGGAAAATTTCATAATTCATTGTCTTGACAAGAATTTATGAAATAAAAACTATCTTTTCATGTATACACCTTTTTCCCGTATGTGTACACCCCAAATGGATGTTTTGATGCGTACATCAAGTTCGACGTTTACTAGCCATGATTCCTATTGATCATTTACGCTAATTAAGGGATTTGGAAAACTCCTAATATAAGGATGATAAGTGTGATTTTATCGCATCACTGTTGTCGGGAGTGTTAACACATTTGCAGATGTTAACGAGGATCTGAATCTCTTTTTTAAACAGGTTTTACCATCTTAGCTAGGTCTTCAAAGACACTCAAGCTAGGTCAAACCTTTTAAGATTCTCTTTTAATATTTATTCTGGCAGGAAAGGAAGGATATTTATTTCTATTCAGGATTTTTATTAATTATTATCCTGGATTTAATTAAAATATAACTATAGAACATAAATCAAGTCACAAGGACAATTTTAATTTATAAGCCATGATTTCAGAGAATCGAGGCAAATTTATAAATTAGTAATAGCACAGAAGGCCTAGTCACGTGGACAAGTTTAATTTATAAGCCATGATTTCAGAGAATCGAGGCAATTTAGTAATAGCACAAAAGGCCTAGTCACGTGGACAAGTTTAATTTATAAGCCATGATTTCAGAGAATCGAGGCAATTTAGTAATAGCACAAAAGGCCTAGTCACGTGGACAAGTTTAATTTATAAGCCATGATTTCAGAGAATCGAGGCAATTTAGTAATAGCACAAAAGGCCTAGTCACGTGGACAAGTTTAATTTATAAGCCATGATTTCAGAGAATCGAGGCAATTTAGTAATAGCACAAAAGGCCTAGTCACGTGGACAAGTTTAATTTATAAGCCATGATCGTTTGGGATCGAGGCATTTAGGGTGAACCAAGGTTCATTACTTTTTCTTGACAGGGAGTTGTAGGCTACCACTGTCTTTAGTCTCAGGGGACACTAACTATAGCCCGTAGGCATTTCCCTTCTAAGGGATGTTTATAATATGATCATCTTATAGGATGATATAAGCTATGATTTCTAAATCAATAGACTAGATAAGAAAATTGGAAAAATCCAATATATGAATGACTGTTGTGATTTTCTCGAATCACATCTGTCAAGAGTGCTAACACGTTCTTAGGTGTTAACAAGGATTTGAATCTCTTGAATAGGTCCTACCATCTTGGCCTCGTCATATAGGCTAGGTTTACCTTTAAGATTCCCTTTTTAATAATAAACGCAGAACAATCCTAGATCGGGATGTTAATAAGGATCTGAACCTAAATTGAGGAACTACCATCTTGGCCGCGTCTTAATAACGACACCAGGCTAGGTCTTGTCCCTTTTTAGATTTTGCCATTTTATTATAATGGTAGATCTTATAATATAGGAATGATATTTTAAACATAATCGTTCCTTTAAAATTTAAGCAAGTATATAGTTGCCCTAAACGGGACTTCTAATAAAAATGACTTGCCCATGCAAAGGCAAATCAGAAAAATAATCAAGGAAGTAATTAAAAGACAATGAAACGAATTGGAATTTGTCCTATGTTCTTGTCTAGACTCAAGCATGTGCAACTGTGTAACTGAGATTAAACTCAAAAGGCTAGCGTTTAATTCACTTAGTGTTGGCTCTGATACCAACCTGTCACACCCCGATTTCTACACGTGTCACCGGTGGGCCCGGTGGGGAGTATCGTGACCTGGTTGGCAACATAATAGTCAAACAACACAATATATAAATGCACAGCGGAAGCAAAAGATAAATATATTACAATCTGAATATAAATTAATATCCAGTATTACAACGGAAAGTAAAGGATCCACAGGCGGATCTTAAAATACAAACATTGTTCAACAGACTTTAGACGCCTAGAACTTGCAAGATTCCTTATTAACGTCCTGAGCAGCTTCCAGCCTATTACGTACTTGTACATGTCACTTAGACTTTTGAAAATACGTTAGTATTCACTGGTAAATACACTCAACCGACTCATTTGAAAATGTTTATGAAAATTTGTTTAGGTGCACAAGGCACGTAAATATTTCGACACTTGGATTAAAATGCACATGGCAAAATTAATCTTTTATACTTGGGAAAATTATTTGTATATAATCTTATATACAGTTTTACTTATTTTTCCTCCATTAGGGCCGGTTAGAAGAGCCGGACAGATTAACTGACACGCCACAGGTATAATACCCACGGGCTATCATCCTCTAAGTGGATTACCAGTTCCGGTATAATGCCCACAAGGATGATACCTCGGAGTGGATTACCAGTTTTTACATAATGCAGCTGTCAGGTGTATGCCTACACCCCGTGCTTAGGTCGTGGCCATTTCTTAAAATGATGCCAAGGATATCCGGGACATGGTCATTTAACCCCCAAAAGCCATACACCAAATAATACATATTAAACAGGTTATGTAAATACATCAATCACAATTCGATTTAAATGACTACATACACCTGACCAAGCGGTACTTTTATAGTGTCGTATCCCAAGCCCGTATAGGGAAAATAAGTTAAGAGTATTTACCTGAGCTAGCTCCTGTCATAAATAGCACGAATTATAATAACTCAGCCGTATTCACTTAAGTAAGCGTAGGTACAATTTACCGGAAGGCTCTAGTCTGGAATGATGGTATAAATAACCAATTAGAATGCTAACGGGTCTTTAATTAAGCCTAAGCTTAGACCGGTTAGTCTTAAGGAAATATACGGTTCAAACGCATGATTAAGCGAAGACCGGAATAGAATGTGTTTTAGACCCGACAAGTTTGAAGACTTGTATAATATGGGTAATCTAAACACCTTCTGGATTTTGAGATAAAACCGATAAGGTTTGACCCGTTTCGGCTAATTTATGTAAACTAGTTACATAAACCGAACCGTACGCGTAATAAGCGTAACGGGTATTCATGAGAGCCATATACAGGTTTCCTAAGTTAATATGCTTCAAATATGTTGTGACATCAGTAAGATGTCTTTTATTATGCCCGAAATGAATTTAAACACAAACTATGCCCCGTAGGGGTAGTTTGGTCATTTAAAAGATTATAAAAGAGTTTAAGTATTAACCTGAGTTACAGGTCTGATATAATCAGCAAAAATACTTAGTTTGATCAGTTATAACAGTAGGGTAAAGTAGATATGTGAAATTTATCAAATATAACCAAACTATGCACCGTAGGGGCATTTTGGTAATTTCACATAAGTCGAAAAACTCAAAACTGAAGTCTGAGTTAAACCAACTTTTGCTTACTGTTAAAATATTATAATTTTCCTCAAATATCAGTAGGTATCAACCCTTGTATGTTTAAAATAATTCTAGTACATACTATGCGTTAAAAACACTTAAAAAGGCGATTAGAAGCCATTTCCGGGTTCGATACATAAAGCTGATATTTTTATTATTCCAGAAGGCTTAAAATAATTTATTTGTTATATGTAATCAGTAGCAAAAGGTTTGGAGTCAATTAGATATGTAAAACTCATTTTATAGCCCGTAAGGGCAAAACCGACAATTCCCGGATTAAGCCTACGACTATTAGTTATGCTCAGCCTAAAATTGATTAAAAATCTTCAAAAATCCCAAAATAATATATTACATCAGTGGGTAATAAGTTTGATATCAAAAAGTAGGCTTAACTAGGCTATACGCTAGTTACGCCGTTTAATTAACATAAAGCCTTCAATTTACGCTAATGAGCATAACTCTTATTCTACACCTCAAACTGATGTCAAACTTTGCATACAAGTTTATATATCAGTAATTAAAGTTTCTACTCTTTTACATTTGCAAAAATCACGTTTTAAGGTGAAAAGGGCATAATGGTCAACATATGAGCAATTAACGGAATCATGCGTATTAATCGGTTAACTAATGAACCATGGTGTATAATCACAGAGGGTTATACTAGCATGTAACCTGGTCCAAATGAAGCTCTAAGGTATTTCTAAAACATACCAAAACGGGTCAGAACTGAAGTCAAAGCAAAAGTTAAGGCTTTGCGACTTTCGGTTCCGAACCGGGTCTAAACAGTAAATTGTCGGGTTGAACATGTTTAGACATGTTCTTACACTAATTACCAAGTTATATTAATGATCAAACAGGTTGTATGTGTTCTACATTGCTAATCATGCATAAATTAGAAACTAAGTATCATGTTGACTTTTTATTTACAAGTTTGACCCGACATTAGACCTAGTTAGAGTGGGAATCAGGGGGAACCCTTTTAAGGGTTTATTACCCACATAATTACCAACTTATAACTACTTTTGATTCGACTAATCACTGGACCATTAGTGATTAATCTTAAAGTCAACCGTTAATTACGACGGTTTGACTTTTAAGCTAAAACTAAGCTAAAACATAACTAAGAAAGGATTAGCAAACTTACTGAAGTCCTATGCACGAATTATGACCACTTGAGTCTGCTTTGGAGCTCCAAGAATGATCAGAAGTGCAAGAGAAGGTGTGATCACAATGGTTGCACATGAAGCCTTTATATAGTGATCAAGAACACCATAAAATGTTGACACATAGGTCTATAACTGACCACAACTGATCCACAAGTGTCCCTAGATATTTAGGGGTTGTTTAGGGGCCAAGCATGAAGGGGCAAATCGATTTAATGGCTGTTACAAGTGCTATGGCAGACAAGATCCAACAAAAATCAAAAAGTTGATCAGATGAGGCCGTCGCGTAGCGCGACGGCATGATGGTGAGGGCTCGCGCTACGCGAGCCTATGGTGTCAGCCAACAAAATTTTTATTAATTGCAGTTTTGGTCCTTGGCTCTTCAAACTTTGTTTAGACCTCATTTTCTTGCATTTTGTGCCCTCGTAATTGACGTATAAGGGCTTCAAGACATATACCCACTTTGCCAAGTCCCTGAACATTTCATGTTAACCCGAAAAGTCAATACTTTCAACGTTAACGCTTTAACCCCTTGTATACGAATTTAATCATAACTTTCTCATACGATATCGAAACTTTATGAAATTTATATCGTGCATTCTAGTGAGCATAATTAACCATTACAAAGCTTCGGGTTTGCTAAAAGGTCACTCAGAGGTATAACTTAAACATGTTGACACATTTAACCCCCGTAGTTTGTAATCTCTCACTTTCTTTCATATTTAGCTTCGCATGATCCATGATTTATTCGTGTAAGGGTATGAGCATCATGTGGGGTTACTATAAATTATATTTATCCCTTGATGACATTTTAAACCCTTATATTCACCTACTTTCCATGTTTGTCAACTTTAGTCCCTCTAGAGTATACTTTCACACGTTCAAGCTTATGACACGTGTCAATCCATTATAGGACGTGAATTTTCGAGGTGTTACAAAGACCCCCTTTTGGCTGCATGAATTGATGATGATGATTTCTTTAGGGATTGAAATTGATGTTCTATGATGTCCCACCTCTAAGTCCACGTGGTGATGATGATTCTTATGAATAAAAACCCTCCAAGCCTCAGTCACGTGAATGTTGACTATTATGTGGCGGCCCAATTAAAAAAAAGAAAATTAAAAACACTAACATATGGTTATTAATCATCAACTAACAATTCGTAATCGATCAAATCTAACTTATTAACCCTTGGATGCATGCTTTAACAAATACGTTCCATTAGCAATTCTATGTCATCAATCCGTATCACACATTGCTATAGATCACGTCTAGTGTTTAATGATGTCTACTCCTACGTCTCGATTGCTATCACATACCAATCAGTTATGTTACACATAGCCGAGCAAGATTACACAAAAGTTAACTAAACTTAACTAAACATATCCACACTTTCATAAACATAATGGATTATTATTTAGTAGCATGTTGATCCGCAAGCATGTTTGCAACAAATACATCACATAATTAATCCATTGATTCTCAACTAGTATTTATGAATAACAAAACGTCCACTAACCTGATTGAGAGATACGAGAGGGGTGGGATTTCGACCAAAGTGGGCTGCCGTCAAGGGTAGGATGGTGGGGGAGAAGAGTAGGGTTTGTTATTTTTGTGATTGTGAGGGATACATGGAGGTTTCGTACAATCTAAATATTGAGCCGGTTACCTAAACAAGTGGGCCGATCCCACTAAGGTTTTATTACTTCCTTGGGCTACAAGAAACTGGGCCGAGTTGATTCAAATCGTACGAAAGTGAGTTGGGCTCGGGTGATCATTGTGGGCCGATATAGTGTAGAGTTTCAGAGTGTGAGTATGTGGCCCAATACATGTGCGGCCCAAATATGTCAATATGTTATTTAACAAAGTTATCATACGTTTAAGTTTAACGGAGTTATATCCACTGTTGCAGAAATCGGCCTAGGCGGCCGATTAATCGGCGCTAGGCGGTTGGCTTCTGATTAATTTTAAGCTAGTCGGTGGAATTAATCGGTTTTGGTCAAAGTCGGTCGTAGGCGGTCCTAGGCGGTGAAAATCGGTCCTAGGCGGTCAAAAATCGGATTAATCGGACTATATTAATCGGTCAAAATCGGTCCTAGGCGGTCCTAGGCAGTCCTAGGCGGTCAAAATCGGTCAAAATCGAACCATACTATCTGAAACTTGAAGTATTTATGTGAATTTTGAAGTATTATTTTTATATTATTGGGTATATATATATAATTTTGAAAAAATACATATAAAAATTCCATTCCGATTAATCCCGATTAATCCCTATTAATCCCGATTAATCCCTAGGCGGTACCTCACCGCCCGATTAGCGCCTAGCGCCTTCTACAACATTGGTTATATCTGCACATAACGTTTAACACATCTGAGAGGGATAACGAGAAGTTAAGATCACAAGATTAAAAGTCACTAACCTTGAAAGTTTAGGTTGTCACATCATCCCCAACTTGAAAGAAATTTCATCCCGAAATTTGATAAGTAAGCACAGAGAAATGAAGTGACAAATCAAGATTGCTGCAGATTTTCCTCAGGTGCCACATGGCCACACGGCCAATATTTGTCAAGCTGTTCCAAATCAAGCTACCCAAAACCCGGCTCAAGTTCAAGGAAATGCTGCTAGACCTCCTTTCCCACCTGGTTCATGTAACAACCCAACTTTTAAAGTCAAAGTACAAGTCAAAGTCAAAGTCAAAGGAAGAAAAGATTGCTATTCAGATCTGTTACTTCTTACTTAATTATTGCTTGTACTCTTTGACTCGATAATCAGTACTTTAGTTGACGCTGTTTTATTTTATGATTTGTAATATATAAAGTAACAATGCGATAAACGCAATTAAACGCTATCTACTTAACGCTATCTCATCGCTATCGCATCGCAACGCAAATCGCAGTAGTTGGTGTTGTACTATGTGTGTGTGTTATTATGTGCTTTACTTGTGCATGTTTATATTTGGTTAAGCTGTTATTCGTAAACGCAATCGCAACTCTATCGCAACGCAATCTAATCGCAAACGCTAAACGCAAATTTACTTACTTGTATGTTGTTATGTGTTAGTTATGTTATTTGTGTAACTATTGATTAAAACTATCGCATCGCTTACTCGCAACTCGATTAAACGCAACGCGACGCTCAACACGCGAAACCAAATTCGGAAAACCAACTCACGGAGGCCCTCCGATCGAACGACCATTCGGTCGAATGGACATCCGACCGAATGGCCATCCGATCGAACAGTCGTCCGACCCACACAACCTTGCACCGCCTTTCACCTCTCCCCTATAAATATTCAACAGTCACATCAACTGTTCACTTAATGTGACAGCTCCCTCCGACCAGTGCACTCTTAGCCTCTTTTCTCTCGATTTCTCGCGATTCTTGTAAGTTTTCTTCCTAAATCTTGTACTTCCATCATCACTACACACTTTCTCATCATCTTCACCATCAAATCTCACATTTCCACCGTGAAATCCTTTGATTCGGGCTGTTCTAAGGTGACGTCATCATGGAGTTCTTATGAACATTGAAGTGTGACCTCATCTCATCAAGAACGGTTCAGATCTAATGGATTTCCATATGATTTTTCACTGATTTCATCATAATTTAACCATTTAACAACTAGATTCAAACTTTTCTTCAACATCTTTCACTTTTCACTGAAAACCGTTAGAATCCGGACTCGTTCGGACTCTCTACTCATTCTATAGTGGAGTACCGGTCTGAGAATGGGTTTCTACAGGAGAGACGATCGATTCACGGGTTGAATATGAAACTCCATCAAGAACAGCTGGTTCGGATCGAACGAGGTGATTCCCGTCCGATCGGACGAGTTGGACTTGATGAGATTTCCGTTGTTTAACATGTTGTCACACCGTCTCCGTCAAACCGCAAACTTTTCAACTTAGATGTTTTTACAAAGTTTCAAACAAACAGTTGCTCGATCGAATTGTCGTCCGATCGGACCACCATCCGATCAAACGACTGTTCGGTCAGGTGACAACCCTTTTACAAGTTCAACACTTAATCAATTTTTGCAAAACTTCAAGGAATGTCAGTTTCCAACCGAATAGTCATCCGATCGGATAACCATCCGATCGAATGACTATCCGGACAGGAGACTTAATTCTTTGTAACTTTCCACTTAAACGAATGGCTATCCGATCAAACGGTCATTCCTCCTGATGACCATCCCATCGAATGACTTTATTTATACTACAACGAAAAGTTCAAAATTTCAACATTTTACAAACACACCTTCCTCAGTCGAATGACCATCCGTCCGGATGGCTATCCGATCGAACCACCATTCGTTCGCTCATCTCACTGACACGCTGTTTCACGCACTGTTTAATGCTTACACTGTCGTATTGTGATCAGGCTAACTCTAAGCGCTCCCTTCAATCCAATACAGTTCGTGTTTAATAGCTACCATTAATTGTGAGTACACTCGATCCCTTTTTGCTTAACGCACTTTTGGGTGTTACATACGTTGCTTATATCAAATCACATCGACACACAACGCAAACACTTTTATATGCTAACCACTCTGCATGTTTTACGTGTTTCGATGAATGCTTGTATGTTATGTTTATACAGTGATTGTTGCCTGACACCTTAGCAATGATAGTACTATAGTTTTGACTCAGCACCTATCGTGGACAGGGGTTGTTAAGGGTATTTCTTCACGTGTCACAGTAGTGATATGTGTTGCGCATTCTACAACTCACAGTCATATTTGTGCATATTCCATTGTCGATAGCTTACTTGCTTCGCATTTCTACGTGTTACATGCTAGTTATGCGTAAACTGCTTTCGTTACTATTATACTATTAAACTTGTATGCTCACCTTTACACTATGTGTATTGACCTATTTTAACGTAAATGACAGGTGTTTAGGATGCTTTTATTTGCTGGATGTAATGGAATCAAGTTTAGATGGTCTAGAAACCCGCGAATAATTTATAAAGTTGTCGGAACAATGATTTGTCTTTGAGAACAATATTTGTAGAACTATTTTTCTTTATCTGTTAGTAGTATGGGATACTAACGTTAAGGATTTGGTAATATATTAGTTGTTATGGATTCTCTTGGACAATCTATTTCGCTCAGTGCCTCACCCCGATGTTTCCGCCATCGGTTGGGGTGTGACAGTTCATGTTATAACTACGGAGAGATGGGTCACTTCAGAAACAACTGTCTGAAACCGGTAAACGCGAATGCCAATCCCGCTCGTGGGCGAACGTACAACATAAACGCTAATGAGGCCCGTGCTGATAACGAAGTCGTTAATGGTACGTTCCTTATTAACCATCAACCTGCATCTGTTCTTTTAGATTCTGGTGCCGATAGAAGCTTTGTATCGTTAACATTTGAGCCTTTACCTGCGATGCCTAGAACTAAACTAAGGAAGCCCTTATCTATCGAGATTGCTACTGGTGAACCTCTTGTACTCGATTCTGTCAAACGCAATTTTCAATTGAACCTCGATAACCATCTTTTTCCTATTGACCTCACGCCGATGCAACTTGGAAGTTTCCATATTATCGTAGGAATGGATTGGTTAACTAAGTATCATGCTGAGGTGGTTTGTTTCGATAAGATTGTTCGTCTTCCTTTTTCATCTGGTGAAGTTCTAGAAGTTCGTGGCGAGAAACCTTCGAATGGCTTGAAACTCATGTCGTGTACTAAAGCCCAAAAATACCTACGAAAAGGATATGTAGCCTTTCAGGCACAGGTCATAGAGGAGAAAGGCAAGAGAAAAAGTATTCAAGATATTCCGATTGTTTGAGATTATCCAGAGGTGTTTCCTGATGAACTGGCTGGTTTACCTCCAGTTCATCAAGTCGAATTTCATATTGATCTTGTACCTAATGCCAACCCAATTTCTAAAGCACCTTACCGTCTTACATCGTCTGAGATGCAAGAATTATCGAAACAACTTCAAGAATTATCTGCTAAAGGATTCATCCGTCTGAGTTATTCACCTTGGGGCGCTCCAGTCCTGTTTATGAAAAAGAAAGATGGATCTTTCAGGATGTGTATCGATTATCGTGAGCTCAATAAGCTCACTATCAAGAATTGATATCCCCTACCACAAATTGATGAACTCTTTGATTAGCTGCAAGGTGCTACATGTTTTTCCAAGATCGATCTACGTTCTGGGTATCATCAGCTTCCTGTACTCGAGGAAGATATTCCCAAAACTGCTTTCTGCACACGATATGGTCATTATGAGTTCACTGTCATGCCTTTTGGTTTGACGAATGCTCCAGCTGTTTTCATGGACTTAATGAATAGGGTTTGTAAACCTTATTTAGACAAGTTCATCATTGTATTCATTGACGATATACTTATTTATTCAAAGTCTCGAGCCGATCACGAACAACACCTTCGTTTGACAATGGAACTACTAAAGAAGGAACAACTTTTTGCCAAATTCTCCAAGTGTGAATTCTGGCTTAAGGAAGTTCAGTTTTTTGGCCATATTGTCAACGAGCAAGGTATTCATGTGGATCCTTCCAAAATCGCAGCTATTAAGGATTGGAACACACCTACTACTCCCACATAAGTTCGCTCTTTTCTTGGTCTTGCTGGCTATTACCGATGATTTATCGCGAACTTCTCGAAGATTACGGTTCCTCTCACTGCTTTGACTCAGAAGAATAAGCCTTTTGAGTGGGGACCCAAACAATAGGAAGCTTTCCAAATACTGAAACAAAAATTCTGTGATGCTCATGTCTTATCTTTACCCAATGGAAATGATGATTTTGTTGTCTATTGTGACGTATCGAATCTAGGCCTTGGTTGTGTTCTCATGCAATGAGGTAAAGTTATAGCTTATGCGTCGAGACAATTAAAAATTCATGAGAAGAACTATACAACTCATGATCTTGAGTTAGGTGTAGTGATTTTTGCTCTCAAAATTTGGAGACACTTTCTTTATGGCATGAAATGTGTGGTTTTCAGAGACCACAAAAGTCTCCAACACATTTTCAATTAGAAGGAGCTAAACATGAGACAACGACGCTGGGTAGAACTCTTGAACGATTACGACTGCGAGATTCGCTACCATCCTGGTAAGGCGAATGTCGTAGCTGATGCACTAAGTCGAAAGGAATGAGTCAAGCTTCACTGTGTTCAAACTCAATCTGATATTCAAACTCGCATCTCTCAAGCTCAACATACTTGTGTTACACAAGACTTAATGGGTAAGGAATTACCACATCAACTAGAGCTTAAATTCGAAACGAAAGATAACGGGTTACTTTATTTCAAGAACCGATTATAGATTCCGAATCAAGACAATCTTCGCAATCTAGTGATGGACGAATCTCATAAGTCTCATTATTCTATCCATCCTGGTGCTGACAAAATGTACAAGGATCTTCGTACTCGGTTCTAGTGGCCTGGTATGAAGAAGGATGTTGCCTTGTATGTGTCTAAATGCCTAACTTGTCTCAAAGTCAAGGCTGAACATCAACGTCCATCTGGTTTGCTTGTACAACCAGAGATATCGGTATGGAAGTGGGAGAACATTGCAATGGATCTCGTCACTAAGTTACCGCGTACATCTAGAGGTCATGATGGCATTTGGGCAGTCATTGATCGTCTAACGAAATCAGCACACCTTTTACCGATTCACGAGGATCTATCTGCTGATAAACTCGCCAAAATCTATGTTGATGAGATAGTATCTCAACATGGTGTTCCTTTGGACATCATATCTAACCGTGATGCTCAATTCTCATCTCACTTTTGGAAGACCATGCAGTCTGCTATGGGAACCCAACTAAATCTGAGCACTGCTTATCATCCCCAAACGGATGGACAATCCGAGAGGACGATACAAACACTGGAGGATATGCTTAGAGCATGTGTGATAGACTTTGGTAGTAATTGGGGTTCGCATCTACCGTTGATCGAGTTCTCTTACAACAATAGTTATCACGCTAGCATCAATATGGCATCGTTCGAAGCTTTATACGGTCGAAAATGTTGTTCACCTTTCTGTTGGAATGAGATCGGTGAAGCTCAGCTTACTGGACCTGAACTCATTCTAGAAACAACAGACAACGTCAAGAAAATGCGCGATAATCTTCTGACAGCTAGAAGGCGTCAAAAGAGTTATGCGGACATGCCCTTGGAATTTCAAGTCGGAGACCATGTCCTACTTAAGGTGTCCCCTTGGAAGGGAGTGGTGAGATTTGGAAAGAAAGGAAAACTTGCACCACGATACGTTGGACCATTTAAGATTGTTGAAAGAATCGGACAGGTTGCTTACTGACTTGAGCTACCTCCTGAACTTAGGATTATTCACCCAACATTCCACGTGTCCAATTTACGAAAGTTTTTAGCCGATACTGATCTCCATATCCCTCTCGACGAAATCCAAGTTGATGACACGATGCACTTTGTCGAGAAACCTGTGGAGATAATGGACCGTGAAGTTAAGCGACTGAAGAACAAGCGAATACCGCTAGTCAAAGTTCGCTGGGAGTCCAAACGTGGCCCAGAGTTTACTTGGGAACGTGAGGACCAAATGAAGGTGAAATATCCACATTTGTTTTCACAAGTTTCCTCTAGTTAAAATTTCGGGATGAAATTTACTAAAGTAGGGGAGACTGTGACATTTGTGCTCTGTAAACACTGTACGATGTAGAAAAATATCAATTATCAATGAAACAATGTGTTTTGGTCTCAATATTTGTGTATTTGTGTTTGACAATTTCATGTTTTAATTCTAGTTCGATTTCAAGCTTTTAATCGCTTTCTGGAAAGTTATATGCAAATTGTTATCAGTTTAACGTGACAAACACTCCGGAATAGTGACATATGCTTAACATACCTTAAATAACCTTTACATAAGTTATAAATAAGTTTTGAAGGGTTTGGTGTGTCAAAAACAAGTTTATTCGATCATAGGGACTATTTGCGACAAACTGCAAAAGTCTGCCGATTCGTACAGCAACGTACACTCCAAAACAAGATCATAAGCTAAACATACCCTAAATACCCTTAACATAGCTTAGAAATAAGTTTTGAAGGGTTTGATATGCGAAAATACGTTTATTTGATCATAAGGACTAAAAGCGTCAAACACTGCGTAAGTTTGCACATAAGCGCATATCTTACGTTTTGACCATATCCAGACATCCAAAAATTTTTTTATCACTAAAATATTAAATTTTAGTGATGGGAATGCAAAAATACCATTCGTCGCTTAATTTGGATCGTGTTCGTGTCCGTTCGACTTTCGTCGTAATTAACCGAATAACGCGACCGTACGACCAAACGAACCGACATCCATGATACTTCCAAGTATATTTCAAGTCCCCTATGCTTTAACATCCTTGTAGATCCTTGAAATGGGGTTAACGGGGGTTAAATACATAAAAAAATCAAGTTTATAGCATGCAGGGGCCTGTTCTACCAAAGTTTGAAAGTTCTGGTACACTAGCTCGCGGGGCGCGATAGCTCTATCTGGGCAGATTCATTGTATCTTCAAAAGCAGTTGCAGAACTTGTTTTTAATCCTAGTTTTTGCATCTTGTGGGCTGGTTTGTGTGATCTCCAAGTCCCCCAATCAATGTATAACAAGTGTAGGGTCAAGATCATACTTTGATCAACTCAAAAACACTTGGCATTGATCCAAAGGTCCAAGAATTCCTATAAATAGCAAGGGGTTTCCTCATTCCAACTTGCTCATTTCATTCTCTTCTCTCTATTGCTCTGATTTAAGGCTACCACATTAAGTTAGAGGCCTCATACTTTAGCATTCCAGTTCATTTTTCCAAGCATAGGACTCTTGTAAGTGTTCTTTTATGCTTGTTTATTTATTTCAAGCAAGAAAGTCAAACAGTGTTTGACTTTCAGTTTTGACCATGATTTGGTTAAGACAAAGTTCGTTTGAACTTTGCAACGTGAGCATAATCACGATGGTTATAGTCCCTTGTGACTATACCTACTGATTACCACGTTGACTAGTCGAAGTGACGAGTCAAAGTTTCGGTCAAAATGGACGATTATGTGCATTTTGCGACGAAACTATTTTCGGGTATCAAAACACTTTATTTTGATATCAAATCAGTTTTCTAACTTAGTTAAACATGTTTTAACATGTTTAACTCATCAATTTTAGTTTAGTGCTTGTTTAGGGTCGTAAGTCAAGCGGTCTCGACAACCGCTTAGACTTTCTGTCACACCCCCAAATTACCACCTAGGGAATGTCCCTGCTAGGCGTGTGACGTACCAACAACGAGCCACTAATTACATTGAACCCATACAAGTTTATAAATAAAATCCTCAATTATTAATGAAACATACCATCAACAAGTTTTAAATGAAAACCAACATGTTCAGCGGAAGCAATTAGTAAACCAAAACTAAAATGTTTCAAAACCAATGTATAGTATCAAGAATCCAATCACATGAATCCCTCCAGTCGACCCATGACCGCTCCAGCTACTCCAGACAGCAAGTTCCAAATCCAAGACATCTAACGACCTGCGAGCATGCAACAAGTGTATCAGACAACGCTGGTGAGTTCATAGTTTTACGAAAACGTTGGTTACCAAGTGTTTAGTTAATCCATTGAATTTAATGTTGATAATATCCCGGATACAAGACGGCTCCTGATTTACATTGCCCTTTCTCCAATGCTCCTATCAAAGCATTGGTCATGACTAGGTCATTAGTTCACACCCGTCCTCTCAGGTACGGGGTGAGGGTGCCAAACCTAAGTAGCGCTACTAACTAATAACTTGTTACCTCTCAGGTAACCAAACAACACGGAGGGACTTTAATGGTGATAGGATGAGTTTATTATCCAACATTCCAGATTTACCCAAAAGACATATTCCTCTCAGGAATAGCCATGATTTACCCAAAACCAATCCCTCTCAGGGATACCCAAAGACTGTCCCAACCACCAGGACGCATGCTCAAGAGAGATGAACTCACCTTAGGTTGCTCGGTTTGTTTATGTACTTTTATGCGTTAAATGTTAAGTCCGCTACACGCGACCTAATGATTAGTAAACGTAAGTACACGTATGTGGGGTCATGCACTACCCTAGTGTTTCAAAACAACTCCAAGTTTAAGTGAACCAAATTAACAAGTTGTCATACAATGGCACAAGAAAATAGTAACCATGTCCCTAGATTACCAATTCACATAACAATAATATGCACCTAACCTATGCATACTCAATTCACATGCTGCTTATACATAATACCCACATCAAATCGGCCCAAGTTGCAAGACTATCTAAATTGGGTTAGCCGTGTAACCCAGTTCCTCATAACTTGTCAACAAAACATGCGAGCCCAGGTATAACGTGCCATCAACAAGATGTGTATGTGTGTGTATGGTCCAATTATCAAATTAAGAAGCCCAAGAAACATGGATTGTGTGTCCCTTATTTGTTCATCAACATCCATCATTAAAACATATGACCCAGATATTCTAGTTGTGCATGCATGACAAAAATGGTTTTAAACAAAAAGGGAGTGTGGGGCCGATTGTATTTGTGCGGCTTCATTAAAACAAAATCATCAAGTCCTCCTTAAATCAAATAGGAAAAGAAAAACATGTATTCATACTAAATTTTAAATCACACAATCATTCAAGTTGTACTCTATGCTTTATTTCTTGTACACTTCCATGAAAAACCAGCATCAACATCTCTACTGAAAACAATTAACAAAGATCCTTATAACAATTTGCAGAATCATATAACCAAAATAATCATCAACACCACTTTAACACTAACAGAGATCATCATGTTCATTACTTAAAACGATTTACAGACATCATCATCGTCCTTATTGCTTTCTAACAACCAACAGGAAATCATTTTCATCATTTATTCAAATCATGAGAATTTAACAAACAACACATTCTCTCATCCTAGAGTCTTATTAAACAACAGGTGTATTTCAATGATCACTAATCATGTCATCATGCTTATACACAAATCTAACCAGCCAATATAGTTAACCTAGAAATCATTCGTCATGGCAATACTCTAACGTATCAAAGAGATAATCATCATAGTTGTTTCGATGCATAAACACCATTAGATTTTAACATTCCATCCACATTCTAGTACACACCATCATCTCGGATTATCGATTTGCATCATAAATGATTCTAAGTTCTTGTTAACAGATTAATCATGCTATTGGTTACAACCTACACAATTTTAATGTATATCATCTTTCTTTTGTTTCAACAGAATTTCTACCACTAATCCTGCTAAATTCTTGGATCATATCCAAACACAAACAACACATAATTACATAGATTATATCCGAACACATGCAAACACGAAATTATATTAAGGTAGACTATACTAACCGAGAGATGAGAAGGGGTGTTTAAGCACAAGGAGTTTCGGAAGAGGGGGGTCTCCTGCCATCGATCGCCATGATGAAGGAGTGCTAGGGTTTCCTTATGTTTTGTGTTTCCCAAAAAATTAACATGATACCCTCGTCATGTGTATATGTATAAAGCATGGGTTGGGGTTTCGATTCGGGCCCAATCCAACGTGTTGGCCAATATAGGAGGAGCCCATGTCGCCAAATAGTGTGTGTGTGTGAAGTAAGTTTGCGGCCCAGCAGAGTTAGTACAAGTTCCTAAAATAACTAGCCAACACATCTAACAGTTAATGGCTCCAATATAATTAACTAACACACACATACAAACATTTAACGGTGCACGAGTGTAGCCAAATAAGCTTCACATGGTCACAATATAAAGGCAATTAAACACTTTAACTAAACATGTAGCGCATTCGTAAGTTACAACATAACATGTAATGTGAAAAGAAATCAGTACATAGAGAAGACTTGAAATTACGAGTTGTCACATCATCCCCAACTTAAAGGAAATTTCGTCCCGAAATTTGGTAAGCGATCTAAGCAGCACGGTGTTAGATCAGGATGACTGTGTATTTTTCCCAGGGGTGTCACATCATCCCCAACTTGAAAGGGAATTTCGTCCTGAAATTCGCCAATGCCCGCCAAAAGTTGATGCAACCGTTCGAACAACTGAAGATATTAGAGCTTCCTTTGATTATCACGTTCCCACAGGGACTTCGGCCCACGTACTGAGTTCCAACAAACTCTTACGATTGGAATTCAACTATGATATCGTACCTTGACTTCCTGGTCCATATCCTTCAATGGATTCCTTGACATTTGCAACCAGTCGTAAATCTTAGGCTCTGGTAAAAGTATCACAAGTGTTTAATCGAACAAACACTTCTTTAGGTTCGAGACATAAAGGACATCGTGAACATTACTCAATTCGTCAGGTAACTCGAGTTTGTAGGCCACATTACCGATTCTTCCCAGAATTTTAGATGGCCCAATGTGATGTCAGTTAAGCTTGCCACACTTCCCAAGGCGTACCGCACCCTCCCAGGGTGAGACTTCCAATCTGACACGTTCGTCTGTAGCAAGCTCCAATCTAAATTATCAGGTTTTCCTGACGATCACGCATTGTCGCCACACGATTTCCAATCTAGGTAATCTTCCCAAGAGTTTCGAGTGCAAGTCTTGGACCCGTGATTAGGTTGTCATCCACCTCCGTCCAACAAGGAGGTTGGCATTATCGTCCATGCAATGCCTCAAACAGAGCTGTATGCATACTAAAACGGTAACGGCTGTAGTAGAATTCACCCAAAGATTAGTGTCCTTCCAAATGTTTACTAAAGCCAATCACGCACATGCTCGCAGCATGTCTTCGTGTGTCAAGATGATTCGTTACTCTGTCCGGTGGTCCTACAGTGATAAATAATGGTCATGTCTAAACGTGAGCCAAGGGTGTTGTGTATTGCCTGACATAAATCAGGTATAGATCAAAATCAAAGGTATCAGGGGTTGGCACCTTGTGCCTAAAAACCGCCTCTCCCAGAGGAACATTCACAAGCTGTGAAGACTCATCAGTTTCCTTGATTGCAAGAAAGTGTGCTGGTTACATGAGACCATCAACGATCACCCAGGTGATATCGGTTCCGCTCTGAGTTTTAAGTAAGCCAGTGACAAATCCACGGTAGTCTATTCTCATTTCCATATGGGTGTTTCTGGTTGCTGCCACAAACCAGTAGGTTTCTGGTATTCCACCTTGACTTTCACACAAGTCAAACATCGTTCACATACAGTGCTATGTGGGCCTTCCTTCCCGGTCATCAATACAAGGCTTGAAGTCCTAATATCTCCTATCAAACCAAACGATTAGAACATCGAGGCTGGTGTGCTTTGCTCAACACAAGTTTCCTCCAGTTGCCGTATAGTGGAATCCATATTCGTTCCATGAAGTAGCGAACATCGCCTAATCTTGCCATAAGTTTCCCCTTCATGCCCCGCATGGGTTCAACCCTTAAAATTTTCTTCCTTCAGTTCTCCAATTCAAACAGAACAAGTCTGATCAGGTAGGTTAGAGTCGATAGCGAGTTGCAAACTCATGCACGCTCAGGTTTCACAGTCGCAATCATTCGAAAGTTCCATCCAGCGATGTCATTACATGTTTTAGATTTTTCAAAACAATGGTATATGGGAGGCCCTTGTGATCGTCTAAGTAGTGCATTTGGTGCCACCCAAGTAATGCCTCCAGCTCGAATCCAAGGCCAGGGTTTCCACCCCCAGGTTATGAGTTATGCAATTCTTCTCGTTAAACCACCACATAAGCCATCACCTTCTCGTGTTGCATCGGCGGGTAACTGGGATTCTGATTCAAACCATGATGGTATACCACTAAATCACCCATACTCTTGGGTAAAGGCGATGCTCAGTGCGTTGTAGAGTTGGATTTCAAAAGCTGAAAGGCGTCCTCCCATTTTGTGTCCCATGAACTTACATCACTCCACTGTGCTAAAAAGGTTAAAGTTGCGCAATCTTCGAAAATCCCACGATGAATCTGCGATAGTGCCTAGCGGAACCAAGGAATTGCTGTAACCCCGAAGGACTCCTTAGTGCCGACCTATTCCACTAAAATGGATCTCAGCGAGGTCCAGGTGTATCCCCACTTCATTGACTACTCGTCCAAGAAAGTGTACCTCCCAAATACTAAAATCACACCTAGGTAAACTTCGCATGGAGTTGCTCCTCCCCTAGGAGCTCTAGGGAAAAATACAGGTGCCGTTCATGGTGTTCCTTTCCCCTGGTAGTGATTCTAAACATCACAGATAAATGCATTCGACGAATCTGGCGAAACGAGGTTGACTCATACTACTCATGTGATCCCTGAGGCTGCTGGTGTGTTGGATATCTTAAATAACTGGCACAGAAAATTGTAGTGGCCATTCTGGACCTGTAACGCCGTGTTAGGAATCATCCTCCCCATGGTCCTTCATCAGATGACAGTCCGGTCTTAAGCCAGTTTCCGAATAGATTCTAGATTATTGCAACGAGTCAAGCAGGTTGTCGATGCGAGACAGAGGGGGGGTGACGGTCTATGATAGCCACCTTGTGATAGTCTGTACATGTATAAAAGGACTCGTCCTTCGTTTCTACAATAGAGCATGTTTCCCCAAAACGAGGAGCTAGATCAATAAAACTCCCATCCTGTAGTTTCCTGAAGTTGGTTGGATAGTTCTTGCAACTTTCCAGGCGCCAGACGATAAGTAGTACGAGTAATCAAGACCGCCTCTGGTCGTGAGATCAATCTGAGTCTCTACCTAATCAATTGTGGAAGTAAACCTAAAAGTTCCTCAAGTAGCACGCTGAGGGGAATCACGAACAATTGGTGGATCCTCGATCCTCTTTCCTTAGCCCAAACACTAGTAACGGTTGCCAACATAGCGGGGTAGTCCTTCCCTAGACGCTCCTGGCTTTTATTGCAGAAAGGATCCTAACCTTTACACCACCCTGATGGATAGGCGCTTGCCTCCGGAGCGGGATACTCAAAATTTTCTCCTCACAAGGTATATCCGCGCGTTATCTGGATAACCAATCCACACTAACTGCTGCATCAAAACCATCACGGATAGTAGAAGGAAGGTCGAGATCGAACACTTGTCCCACAAGGTCGAGTTTGCGTCCCAACGGACCTAAGGGGCTTCAATTAACATGCCATCGGCCGAGTCCACAATGAGTTCGGTTTCAAGAAGTATCAGGGTTAAATAGAACAGAGATGGAGCGATTAATTACTAAGAACGTGCAGGCCACCAAGTTGCTATATTCCTGGCGTTACCCACGCCAATCCTAAATGCCCTTCTACGAGCATCATTTCCAGCGTTGTTGTTTTCGTTACAAGGCTCCAGTGCTGCCGTCGTTCCCTTGGTTGTTGTCGTTTTGATCTAACAATGGCTATTCCATGTCATAGGCATCTTCATTTCCATACTGTAGGCTACTATTTACAAGTACCTTGATGTTGTCGTGACTGCTGCCTCTAACGTCGTTGCTTGAAACGAAGCCCTGCGATCTTTCACCAACAGGGTCATCTCTTCACATTCCGAGTCACGTCCTAAGGCACTACTCACTGTGCGGGAAGTTACACATTCCATTCTATAGTCAATTGTCATCGTTCATGTCCTGATTGATTCGTAAGAGTTGACTCCCATAAGTCGCCGACTAGGGTTAAGGATTCGATTGAAGTTAATTTGCTAGTGTTCGTTTCCCGTAACCAGGGTTGTCCAAATACTGATGTCGGTAAGGTACTACGCTCATCCTCTAGGTCGTCGATCTTGCAAGTTGATTGAGTATAACACGGTATGTTGCTAGAGTGTTTGTAGAAGTGATCTCACTTCGGGATCTAAGGTGTCAACACGTTGAGTTCCATCAAACGAAGACAAGTGAGAAAGGTATAAACCAATCATTCGACGCTGCGACATCCAACTCAGGGACGTTCGTACAAGCACCTAACATTCTACCCAGTTTGCTAGGCGTTCAGATGGGTGTTCAGGTAATACTCGATAGCATCGAGATTCGTAAGGACTCAGAGAGGAGTGAAAAGATCACGTTCGAGTAGGAGACAATCACTGCTATGACTCCTATAGATTGTTGTGTTTCACATTGATCAATTAACGGGACGGAACCCCTTTTTTACTTGTTAAGCCTCATTGGGACTCACATGCACCCCACATTATTATTATATGTGCACCCACAATAATACTGCGATTTGCATGCTCATCTTAGTTCCTCTTACCTCATGTCAAATGGTTCCTCCAACTCGAGTAGCAAACAAAGGGCATCACGAAATGTGAGTCATGAATGTTTAGGGAAATACCACCCTATCAATCACATAACACATGCAAGTAATACATGAACTCATACTGTTGTGCTAAACGTGCAATCCCATGCAATATCATATGTAAGTGTTCACTAGTTATGCAGTACAATGAGTATACGAGAGACGAACCTTGCAGTCTGGAGCTGAGTGTCATGGTCGTATTCAGAACTTGTTTGGTTATAGTCTGGTTTTATAAAAACGTTTTAAAACCAAGTTCACTATAACCAGTGGCTCTGATACCAAACTGTCACACCCCCAAATTACCACCTAGGGAATGTCCCTGCTAGGCATGTAAAGTACCAACAACGAGCCAATAATTACATTGAACCCATACAAGTTTATAAATAAAATCCTCAATTATTAATGAAACATACCATCAACAAGTATTAAATGAAAACCAACATGTTCAGCGGAAGCAATTAGTAAACCAAAGTTAAACTGTTTCAAAACCAATGTATAGTATCAAGAATCCAATCACATGAATCCCTCCAGTCGACCCATGACCACTCCAACTACTCCAGAAAGCAAGTTCCAAATCCAAGACATCTAACGACCTGTGAGCATGCAACAAGTGTATCAGACAACGCTGGTGAGTTCATAGTTTTACGAAAACGTTGGTTACCAAGTGTTTAGTTAATCCATTAAATTTAATGTTGATAATATCCCGGATACAAGACGGCTCCTGATTTACATTGCCCTTTCTCAAATGCTCCTATCAAAGCATTGGTCATGACTAGGTCATTAGTTCACACCCGTCCTCTCAGGTACGGGGTGAGGGTGGAAACCTAAGTAGTGCTACTAACTAATACCTTGTTACCTCACAGGTAACCAAACAACACGGAGGGACTTTAATGGTGATAGGATGAGTATATTATCCAACATTCCAGATTCACCCAAAAGACATATTCCTCTCAGGAATACCCATGATTTACCCAAAACCAATCCCTCTCAGGGATACCCAAAGACTGTCCCAACCAACGGGACACATGCTCAAGAGAGATGAACTCACCTTAGGTTGCTCGGTTTGTTTATGTACTTCTATGCGTTAAATGTTAAGTCCGCTACACGAGACCTAATGTATAGTAAACGTAAGTACACGTATGTGGGGTCATACACTACCCTAGTGTTTCAAAACAACTCCAATTTTTAAGTGAACCAAATTAACAAGTTGTCATGCAATGGCACAAGCAAATAGTAACCATGTCCCTAGATTACCAATTCACATAACAATAATATGCACCTAACCTATGCATACTCAATTCACACGCTGCTTATACATAATACCCACATCAAATCGCCCCAAGTTGCAAGACTATCTAAATTGGGTTAGCCGTGTAACCCAGTTCCTCATAACATGTCAACAAAACGTGCGAGCCCAGGTATAACGTGCCATCAACAAGATGTGTATGTGTGTGTATGGTCCAATTATCAAATTAAGAAGCCCAAGAAACATGGATTGTGCGTCCGTTATTCGTTCATCAACATCCATCATTAAAACATATGACCCAGATATTCTAGTTGTGCATGTACGACAAAAATGGTTTTAAACAAAAAGGGAGTGTGGGGCTGATTGTATTTATGCGGCTTCATTAAAACAAAATCATCAAGTCCTCCTGAAATCAAAAAGGAAAAGACAAACATCTATTCATACTAAATTTTAAATCACACAATCATTCAAGTTGTACTCTATGCTTAATTTCTTGTACACTTCCATGAAAAACCAGCATCAACATCTCTACTCAAAACAATTAACAAAGATCCTCATAACAATTTGCAGAATCATATAATCAAAATAATCATCAACACCACTTTAACACTAACAGAGATCATCATGTTCATTACTTAAAACGATTTACAGACATCATCATCGTCCTTATTGCTTTCTAACAACCAACATGAAATCATTTTCATCATTTATTTAAATCATGAGAATTTAACAAACAACACATTCTCTCATCCTAGAGTCTTATTAAACAGCAGGTGTATTTCAATGATCACTAATCATGTCATCATGCTTATACACAAATCGAACCAGCCAATATAGTTAACCTATAAATCATTCTTCATGGCAATACTCTAACGTATCAAAGAGATAATCATCATAGTTGTTTCGATGCATAAACACCATTAGATTTTAACATTCCATCCACATTCTAGTACACACCATCATCTCGGACTATCGATTTGCATCATAAATGATTCTAAGTTCATGTTAACAGATTAATCATGCTAATGGTTACAACCTACACAATTTTAATGCATATCATCTTTCTTTTGTTTCAACAGAATTTCTACCACTAATCCTGCTAAATTCTTGGATCATATCCAAACACAAACAACACATAATTACATAGATTATATCCGAACACATGCAAACACGAAATTATATTAAGGTAGACTATACTAACCAAGATATGAGAAGGGGTGTTTAAGCACAAGGAGTTTCGGAAGAGGGGGGGTCTCCTGCCATCGATCGCCATGATGAAGGAGTGCTAGAGTTTCCTTATGTTTTGTGTTTCCCAAACAACGTAACATGATACCCTCCTCATGTGTATACGTATAAAGCATGGGTTAGGGTTTTGATTCGGGCCCAATCCAACGTGTGGGCAAATATAGGAGGAGCCCATGTCGCCAAAAAGTGTGTGTGTGTGAAGTAAGTTTGCGGCCCAGCAGAGTTAGTACAAGTTCCTAAAATAACTAGCCAACACATCTAACAGTTAACGGTTCCAATATAATTAACCAACACACACATACAAACATTTAAAGGTGCACGAGTGTAGCCAAATAAGCTTCACATGGTCACAATATAAAGGCAATTAAACACTTTAACTATACATGTAGCGCATTCGTAAGTTACAACATAACATGTAATGTGAAAAGAAATCAGCACATAGAGAATACTTGAAATTACGAGTTGTCACACTTTCGAACCCAACCCGTTTGGTCGATCATTAGGATCCGACCAAACATATTTTGTGACCATAGTTTATAGAGAATAACCTTCCGAGGTTATACCTTATGGTCACTTAGTTTAATTAGTTGTATGATAGGTAGTTTATATGCCTTGGGAAAATGACCAAAATGCCCTTTTCATGCATAATTTGAACTTAAGCCTATGTAACTTAAATTTTGACACTTAAATTGATTATGCAACAATATTAAACATGTTAGGGCATATAATACTTGTCATAGGACTAGTTAGGCTATTCGAATGCGCTTTTGCGCAAATGACGCGTTAAAGTAGCGTAGACTACCTTAGCGGGTCATAACGGGCCATAAGCACTTAGGATAGGTTCCAATTCAGAATGTAGGCTTTGTTAAACCATATCACATGAGTTCCAATACTCATTTGGTTTACGAGACCTTATTCTACCCGATCTCCCGATTTAGGTGCCAATTTGTTAACATAGTGATCCGCTACTAGGTGCCACTTGATTTCTTGAATTCCCGAGCTTCCTAGTCCATTTAATCGAGGATACATTGCAATCTCAAGTGAGTACATAGTTCCCCTATTTTTACTACTTTCAATTGTTTTGGGGTGATTCAAATGTGCTAAACAATTTCGAGTTTTCAAAACAAAACAAATGCTATGGTTTACATTAAACACAACGATTTCAATAATGTGAACGAAATTGTTGGTGCGTTAATACATAACACGAATGACATTCATTAGCTTTGGCCGAGCCGACCAGTAGTATGTTATGGTACCATAGGATCTGACAAATCCCGTTATCGGACTATCGCCATGGTTATGGGGTAATGTGGGTAACGACAGAACCTGATGAGTTTTAACTAACCCTTTGGTGGTTTGTTAATACGATTGAACGATGGACGAGTCAAAACACAGGTTTGAGTGTGTTCAAATAGAACGACCAAAAGTTAGTTTTCACAATTAAAACATGAACGATTTGAACGATTGAACGATGGTTTATAACACAAACAAGTTGAACGATTGAACGATGATTTATAACACGAACGAGTTAAACGATTTGAACGATTGATTTTTTATAGCACGAACGATTGAGAACAAGTACAATGGAACGATTGGTTTTTGGTATGTAAATAGATAACGGGACAGGTGTAATGTGATAAAAGCATTGTAGATACGCCGCTGGTACTTCTTATATATAAGTGCTTTTATCATTTTACATTCCGTGGCGTTATTTAGTTCACTTGGACGAATGATTTCAAACGATGACACACAATGATGTTTACTAAATAACATAAACCATACGAGTTTTATTACAAGAACGATTTACAATTTGGAGTACAAAAACAAATGTTTTAGTCAAGATTTATGGCAACGAGGTTTTGTAAACTACAACCAACTTGTTTTAGTTGGTTAATCATATTGCAATACAAAACACTTTTCAAATCAAGGATTTCAATTATCGACTCTAGTAGTCGTACGAGGTATTGCAAAATGTATACAAGTCATGGATCTGACACACTCACAAAACCTATGTGCTCGCCGGCATTTTTATGCTGACTTTATATTCACATATGTTTCAGGTGCTGTTGTTTGATGATGTTGATGATGATTATGCAGGCTCACGTAGGAATGGACGAGGCCTTAGTGACTTAAAACAAAAGGACAATATGTGGAACTTGTTTGTTTTACTTTTAAGAGAATGTTAACCACTTAATAATACAATAAAACGAAACTTTAATCCATGTGTTGTGAAACAATGATTCTATTACTCCACTCTCTGATGTTTCCGCCGTGGTTTCGTTGTTTTAACGCGGTCGGGGTGTGGCATCCTTACCTACCAATACCCTTACAATATCGTTAAATACAAATATTAAGTGATATATTCTTATTGGTTTAAACTTATTCTTTTTCTTCATAACATATTTTTACACTACAAGAAACGGAGACCTTTAGCGGCGCCACGTGTCGCCGCTAAAAGCCCTTTTTGTCGCCGCTATTGGTTTTTAGCGGCGACATGTCGCCGCTAAAGGGTCGCCGGTATAGATCGGCCGCTATTGCCCTTACTGTCGTCGCTATTAAACCAGTCGCCGCTAATGCCCTTCACCGTAGTTTTGCCTGAAACTTCACCGGAGAAGATACTCCAGTGAAGTTGCAGGTTTTCCGGTGATGTTGCAGGTTATCAAACACGACAAAGGAACATTATATCATCATTCAAATCTCATTATATCTTCATTCAAATCTCATTATATCATCATTCAATCTCCGGTGAAGTTGCAGGTTTTCCGGTGATGCTCCGGTGAAGATGAAGGTGTTTCGGTGAAGATGAAGGTGCTCCGGTGATGCTGTAGGTGATGCTCCGGTGAAGATGAAGGTGCTCCGGTGAAGAAGCAGGTGTTTCGGTGATGCTCCGGTGAAGATATAGTTGCTCCGGTGATGCTCCGGTGAAGACGAATGTGTTTCGGTGAAGATGAAGGTGCTCCGGTATCACTCCGGTGAAGATGAAGGTGCTCCGGTGAAGATGCAGGTGATTCTCCGGTGATGCTTGTTGTTGTTCTCTGTGTTTGTTTTGAGGAAAATGAAATAAATTTGAATATGAAGTGTGTTTGTCTAGGAAGAACACCAGCCCTTTGATCATGTATTCATCAAGGGCCAATAGTGAATCTTTATTGTAGCACACGGATCGACCTATTACCGGCGACACCATTAGCGGCGACGCCAGGCAATAGCGGCGACAACTGATGCTGTCGCCGCTATTGCCGGCGTCGCCGCTAATGGTGTCGCCGGTATTGCTAGCTGTTTCTTGTAGTGTTATAACATATATCAAATATATTAACAAAAAAATATACAAATTATATGTTAAGGCTATTATTTTAAGAGAGTAAACGAGCCAGGATATATGCTCGTGAAGTACTCAATATTGACTCGCTAAAAGCACGGAGAGAGTCAAACTTTAATTAATTAATAATAAATGAGCCTCAAGGTTAAAAAAAAAGCTTCTCACGAGTCGAGCTTGAACTTTAGAAACAACGATAGACTGAAACAAGCTCGAGATCATGCTCACGTTAATTAGACAAGCTTGACCTGAAGCCTAGTTAAAGCTCGTGCTTAGCTAACTTACACTATAGCCAAGACGAAACGAAATGGATACAAACTCCGTAATCTGTTTTAATTGTTATGGTGTATATAATATGTGCAACATAATAATTGTTCACGTGATTTAAGAAAAGACAAAATGCATAAAGATAAAGCCGGTTTCTTCTTAAATCGTGCAAACAAACATTGCAAAATATTCGTCTCGTTAGTAAACTCGGAAGGACAAAGGTAGTGTAAACAATTCTATTGATTGGATTGCAGTTCCCCTAGTGTTTCTGAAAATGTAAAAATAGGTCACATATTAGTATATTACTATAATTCATCCAAAAAAGTATAACTTGCAAGGACTATTATCTCTACTAATTTTTAATTGCGGATCCAATTTCTTAAAAATTGATTTAAACCATAAGATCACAACATATTTTATTTTTATTTGGTGTTAAATACGGAACCAATTTTAAATAGAGAACCGTGGAAATAATTGTACATAGTGCTTCACATATATAATGGGAGTTGGAAAGAAAGTTGTGTAAGCGGTTATATAACCACCTTATGTATTTAAATCAAAGAGTACAAGTGATCACATAGTTCTTTCGGTTTTCTACCTAGAATTGGTTCTTTAACGAACGGCCCCTTCCAATACCGAACCCATTCAATCTGGATTTCAGCTATGATGCAATTCAGACCAGATGAACACGAGTAAACTTTTTCTATAAACATATGACATAAATTTTAAAGTAAAGAATCTGTTTTCCTTACTTTAAATAGGAAAAAGTATTCATTTGATTTCTGGCCTTTGAATAATATATTCACCTTCTCGTCTACTACATTGTTCTTGACCCATTACTGTTATTAGTATCAGCATCTATTCTCTCCCCACTTGGATTCCCCTAAACACTAATTTGACTTGTGCTCTTAATCATTTGCTTTAACTTTGATTAAATTTCTTGAATATTTGCTTTCGTCTTCGGGGGGCGCAAATTCTATTCAGACTTGGTCCTTCGTCGACTCTTCTGCTTACATTAATTGATTCTTAACTTACTAATTGAGTTTCACGCGCGATACAATCGAACAAACTTAACGCATGAAAAATGGAAGATTGTGAGGGTTTATTGTAGGGTGTTGTGAGTGATGGGCATTTCCACTAAAAAAGGTTGTGAGTGATGGAATAATGGTTGATGGCATGGCGGAAATTGATTGGATGTTGTGAGTAATAAATGGATGGTGAGCGATAACTACCCCCACCCCCTAATCATTCCGTTTAGGATGTGGCGTGTAGACCCTAAACTTCACTAAAGCAACTCAAGTCGCACAAGTCATATATACGCTGAGATAAAACTCTCTCCATTCAGTTATTCATTCAGAAAATTTTAAGTGAGTGTGGAACCCACAAATTTTAATTTTCTAAGGTGCTTAAGCGGCATGAATTTTTGGTTAAATAAATTAATAAAGAGATTATCTGAGAGAAAAAAATGAGGTTTTGTGAAATGAAGGTAAAACTGTAAAAGTATGGGGTAGATACATAGCTTTTTCTATAGAACTAGTTGTGTAAATGTAATAAATTAAAATAATCGAATAAAAAGTAGCATGATGTTATACTCATTGTGTAGTTTTCAAATTAAAATACCAATTGCCCAGAACCAGAATCCAAACAACCTTTATAGTTAAGCATGCATACACATTCTTATATGTATATATACTTGTATTATGCAACTCAAGAAACTCAAAGAGTTAAGACCAAAGCATGTATAGCACCACCACCTCCATGGAAGAAGAAGAAGAAGTTCCAGATACAGTTAAACCCGACGACGACCACACTGCTAATCACCATATTCAGACTCATGCTCATTCAAAGCACATGGCTTTATACCCCATAAGGTTAAAGGTAGGTTTCTATCCATTAATTACCACCCTGCTAATTTCTTCCGAATTTATATTTACAAGTGTTTAATTCTGCCCTTTTGCAGTTCGAAAAGGTTGTATATAAAGTTATACTTAAGGGCGCGAGAGAGAAGGTGATACTAAACGGTGTTACAGGTATGGTTTGTCCAGGAGAGATGCTAGCCATGTTGGGTCCATCGGGTAGTGGTAAAACCACCCTACTAACCGCTCTTGGAGGGCGGCTAACCGGGAAACTGGCAGGAAAGATAACATATAACAACCAACCCTTTTGTGGCTCTACTAAAAGAAGAACCGGGTTTGTGACTCAAGATGATGTTCTCTATCCTCATCTTACTGTCACAGAAACCCTTTTATTCACCGCTATGTTAAGGCTTCCAAACAGTTTGACCCGAGACGAGAAAGTCAACCATGTTGACCGAGTAATAGCCGAGTTGGGTTTGACCAGGTGTCAAAATAGTATGATAGGTGGTCCACTATTTAGAGGCATATCAGGTGGTGAGAAAAAGAGAGTCAGCATAGGTCAAGAAATGTTGATTAACCCAAGCTTGTTGTTGTTAGACGAGCCCACTTCTGGTTTGGACTCAACCACGGCTCAGCGGATCCTGACAACAATCAAACGCTTAGCTACTGGTGGACGAACAGTGGTCACCACAATTCACCAGCCGTCTACCCGGATCTACCATATGTTTGATAAACTGGTGTTGCTCTCTGAAGGCTCACAAATCTACTATGGTCCTGCTTCCACAGCTTTGGAATATTTCTCTTCAATCGAGTTTTCTACATCTGTCACAGTCAACCCTGCTGACCTGTTACTGGATCTTGCTAACGGTAAATTACTTCTTTCTAGTTTCATCTAGTAGAGTGGGGTTCACAAAACTAAGAAAAATAAACTTTAATCATTACTAAGCATAAAAAAATTAAAATGTCAAACAGGGATTGCACCTGATACAATGCATGATTATGAGCAAGGTGAGGATGCCGAGGAAGAGCGAAAATCAGTCAGGAAAAAACTCGTCACTTGTTTTGAAACAAGATGGGGAACAAGTCTATATGATCTGGATGTTTGCAATTACAATCCAGAAATTGAAGGTTTGAAAAGTATGTATTATAAAAGAATATTACGCTGTTTAAAAGAGGTGGCAATTTCGACTCGTTAATGAGTCAACTAAAATAATGTTTTAAATGTAGCGGGTTAACGGGTTATAAGATTTATAAAAAAGATGTACTGATTTTTCAAAACAGGTTAGGTTTTTATCAAATAAATTAAAGATTTGTAATCATACTTGAAACACTAATTATTATAAACATATAGAAAATTTTTGGATGAAAAGTGTTTAAAGTCGACGTGACCTCACCCATAACGAACGATTAATCATTTTAACCCGTTTCTTAACTTTGCTGACACGCCCATTTTGACACCTCTAGATGCTACTGTTTGTGTATAGTTTTATAAACTAACATTGTTTAAAAGTAGGAAGTCATGTGCAATCAGAGCAATGGTACACAAGTTGGTGGTATCAATTCACAGTGCTTCTTATCAGGGGACTTAGAGAAAGGAGATTTGAAGCTTTCAATAAGCTTAGAATCTTTCAAGTTGTAAGTGTTGCTATTTTGGCCGGACTCCTATGGTGGCACACTCCGACATCTCATATTGCAGATCGTGTGAGCATTTTTGAATCTCAAAACCTCATCATCAATGTACAGAAACATGAATCAATTTACTAGAGGGACCCGTTTGCCTATAATTGCGGCAACTTGGGTTTAGGCTATATCTCAAACCGGTCAAATAGAATTTTTTTGCTTAAAGTATCCTAAGTCTATTTCTAATGCATACAACCTCCTATATTGTTCTATTCCAAGATTCAAATTAGTATTGTAATAACATTGTATTTGAAATTATGAGGAAACATATAATATAAAAGAAAAAAGACTAAATTGTATTTGTGGCTCAACTCGACCTCATCTTAACAGAAACTCTTTTTCGCTTGTACCCGTCTTGCCACCTCTATGATTTACACTAGGTGTCTAACATAAACATCTTTTTTTTTCCTTTTTGCAGATAGCGATGCTTTTCTTCTTCTCGGTTTTTTGGGGATTTTACCCACTTTACAATGCGGTTTTTACTTTCCCACAAGAAAGAAGAATGCTTATTAAAGAACGGTCATCAGGAATGTACCGTTTGTCCTCTTACTTCCTAGCAAGAACCATAGGTGACCTCCCACTCGAGCTTGCACTCCCTACTGCTTTCACTTTCATACTCTATTGGATGGGCGGACTGAAACCTGACCCATCCACCTTCATCCTTTCCTGGCTCGTAGTAATCTACACTGTTCTCGTGGCCCAAAGTCTGGGGCTGGCCTTTGGTGCTATACTTATGGATGTAAAACAAGCCACTACTTTAGCCTCAGTTACAACCCTGGTTTTCCTAATTGCTGGAGGCTATTATGTACAACAAATCCCTCCATTCATAGTGTGGTTAAAGTATTTGAGCTATAGTTACTATTGTTACAAGCTTCTTCTTGGGGTTCAATACCATGAAAATGATCTTTATGAATGCTCAAAGGGGGTTTATTGCAAAGTTGCAGATTTTCAAGCGGTTAAATCAGTTGGATTAAATAACTTAGCAATGGATTTGTCGATTATGGCACTGATGTTGATAGCGTATCGGTTCGTTGCTTATCTTGCATTGCACAAGGTACGCTGAATGAAGTTTACCAGCGGCTGGATTTTCTTGCGAGATGTGAAGATAAATAATATTAGATTTAGTAACATGTTGCCAGAATATTGATAATTTTCCTGGGGAAGTACTTGTGTTACTAACCCTTGTGGCAAATGTTTGCATAAAACTAACTCATGAGTATAAGGCAAAAGATAAAGAAATAATCCTGAATGGATTAGTTATGAATATGATGTTTGGATTGGTAAGAAGTTGTTTCCAAGCCATTCTATCCAATTGGTTAAAAAAGAAAGATGAATTCCTCTTATTTTCTATAAATTTTTGACAGCTCATATTAGTATTGATGCCAAAAGTATATTGATTCTTAGAATTCAATATGTAATGCATACCTACCGATAACCACTATGACGCTAGAGAATATTCTATGGTCAGCACAAATTTTCTTTACATATTTTCAGGGTGGAGTATACTTTTAGTAAAAAAAAATATCAAAATCTACATGTGGAATCAAAGTGACATGAATGTAAAACTTTATCTCTAATCTAAAGCAGATGTTTTCCCAATGTAGGCATACATATAACCGATTCAATAATGGCATATAGAATAACCAAATTGGTTAAGCTAAAGTTTAGTTGACAAATAAAACATGCGGTTGTCATTAATTTCCTACCCTCATAAGATTGCATTTCCAAATCTCTAGAAGGGCATTGAGTCGCTTTCCTCTCTTAGGATATATGGCATCTTTAGAATTGTCAAACAAAGTCAATGATTCTTACTTCCATTCAATGGCATATGTTTTGTCCTTGTTTAGGCTTTGCTTGATGTCTAAAGGTATCCTAGAGGCTAGAGTAGTTCTAGACTTTAGACCAACCTAAAGTATAAAACCAAAATAAAGAAACAAAGTTTTTTTTTTTACGACAAATGATACTCCTCTACACCAATAATTTTAAACTAGGGTTCTTAGATTTTATCACCCCTAACTATTGGCTATTGGCCGCTGCAACCCCCAACTAACACTTTGACGTCCGTCACCCCCAACTTAACACTTAGTCTGTTCTATCACCACATCGTTAACTGATCACTAACTTTTGATCCTGTTACTATACTTTTGGGGGGTGTCATAGTGATCTTACGAAGGTTTTAGGGATCTTAGGACACCCCAGATGTAATAAAAAGTTAGTAACTAGTTAACGACATGGTGACAGAACACACTAAGTGTTAAGTTGGGGGTGGCGGGCGTCAAAGTAATAGTTGGGGGTGACAGCAGTCAATAGGCAATAGTTAAGGGTGATAAAATCCAATAACCCTTTAAACTATTTCTTGTTGTCCAGATTTAAACTTGAGACTTTTACTTTAAGAGGTATGTGCATCTACTAAATGTGCTACCCCACATTGGCAAAAACAGCAAAATGTTAATAATAAGAAAAGAGAAGAGAAGAAAAAAGGAAGATAGGTAGATAGATAGATCTATGGACGTAGTTTTTAAAAGATTTAGTTTTACTATTTAAAAACGGGTAGTGTTAAAAGTATAGTATTCATATTCGTGTGTATATATACACACACTCTATATTACTCTATATTCTTCATATTAATATGGGTCAAGTTATTCTACAAAGACTTCTAATTGTAAGAAGTGTAAGAAGGATTTATAGAGTGACAAGTGTCCAATAACCTAAAACTAAACCCACTACATCACCACCAAAAACCTAAACACCCACCCCCACCCCACCCCACCACCACCCAAAAACCTAACCCCCCCCCCCCCCCCCCCCCGCAAAAAAAAAAAAAAAAAAACTATACGTCACCAAAAAAAACCCCAAAAAACCTAACCCCCCCCCCCACCTCCACCCCCCAAAAACCTAAAAAAACCTAACCCCCCCCCCCCCCACCCAAAAAAACCTAAAAAAACCTAACCCCCCCCCCCCCCCCACCCCCAAAAAACCTAAAAAAAAAATATAAAAAAAACTAAACACCCACCCCCACCCCCACCACCACTCAAAAACCTAAACCCCCACCCCCTCGGCAAAAAAAAATAATAATAATAATAAAAATAATAATAATAAATTTTTTTTTTTTTTTTGGTGGGTGAGGTGGTGGGGGGGTGGGCGGGGTGGGTGGGGGGGGTTGGTGGTGGTGGATGTTTTAAGGGGTTTTTTTTTTTTTAGTGGGTTTTTTTGTGTAGTGGGTTTTTTAGGTTATTGGACACTTGTCACTCTATAAATCCTTCTTACACTTCTTACAATTAGGATCCTTTGTATTTGATCCTAATCCATATTAATATTCATATATTCATATATACTTATACACTTTTATTGTTTGTTATTATTTTGTATACATGTTGCTTGGACATTGGACATTGAACTTGAAGCTACTGGACTTGAAGCTGTTGCTAGGCCACATTATTAGTCATTACATATATAAGAAGATAAGCGAATCTCATCTGACGGTTGTTATGAGATAGAATATATGATCGTATGGTGTTTGTCTGTTCGGGTTAAGTCTGAGTTATCTGAGTTCAAGTACAATATAAATGAACTCATCACAGAGATGAGTTCATTAGTTCAACATTATTATCAGATTCTTTCTCTCTCTCTCTCTTACGGTTTTCTCTTTGTTCTTGTTAGTTGGTTAGATCTTGTGCTGAGATCTAATCGGTGATTAATAGTTCTAGTTTGAGATTATTGCAGATCATCGTGTTGATGATCTGCATGTAAGAAGAATGTGAGATATTCTTGTTGTATTGTTGTTTCTTGTTCGTTTTGTTGAGAGTAATAAAGTTGTTCAGTTGATACATGTTCTTTTTAACATGGTATCAGAGCCATAGGTGCTCTTGATTCGCTTCCGTTCACTACTACACAAAAGGGCAATTGCCACCATAATTTGTTATGGAAAAACACGGTAGCAAAATAAGCAACATAGTGGTAACAATTTCCCTAAATCAAGTTTTTAAATCTCTCTCACGTCTCACACATCGCATATCTCCACATCTTCACCCAAATCGCATCCAACAAAACTACACAATTCATAATCGCAATCAAATCCTTCATTCATAATCGTTAATCAAAGCAGGCATTGCCATCAAATCCTGCAACCAAATCGTTCAGTTTAAACCCTAAGTTCATCGATTCATCATCTCCTATTTAGATTAAACCCTAGATTCATCGTTTCATCCGTCAATCAAGTCCTGATAACGATTCTGCTACCGGGGACATCAAATTAGGGCTTTTATCATGAACAAATCTAAACGATTCTGGTATGTATTCATAATCACTGTTTTGTGATGGTTTTGTTCTGAAATTGTCGAAGGAATCATTTGTGTTTTACTGATTTGAGATTTCCGTGGTTATGAGTTTTTGTGAGGTTGATTATAATGAAATTTATCAATTTACTGTTGATTAGCTTGGTTGATCTATGTATTGTTTTTGGATCTTGATAGACGGTTTAGTTAGGGCTTGTGTTTGATTAAAAGTGATTTAATTTAGTTAGGCATGTATAAGTTGCATGTATTGTTGTGATGTGTGTGTTTTATGGGTTTTCAGACTACTAAGACTACTGTAATGATGATGATGACTTAGGGTTCCGGTTTGTTGCTTCAACTTCATTTTGGAGTAAGCATAACGATAGCTGTAATGTGTTTTGTGTTGTTTGGTGTTTTGTTTTCTCAACCAAATAGATCACTGTCAATGCGATTCATGTTGTTGTTTTACCTAATAGGTTTGTGGTAGAGGTTTAAAATTATCTGTTTGTTAATTACTTAATTAGATCAGCATGTTGAGAGTTTAGATGAAAGGTAATTGTTGTCTAGATGCTTAATATGCAGTGTACTTAGAGCTTTAGATGAAAAGGCATCCAGGAGGTATTCTTAATTCATATGTTTCATACGAGATTGTTTTATTGTCTCTTACAATAATGCTACTTTTTTGTTATCAAGTATTAAGGTCTTCCGTTGTCAACTTCCTTGCCACAATAAGTTTTACTCCAGTGAACCACCTAAAAGCGATGGCAGTGACAAACCTTTAGGGGCAGCAGGTAGATAAATTTTGCTTTTCTTAATCTTCTGTAGTTCCATTTGGTTACCTAGACTTAGGGCTGTAAGCGAACCGAACGTTCATCGAACAGTTCGTGAACCGTTCGGCGGGAAGTTCGTTTATGTTCGTTCGATTAGCTTAACGAACGAACACGAACAAATAATTTTGTTCGGTTAGCTTAGCGAACGAACACGAACACAGGTCTCGTTCGTTCGACTGTGTTCGTGAACGTTCGGTAATATGTTCGGTTACGTTCGTGTTCGTTTGATTATATTAAAAAAATAATAAACAATAAACCTTTTATCTAAGCATATTGAAAACTTGAAACCCTATTTTTTCTTAGTAAGCTAAAATTTGGACATTCTAAGACATTTTTAGGGATAATTATGTCTAAGAGCATTCACAATCAAATCTCTTACTCCATCTTTATAATTGCACTAAAAAACACTACCTTTAATATTTTTTTAAACTTTTACCATTATCTTTTCTTTCTCCTCCACTCACAACCACTTTCAAAAATATTACAAAATTATAGAGGTGAACATTATCTTCTCCAAATTTTTACTGATAAATAGTAACTTTTTCTGTTTTTTCTCTCTCCTCCACTCACAACAATTTACAACCACTCTCATAAATACAAAGGTTACACTCACATACATATAGAGGATCCATTGTGAATGCTCTAAGTTAGTTAAATTTGATTCATCGTTTGGTGGTGTAGTAGACTAGTTGTGTTTTGATTTATCATTTGATAGTTGTATTTAACTACTTTTATCCAATGTTTAAGGATACCAATGTTTTTATTTTTTTTTATTTTAAAGTTAAATGTTTGTTTGCGTTCGTTTTGTTCGAGACCAGTGTTCACGAACTGTTCGTGAACAACTGAATTTCCTTAACGAACGAACATAAACATAAACTTATGTTCGGTATGCGTTCGTGAACAGTTCACGAACATGTTAATTTCCTTAACGAACGAACACGAACATGTCCTTGTTCGTGTTCGTTCGGTTCGTTTACAGCCCTACCTAGACTATTACATAAGTTTGTAAGGGTAAATATGAAATTAATCCTACTTAAGAATTTAGTTTCATGGTTTTTGTAGCTCCACTTTGTAGTTGGTGTAGTACCTGGAAAGGAGATAAAGTTTGTAGCAAGTGCAAAAGAGTACGTTACTGTTCCAAGGCGCACCAAGTTGTTACGGCACTGCTAATTTCATTTATGTTACATTTTTGCTTTTACTTTAATCTGTTTGGTAACTTTGGTTATACATTCTTGTTATTTTTTTCTTTATGCAGGCCATTCACTGGAGTTCAACTCATAAAACACAGTGCAGATCAGTAGAGCTTATGCTTCATCCATCTAATTCTGGGTCTACCAACTCTTCAGAGGATATACAAACAGGCTAGTATTCTTTCTCTTTAGGGGTACATTTTTGTTAATGGTCATTTGGGACAAGTAAAGATTGGTGATCTTGGGCTCGCTGCTATTCTCCGTGGCTCCTGCAGAGCACATACTGTTATCGGTATATTTAAAGTTTTGAACCTGTTTCAATGATTTGTGTTATATTTTATTAATAAAGTGTTTAATGGATTCAAAGTTGTCCCAAGTACACTCAAGTGTTAACAATCTGTTAAATTTGCTATTTATAGCAAATAGTTTATGTTTTTTAATAAATTTATTATTAAATATGACATTCCACAAAAAGAGGTACAAAAACATGTTGGTGGGTCAGTTCAACTTGCTTTAATCCACCCTAAAGAGTTGTTTTGACCTGAATCTATTTTGACCTGTTACTTAATCTGCCCATTTTGCCACCTATAGATAACAAAAATAATGTGGCGATTTTAACCCGTTTTCCTACAAATGGGTCGGTAATTAGGTTATATTATCTCAAATGGTACCCCGTGCTAACACTATTCTTGTCCAATTTCTTTCAGGCACACCAGAGTTCATGGCCCCATAACTTTATGAAGAGAACTACAACGAATTGGTTGATGTGTACTCGTTTGGCATGTGCATACTAGAAATGCTAACTCATGAATATCCATATAGTAAATGTACTAATCCAGCACAAATCTACAAGAAAGTAACATCGGTATGCTCATATTTTCGACCCAAAATGTTTTTCTCCAAAATGTTTACCTTTTTAATACAATATTAGTGTGTCAAGACATGATTGCAAAGATTGTTTTGTTTTGTAATATTATAACTTTTTTCTAATAAAATTATTTAGGGTAAGCTTCCTCGAGCATTCTATAAAGTAAAAGATCTTGAAGCGCAATGCTTTATCGGAAAATGTTTGGTAAATGCTTCAGAAAGGTTATCAGCTAAGGATCTAATGCTTGATCCTTTTCTAGCCATGGACGGAAATGAACTGGCACTTACAGCTGAATATATCCATCAGAAACCATTTATAAACGATGATATTGAAATTGAGCAGCTGAATTTGATCGGATATCCACCATGAACCAATATGTCTATTCCAGGAAAGTTGAATCCAGACGATGATACCATTATTCTTCAGGTACAAATTGTTGATAGAGAAGGTGATTTCATTTGCATTTGATCATTTTGAACCGTCTGCATGAAATAGACTTTTTTTACACCTTTTATTCTTTGAAATTTGCAACACTTTTCTTTCGGGGATTGTGGGATGTCTTTTGAAAGTTATGAACATTTTCCAAAATTTAATGTTAAACTTACTCCATTGCCCATTAGTATCGCTACTACAAAAAAGAGCAATTGGCGTCCTTGTTGTCATGCTTACTTGTTGCTGATCTATGAAATATGAATGATACTGAACACACCATTTGTATGAGATTATGTAACACTTAAGGAAAGTTGCAACTCGATTCTTACATGATGCATGCTGATGCCAATTTTTGTACAGAGATAAAGTAGCAGCATGTGCTAAGCAATATTTGGGAGATGGTGGGACCCACCTAGGCACAAACAAAGGCAACACGATAGTAGACGCCAAAGAGTTTTTCAGTATACACATGCCGGCATACTATGATGCCGTCATCAAGGGTGTGGCTACTATTATGACCTTGTATTCCAGCTGAAACGGGGTCAAAATGCACTCCAACCGTTTTCTCATCACTAATTTCCTTATAAACAGGCTCAAGTTCAAGGTAGAAATCCGCTTCTTCAGTTTCATTGAGTGCTCTACTGCTCTCTTAAACATAACAAGCACCTAACAAAGCTTTTGTTTGACTTTGACTTCAGGGGTTTGTTATATCGGAATGGCAAGGGATTGACAGGATCACTACTCCTGAACATGCTAATTATACCTATTCGATCATACCTGGGATGAATGCTGGCATTGATATGGTATATTTGTTTTTCATTGTTCTTGATTCCTTACAAATTACGAGAACTAAAGTGTCGTGTCACGTGTGTTCGCAGTTCATGGTCCCATACAACTACACGGAGTTCATCGATGGTTTAACTTATCTAGTCAAGAACCGGTTCATACCAATGAGCCGTGTAGACGATGCAGTTAAGAGAATTCTAAGGGTCAAGTTCACCATGGGCCTGTTTGAGAAACCGTTGGCTGATTACAGCATGGCTAAGTACCTTGGAAGCCAGGTAAATCAACTCGTTTAACCTTATTATGATAGAATCTATAGGGTGATAAGACTTGATTACTATTAGGGAACATTTTCACTTATCTTTATTTAATTTGTGAATTCAAATATGAACAGGAACACAGAGATCTGGAAAGGGAAGCTATGAGGAAAACGCTTGTATTATTGAAAAATGGTAAATCTTTAAAGAAGCCACTGTTACCACTTCCTAAGAAGGCTGTTGTAAAATAGACTGTAATAATATAGTTTGTTAAAAATTCTAGTGATTTAGTTTGGATGTTTGTATTTGGATAATTTAATTTGAGTTGTATGATGTTTTGATTTGGATGTTTATGATGAGGACCATCGGATGTATAAATTTTTACATTTTAATGGAATGGCGACAAGTTATAAATTGTTATGTTTTTATGAAATGGAATAGCCGAATGCAAATGGAATAGCATAAATGTTATCAAAACGGTGGTAAACGTGATAAAGCGGTAGCAAAAAGGTGGCAAAATAGCGGTAGCAAAATGGTGACAAAACAAAATGTGGTAGCAAAACGGTAGCAAAATGGTGACAAAAAAAATGTGGTAGCGGTGACAAAAAGCGGTAGCAAAACGGTGGAAAATCAATGGTAGAAAAGGGCATTTGCTACGTGTGCTTTTGCCACCGAGTTTTTGGTGGCAAAACGGTGGCAAAAGAGCAATTGCTACCGTTTTGCGACCGAAAATGTGGTAGCAAATACCATATTTTCTAGTAGTGGTTTGTCTTTGATTGAGAGTATCAGAAATTAGGGTATCTGAAAGTTTTTTGGAGATTTGGTTTATACTATCATCCTTAGTAGTTCTTGGAGTCCTGGTGGATCGAAGGTTTGCTGATTCTGGATCTGGTGTATTAAATCTTAAAGATCTATAGAATCTTGGTGTACCTAAGTATTTGCCGATTAAGGAAGTTGCTGTTTCGATTCAAGGTTCAACCCAAGAAGGTTGTAAAATCTTTATCGAAACTGGAGAAACCCTTACTAGGGTTTGCTATCTTGATATTTCAGGGAATTAAAAGTGGATCTGGAGGGCGTTGAATGTCTCAAGCTGCGTTAAGAATAAAGGATGTCATCCGTTGTCTTAGGGTTTGGTTGGTGTGTCTTACTCCTGGACGAGACACAACTACCAAAGCCTGCTTTTATTGAAGGTCTTTTGATGAGTCCTTAGTGAACTCTTAAGCAATTCGTATGGTTTGTAAAACTTGAATTTGAAGTCTATGTTTAAACAATGATGTTTGTGATGTTTTCAAACATATTTAATGGATGACAATTTATGGTTTTATCATATAGTTGTTGTTATGATTGAATGCAATGGTATTAAGAAAGTCACACCATAATCACGCTTCCGCAAAAGTCAGGGTGTGACAAATTGTATTTGATTAAGATTATGTGATTAGGGTTACAATATTATGGAGTTTATATAGAACACCATATTACAATCAAGTCCCTAAAATATCACTTAATTATATTGTCTAATACTCCCCCGAAAACTAAGCACGAGAGTGATTTGTTTGAAAACTAAACTAAAAACATAAAATAGAAAGATAGTTGGTATTCGTTCTTCTCCACCTTGCTTCGACCCGTCACCCGCTACTGCCATGGGTTTATTTATTGTGTGCAGAAATGGTCCAACCCACTAAGCTTGTAACATGCCCAACAGATCTGGTTCAGTCGACCTCCTATTGAGGGTCAAAATCATTGAAGAAACATCTTTTTATGTTCGTTTATGATACTTTCAGGGATTTGCTTCCATTCGTCGACCATCGTTGTGTGGTGGCGTCTGCGATACTGGGGTATGTTTCCTATCGCGTTCTTCTCCCGGGTCGCCAAAAGAATCAACCACTGTGGTGCGGCGGCGACGTTTAGGATTTTGTAGCAGGTTGTTTTTGCAACCCTAAAATGCAAGGAGGTAAAAGGTGCTGTTATGTAATTGTTGTTTGTTGTTGTAGATGCAGCGACTAGGGTTTATGTTAGTAATTGTAAGCGTGACGGCTACGATTTGGGTTTGGGTTTGGGTTGTGGTTCTTGTAGGTGGTGTTTGATGGTGGTGACATGCAGTAGTAGAAAAGAGAAAGAAGAGAAAACTGAACGCTTGTTGTTTGTGGTAGTGGTGGTGGTAGGGCGGTGGCCGGCCACCCTTCCGGGTGATTTGTTCCCTGAGCCCTGATACCAAATTGAATCAGGGAAATTGTATTTGATTAAGATTATGTGATTAGGGTTACAATATTATGGAGTTTATATAGAACACCATATTACAATCATCCCTAAAATATCACCTAATTATATTGTCTAATAATTATAAGTTTTCCTTAATTGACAAGAAGCACCGATTTTTGTCAGTCTATCAACTATAACCACATCATGTCATTGCCACAATTGGTTTTTAGGTAACTTGATAATCAGTCCCATTGTTACCATTTCCCATATCTATGTGGGAATTTCCAGTTTATTGGTGCAGACCAGACGGTCCATGATGTTCGACCTACATGTGAACATGTTAGGCATTTTGCTTTATATGTGGCTATGGACCTTCATGTCCATCCACAAAAAGGTCTTCCACCTTCGGTTCTAGTTCGTCAATAGGTTATCGGAAAGAGTGTGAGATATTCTTGTTGTATTGTTGTTTCTCGTTCGCTTTTTTGAGAGTAATAAAGTTTTTTAGTTGATACATGTTCTTTTTGACAAGTAGCGGGGCGACTTGTTGACCGTTTACCATCTATCTCGAAATTCATAACACATTTCAACTAATAACAAAATAAGTTTATCGAAAAAAATTTAACTGCTCCAATCGGCAAACACACTTTATATATATATATATAGGGAGGAGTTCATGCGAGAACCACATTCTCTCTCTTCCCAAAAACTTCATCAAACCTTCTCATCTATAACCAAATCACCGTAGATATTCAACTATACCCTCAATCACCGGCCAAAAATCGCTTAAAGATCTTCAAAATCGCCGTAGAATATCAACGATCGCCGGAGATATTCAACAATCACCGGAGAATTTCAACAGTCACCGCCGGAAAAAAAATCAGGCTAAAAACGAGAGGGTTTCAGGTGCGTCGCTTCTTTGTTGACTAAAATCATCAACTTTGTTTTAGCTATTCAGAATTAGGGAGTTTTATAATAGAGATTATAGGGTTTTTTAAGACTTTTCAAAATGCTCGATTGCTTTATACCCATTTGGGTTTTCTTAATGACAGGTACCGTTAGGGTTTTTTGTTTGTTTTAAATAATCTCACTTGTTAAAAAGAAAGTTGATAATTTTAGCTAGTTATGAATTTTCTTTTAGAGATACAGATTTGGGATGTGTGAAAATAAAGACTATAAACTTTTAAACAGTTTTCAAAGTGCTCGGTTTCTTCATACATCTGGCTTTTTGTTAATGACAGGGTAGCATTAGGGGTTTTTGGGATGAACACATGATCAATTGGGGTGGGGGTGGGGGGGTCTGATTTGTGGGTTAATTTTGATTGAGAAAAAAAATTACACTAATAGTGTGTAGTTGTTTATCTATACACAATGAGAAATGGTAAAACAAATGAAAAGTTTAGGGATAATAAAAAATAGAAGCATAAAAATGTGGGAAGAATGTTCATTCTCAGTAAAAAAAAAAAAAACCTCTGGGTGCTATAAATTGATCTGGGCCATAGTGATCTACTGTTGATTGTGGTCCTGTATTTGTTATCTACTGGTCATTTGTGTGAGTTATAAAAGTCATGTGGACCATATATTGACTGCCTCTTAATCTCATACTTTGCAGTAATCCGTTGTAACAGCTAAGGATAGCAAAAACAAATCCAACCAAAAAAAAAATGACCACGGGTGCTTATAAATTACAAAACCTTTGATCAACTATGCTTACAGATTAAAATACATCTTATTTTATTGATGTTGATTACAAAAAAATGCAGCTAAAAAGGTTCGTGATACCCCGGTGCTTGAGAAGCGCAAAAACAGGCAACAAATATGTACGTAACTACTTTGAATTCATTACATGTTTGTTGTCATGTTTATGTCTAATTTCCATAAGCTTTCTAAAAATAGTGACACCTGATACTAATACATGCGGACCAACAATGCGGACAAGGGGAGCTAAAAAAGGTTTAAATTTAGTCTTTTTTTTTTGTTAAGACATATTTTGTAAAGGTTGTTAGTAGTTCATGATTTATATAAAACTTGTACAAATGTAGTTAAGGAAGCGCATTGTGACGAGAAGGTACACAGAAGAAAGCTAATAAGTACGTAAAAGCATTTTTTTTCTTTTGATTGTCTTATAGTTATGTTTTATATAAATAATAAAACAAATATGGTGCCTCAGTTACACCAGACAGTGACTTGGTCACCCCCATGGAAAACATGGAGAAAAGAAAAAAAGGTACATTTTTTAATGTATGGAACGTTTGGTTATATCTTTCTTGAATCAAATATTTGTGTACCTGACTTTGTAAAACATTTGTAAGGTGACGGCGATCAGGACGGGCCGGCAACACGTACAAGAGGAGGTACAAAACTGTACTAGACGTGATCTTTGGGAATCTAAATAAATATATGTTTCTATACTTGGCTTCGGTACTTTAATACTAATTGTTTACAAAAATGTATATTTACAGCTCAGCAATCGCATGTGGATAGCAAACCAAAGAAAAATGTCAAAAGGAAACGAATAAGTACGTACACACCCCACTACTAGTTTCCTTCGTTATAAAATATAAAAATCGTAACCGAAAGCTGTTATCTTAGTTTCAGCAGATGGTGACTCAGAGATGACTGCAGATACAGCTCTGCCAATACAGGATGCAATTGGTGTAAAAAAACAAAAAAAGTAAAACATGAACGGGTGAAAACCCGAAGTGTCAAACACGCAAAAACGACGCATAAGTGGGCTAAAATAAAAACACGTTCGTCACCTATGCAGTTGTACAAATGCATCAAGTCTCTAACGAGAAACCAACAAGAAGACGTTAAGAGGATGGGTTTTGGAAAAATGTTGTCATTCAACATCAGTGGGATACCTGTGAAACTTGCACACTATGTTGTGGACCACTTTAACCCGGAAGAAATGGCTATTGAGATGCCATGTGGGTCAATAGATGTTGATGTTGAGTCTGTATATGACCTTCTAGGAATTCCTAAGAAGGGCATAGACATGCAAACTGTAACAGCATATTCAAAGCTTGATGTTGCTGTTGAGGCATGGAGGAAACGATATCGTAAACGATTTGTGGCACCGACGAATCTGGCACAATCTATACTCACAAGTGATGAAGCCAATTCTTTTAATTTCTGACTGGACTTCCTGATGCTATTCTTAACCATCATGGTTGAGTGTAACAAAAATGGGCGAATGAAAGAGTGGATTTTGAAAAGTTTACTGGAGATACAGATTTCAGTAAAATAAATTGGTGTGCCTATCTGATCCAACAAATTAAATCATGTAAAGATGGATGGAAGAGTTCTGATCCTGAATCTCCATTTTTCGGACCACTCACACTTTTGGCTGTAAGTGTTTTGTGTAACAAAACTTACTAACAATATAGGCATACAACATTTGTTTAGTTATCTTAACACTTTGTTGTTTTTTTTTTTTTTTTTTTTTGCCGTTACACAGCTACTATATGTCGACAGAGTTAAATGCACAGGATTTCCAGTTGACCGGACAATATACCCAATCGTATTCTGGAACAAATATGAACTGAAAAAAAGAGAACGTTTGGAGATAAAAAAAAGGTGGCTTTGGTGGAGAGGATTTGCATGAAGTTGTTGTGGTTCGACGGGATCCAAGTAAAACTGAGTTACATGCTAATGATGAAGTTCTGAGTGTAAGATTAATAATTATAACCAATTACAAAATAATTATGTTCTTTCAAAAATTAGTTAAAAACCGTATTTTATAACTTTGTTTGTAGAATGAGATTGCATCTATAGAAAAACATTTGGATGTGATGGAAGCAAAAAGAGTTACGGTGGAAACAAAATTGGATGTGGTGTTCAATGCTCATCCACACAACGAGCAAGTTAAAAAATTGATACAACGGTTTGAGAAAATTGTACACTCAAGAAAAACAAGGATATGGCTGTCGCCTGATTCCCCAAGGAAAATAATTGCTGGGGTCCTCATGTCACTTAACAAAACAGTGCAAAACCCAGATAATGATTACACAGAAGGTAAAACGGATAACGGATAAATCAATACCTTGAATATGTATTAAGTTTTTCTACAAACTGTAACTTATTTGAATTTTTTTTTAAATGCAGACCCTGAAGATGATGCCGCAACAGCGGCTGAATTGGCAAACATCAATGGTATGACCTTTCTTACAAACATATTTAGCTTTTTTTCATTCCAATAATTGTTTACACGAAAAAAGTATTCATATGTATTTGTAGCTCAAATATAGAATGCGAGATAACTTTTTTGGTAATACTTACTGGAACAAAGGAAATTGTGAAACGAATTTGGAAACAAGAATGTACTTATCGCACTTCGTTCAGATTCGTTGAGCCCAAAAACTATTTCTTACGTTCTTGATATTTAATAAATTTACTCCTACACGTTAACATTTAATTTAAAAGATGGATTAACAAGGTCAATTTTGATTACATTTCCCCGAAAAATAACAGTACCATTAAAAAGGCCTATGTATAGTAGTTCAAAACCTTAGTGTACATTTTATGGATCATGATCATGTACTGACTCTTTAAAACCAATCATTTATAACACAAAATAATGATAATTGACAGATTCGAATAAACACAATCATGGGAAAGTGCGAAATAAAAAACGCAGTGCGGCGACTGATAATTTACTAAAAAAAGGTAAGGTACAAAAAATATCATACACGCACGTGTGATAATAAGCTGTATAAAAAGCTCATTTGGGTTGATTGGCACATCTAAATTTTTTTAATGCTATTTTTTTAAACGTATGTAGCATCTGGCAATGATCGGGGGAATGGCGATGGCAAGCGAAGGAAGAAAGATGTGTCAGCAAAAGGTAACTTTAGTGATGGCAATCCTAACAAAAACGTTATGTGTGGAAAAGCTAACTTTAATTTCTTTATTTGAAATAGAAACTCCACTATAGAAACATACACGACAACATACACGTGCAGTAATTGTAGATACAAAAATAATAAAAAATAATAATGACATCAATCTTACATTTCTCTACAGATAAAAAAAATGTAAAATGTTTAACTAACAATAAAGTAAACCACCTTATGTATGTCCTAAATTGCAAACTAAACGTAACATGTGTGTATGTGACCACATTTAACTAAATAGATGGGGGTAAGGCTGACAAAACACAAGAGATGATACATGGAAAAAGATGCGGAGATGCCACTACAGAAAAAAGTGCTACATGTGGAGTCATAGGCGATGAAGAAAATGAGGCAGAACATCAAGAGACGATAACTGCAATAACAAGTAAGTTTTACATCTTACATATAACCCGTCACATGTGTACAAAAATCAAGAAAACCCGATCATACACAAATAAACTAACAGGTATGTGTGTGTGTGTGTGTACATGTGAATGAATATAATTAGACAAGAACAACGAAACACAAAACATGCAAGGATTGTTTGATGCGCCTACCTTTCACCTACTCACACAAGACACCGAATTAGGTAACTCATGATTCGCAAAAAAAAACAAAAAAATGAACATGTGTTATTTCTGTACACAACAGATAATCCGACTTATCAAAACCAAAAAAAATTGCAGGTGATGATGTTGATCATACGCATAATACGGAAGCTTCCGTACCAACTATGATACAAAAAAAGTGATGACAAAAATCAAGAAGGTAAGTTCTACAGGTTTTTTACTTCGTTCAAAAATTATAATAAACTTGGCATTTTTTTATTAAATACTAACGAACAAAAACTAAAATTGAGCAGGGAAGGGAACGGCTGAAAATGATATCACACGTAATGCTTGGGTAAAGGAACTTGAATCAAGGCGAAGAAAACCAGTTGGTTGGTTCAACCGCTCATGTGATGACCATGAACACGAAATGGAAATCGACATTACAACGGAAGAACAGCGTATTTGGGATTTTCTATTCGATGTGAATTACTCAATGTAAGCTTCAGTTTAAAATATTAAAATACTAGTTGTTACATTATGCAAAACTTTGGTCCTCTGATAGATTAGGGAATGTTTTGCTCCAAATAGTATTTTTTTTTAAATAGTCTATTATGTTTTAAATGTATAACAGCATATGATTTTTCACAAAACAGGACACGGGAAACGGTCATCTCCTTGTCTAGCGGGTTAACAAAAAAATTTGGTCAATCTGCTGGGTAAGTTCAGCTATAAAAGATATACGTGAAACATAATAGTCCTAGTTTCTTGATATCCAGAATCTAATTTATATATCTAACATTGTCTTACGCAGAGATGTTATCTTCGAGAGTATATACGGCTTGGAAATCACAAAAACGCTGATGCGCACATTGAGGGAGGAAGTGAAGGTCTGCTCTGATGTGGTTGATGCTTGGGTAGATGTGATGAATTATGAAGAACTTGATAGAACCAACGGCTGCCTGACGCGGATTTATTTTAGCACAACTGTCATAGTAAGTATTCATACTATATTATTTGATCTTTGTCTGTGATTTTGGATTTATTAAGTCTTTTGGAACGTTGTAAGTTTCCCTATGTAAATGCATCTTTTGAATTATTGTAATTCGGGGCTTGCACCACCTTATTGACACATCTTATTTGAAAAAAAAAACAGGACACCTAGTTATTGACGGATTCTACTTGTGATGATGATGAACGTATGAATACGTTCGGCGAAAGGATGGTCGTAGGCGGCGCATATGAATTCATTGGGATCAAAATGATTTTCTTTCCAATCCTGGAGAATGATGAATATTACATGATTGTTTTCGATCTGGAAAACAGCGAAATAACCGTCATAGACCACAAGCCTGATTGCACACCCTTAGCTGGCATTAGGGATCATCAAGATTACTACAAAAAAGATACACCATACAAAGTGGTTAGTCATTTTCTTTTCTCATAAAACATTACGATGAAAAACAACAACTCATACAAAAACTGATTAGTTTATCGTTTTTTAACAGAAGCATATGCTGGTCGCTTATTTGGAGCATTCCGAACATCTGTCAAAGGATAAAATTGCGCCAGCCAAGATTAAGAGGTGTGATATCCATTGGGCGACAACTGCACATCCAATGGATAGTGCAGTATTCCATATGCACCACATGCAGAATTTTAACGGCATTAGTAAACACTTTGAATGTGGTTTAAGTAGCAACTGGAACAAAAAGAAAAAACAGATTCTTACCCTCCGAAAAAAATTCGCTACACGCATACTACTCTCTGATGTGAATGTATTGAAGGGAAAGGTTCGCGATGCTGCATTATCAGTGTAAGTTGCTGCTCCGTATGGTAATGTTATGTTTTTTGTGGACGGGCCTGTTGTGGACAACTTAAACAATTTAAACTCGTACTTTGTCAGTTGCCTGTTTGTATCTAACTATTAATGTCTGTCGTTGATCTGGACAACTTAAACAATTTATGTGTACGTTTAATGTTACATTTTGGTGAACCATAAGTAAACTACTGGGAAGTTTGACTAAGATAAATATTTTCTTTTGACAAGCATACAATAAGATGTAGTAAAAAAAGGTGTTACAAAGCAATATTTCCGTTTGATAACTTTTTTAATCAATATGTGTGTTCTTTGCTGTAATAATTAGTGTTAGTCAAGCAGTCATAATTATCATTACAAACTACTTTGTTACAAAAAAAAATTTACAAAAAATACCTTTCTTGGTACAAAAAAACAGTACCAAAAAAAATGTAACAGCATATATTAAATTGGGTAACCTGCTATGCAAAGCTAACTACTCCTAGTTATAATATATTTTCATAAAGAAAAACAAATACAGTCTTACAAAAATAATGCTGCTAGCTTTGAATTGTCTAATCTGCAAAAAAAGTACACGCATGTACCAACACCATATCCAAGAAATATATCATAGTACCCATTATTATTATAATATATAAAGTACAATCTCATATAAATGTCAGATTATGGGGAATCTAAGGTGGACAGAAAGGAAGGATAGTTCTCAATTGTACTTATATCTTATCTCAATTGTAATACTCTTACTTATAGTATTTTTATAAAGAAAAAAAGTGAAGTCTTACAAATTAATTGTGCCAACTTGGAAGTGTCTAATCTGCATAAGTACATACATACCGAACACCATATCCAAGAAATATATAATAGTACCCATGTCATACCCATAGTACCCATTAATTATAATAATATATATATAAACAAAAAAAGTACAGTCTCATAAAATGCCCCATTATGGGGAATCTAAATTGGACAAAAAGAAAGCTTATCACTCATTAATGTTTACACGAAGGAAAAGGCATAAATAATAAAAAGGAAAATATGTGTACTTCTATCTTTATCTTATGCCCATTGTCTTTTTGTCTTATCTTACACATTTAAAAAAAGAAAAAAATGACTACTTCTATCTCTAACGATATGCATTGTTAGTGTATCTCTCTCATGATTTGATAACTATAGTACACGCATTTAATAAATCCCAATTGTCTCTTTGCGGTGTAATAATATGTGACAACCCTCACAAAACCAGGTATCCGTACGACTTAATTAATAATTAATTACTGCTTAATTACTGTGCTTGCTTGAACTTGTGAATAAACTGCTACTTGAATACTGATACATGTACTTACTTGCATCATACTTTACTTGCTGCCACTACATTATTTACATGCTGAACCTTAGTGACAAACATGATGCACAAAAGCACAGTAGCACTATAAACGGATAACCTATTGAACATGCTGATAAAGCCAGCATCAGGCAGACACTGCCTCTAAGGCCTGTATGAGCCAGAAATATTTTGCTACACTAGTGGTGAGTGTAGGGATACAAGGGTTGTAGAACTGCGTCTCTAGGAATAAGTACAATGACTGGATGTGCCTAAAACGTGCTCTAAGCACAAAACTCAGCACTTTACATAATAATTCAGCTTTTATCTAACTAATAAAGTGCCAAAACATGAGAAAAATATTACTAGACACTTTCCAAAGTGTCAGAAATGAGTTGTGTCACTAAAAAGGGTAATAACGACACTTTAAAGCTGTGTTAAGCACTTTAACGGATTACTATCCAACCGAACAACCGGATTTTACCCGGAACATGAAAATATTGTCATTTTCATTATTTATCTTTTTCTGAGCCAGTTAGGGTCCCTGAATACCCTAACACCCGTCATAACACACTACACACTAGTAACCGGGTTAATCACTTAACTTAACTAGATTAACCTAACTTAATACTTAACATTTGGTTGGATTTGAACTAGTACCCCCCCCCCCCCTTAACCAACCGTCCCCAAGAGGGGGGACACCCTTTGTACCCTTATTATTATTTTAATCTTCATGCTTAGTATCTAGAGAGCATGAAATCCTTTGGGTAATAATCTTGTGATTGTCTATAAGAACTAGGATTTACACACATGATCATTTACATCACAAACTCAACAACACACACTCTCTCCCTCTCTCAAAGACTTCGGCCGAACACCCCCTTGAGCACCCATCATATTTTCGGTTTTGATCTTCACATTCCAAGATCATTCAAGTGTTAAGGATCGCGTATAAGGAACCTTGGTGCAATCGGAAGGCGAAGGACCTCACTACATTGCTTTTATCCACGCATTTTTCGCTTAGATTCTTCCCTAGCCTCGAGCTAGTAGTAAGTTGCTTGAATCACCTTCTCGAACTATTTTGAAGTGGTTAAAATGATTTGTAACGGTTAAAACTCGTAAACATACAAGATGAAGCATAAAAGTCTACTAAAAATGCTATAAGTGATGGTTAAAAGCTCATATGTTGTGTAAATCATGTAGTATTTGATTTGTGTGATTATTTGGACCCGATCTATGTTGTGGTAGCTCGGATCGTCATTTAACCCGGGTTGGTCATGATCATGGATCATGACATAAGGTTGTTTTGGAAGTAAAAAGGGTTAAGTGATGAAACTCCACCACACATCAAACATGAACTTGTGTAAAAGCGACTTTGCTTGTGAAATAGTGTTTAAAACTAGTAGATCTACGTATCTACAAGCGGTATTTTCAAAGAACCAAGTATCAAAGAAATCATGTTTTCTAAAGACGGATCTTACACTAACACGAATGATTTTTAAAACACACAAGTGCGTAGACACTTGTGTAACACAAAGTTTTGACGAAAGAACTATTTTTGGAAAAGATGACAAGAAGTTGTAAAGACGGAATCTCCTTAAAAACGGGGTTATTACGAAACCGGATTGATTTATATAAAGATACACTAAAAGTAATGGGATTTACTTCATATTTTAGATAAACCACAAGTTCATGTAATTTATGCGATATACATATTTATTTACTAGCTTGTTGTTGTGGACATGGTTTTGATTAAATAAGGAAATTGTTGATTTGGTTTATAAAAGAAAATGATACGCTTGAAAGCGTGGCCACCTCCAGTTACAGAGGAAACTCTGGCGAAATTTTTCCAAAAGCCTAACACTTAGAAATATTTTCACTATGAGTGTTAGAAATACATTTTGACTTGTTTTCAAATTATAGATTTCGCCACGACTTATTTACAAAATATCGGAGGTGGGATTTCACAAAATAAAACGTGATACATATATATATTTAGTATATATTTTTCACAACATCACTTGTATAAGTGTTTATGATTATTTTGTGAACTACGTAAATATTATTTTTAGGGTAAAAATAATATTACTAAGTATTATTTTGGTAAAATCACATGTATTAAAGTATAATATTTTCGAGAAGAATATTTATGTTTTGGAGTTGGAAACAAAATATATTAAGTGAGACTTAATAATATATATCGAAATTATACGAACACACATGTATTAAATCCCCCATCCTTGGGAAGGAAAATGACTACCAAGTATATACAGAATGTAAACACGAAATAGTTGCCTAACTATTTCCCAAAAACTTAAACCATAAAGCTAAGGCACGGCCGTCCGTCTAATAGAGTTAGTACGTGTAGGTCGTCACATAGCTGCTTGATTTGGAGGCATACTTGGTAGAGACGCACCACTGTGAGTTCATGTCCCCCTTTTCTCTTAACTGTTTTCAGTTTTTATACTTCGGGGGTGAAATACATGTTACTTTGATTACAAGTACTTTATACATGGTATGGGTAGCGTAAGGAGGTTTACTACTTAGATCATGTGAGTGGGTAGGCAGAAACTGGAGGCCATTAATCCTCATTGTAGGACCGAGGGACGTAAGCGGTAGATCTATCTGGGTGTAGCGAGCCCAATCCCAGGCCCAAACAGAACGGACCTTGGGGTGACTTTGTACCCATCGCGAAATCTGCTAGGTTTGAGTCTTCCTACTTGCACTTCACACATATCAATGGCCTTGCAAACCATTGGTGATCTCTTTTTCCTTATTTGCTACATACCAGGGATTTTTATACTTACAAGTGTTTTACATACTCACTACACATGAACTCGCTCAACATTATTGTTGATTTTTCAACTTACATGTATTTCAGGGAATTAAAGGATCTGGCGCGGTATGACACGTTTTCCCGCTGCACTAGTTACGAGGTCATCCGGGTTTGGGGAATGTGACTCTTTCCTGGACAAGTCACAGTCCTTAAACTGTGTTTATGTCATGTTGATGTTTGTGTTTATTGAACAATGTCGTTAGGATGTGTTTTCGTTAAGACAATGTTATTGTATTTGGTTTTTAAAACTTAATCGAATGGATGATCTTGCATGGTTTTATTTCATATAGCTTTGTTATGGTTAAGCTATGGTATTAAGAAGTCACACCAAATTAACCACGCTTCCGCAAAGCCAGGGTGTGACAGCTTGGTATCAGAGCTCTGATCATAGCGAACTAGGATTCCTTCTCGAGTCTAGACTATGATCACTAGGGCTCTCACGAAAACATTTTTACTGCATTCCACTTAAGTCCAGATCCAAAACTTTTATAAACAAATGTTGAGCACATTTTATTCATTGTTTTTAGGCTCAGTCTTGAAGGCTGAGGCTCGGTCTTGGAGGCCGAGGCTCGATCTGAGAGATCGAGGTAGTTGGCTAGTGGGACTAGGAGAATTGGCTAGTGGGACTAGGAAGAGCAGTCTGAGAGGCTGGGAGGCTAGTGGGACTAGGAGAATTATTTGAATGCTTACTTGGTGACTTATGTGATTATTTAATTGTATGATTGACTGTTTGTGCATGTTTGTGTTTATGTTACAGACACTATGGACACCTCTGGCACAGGTGACTCAGACACCACAGGACCTAGACCTATAGTATCAGATGACCTAGAGCCTTCAGAGCACGAGGTTCACACATCCGACGTTACTAGCACAGACGAGGATGATTTTCAGCCCTTTGCTTTACCTGATGGTGCTGATGAGCTCGCTGATGGCCCTTTGGCCGGGGACCTACCGTTAGTGGAGATCCCTGCTCCCATACCGCTTGCTTCATATCCTGCTTACGATTTGCTTCTCGACGCCGACGAGGATGGCGACGTCGATCTGTTTGATGATGAGCCCTTAGAGGATGAGGTTCAGGGTGAGGCCCTTCTTGCTGCTGGAGATCTTTTGATGATCGCAGATGCTCCAGCTGAGGAGTCACCTGCTCACTCACCGGTCCCAGACTCTTTTGAGTATGTGGCCTCCGCACCTTCACACACCCAGAGTGCGCAGCACTTCTCACATGGATCAGATCCCGACCAGGCATCCTCTGCTGCCCCTATTCCTAGCTTTACTTTCGACCACGAGGATGTGGAGGATTCCGATCCTGTCTTTCCCCCAGGATTCGACCCAGATGAGGATATAGAGTTTATACCCATGGAACAGCCTATGGAGGATCCAGTAGACCCAGTTGATCCCATCGACCCTGAGTTTGATTTTGAGATGGCCTTTGATGAGCCCGAGCAGCCACTGGACCCTGCTCCTGACCCAGTGCTTGGGCATGACCCAGTTCATGCTGACGCACCTATTATTGAGCCTGTCATTGCTGACCCACCTATTGATGATCACCCAGTAGATGCCCCGTTGTTAGAGGGCGATCATGTCATTACTGCTGATCATGTTGATCCCCCACTTATTGTTGATGCACCAGTTGACCCTCTTGTTGCACCTCACCATGATCCTATGCCAGTTCAGTTTGACCGTGCACTTTTTGAGGCACAGGTGGACCCACGAGATGAGCACGCCCAGTGTGGGTGGATTCCTGCTGATGACGAGGTCCCACCTTTTCCCCCTCAGATCACTGATACCCGTCACATTGATACCTCCTTTTCATTTCCTCGGTTTACACCTCCAGCGCGACCTGGAGAAGGTTCTTCGGCTCACCCTTTTGGACATGTACCAGTATCTATCCCTGCTATACCACCGTCTGCTACTTTTCCCCCTGTTTCTCCATTTCATGTGGCACCTTTTGATCCCACCAGTGAGCCGTTTCTTTGGACATCACCTTCTGCTATGCCACCGACTGACCCCTACCATTCTTTCCACATGGGGTATACTATTGAGGATGTTTTGATGTCTTTTGTCGCCCAGCACGAGGCACACACGCAGCGCATTCAGGAGCTTGAGAGAGCCCAGCCGCCGCCGTGTCAGTGCCAGGGTCAGACCCACTCTCCTTTGCAGCCCTCTCGACCTTTACCACCAGACTATGCTGCACGCCTTTTTGCCCTGGAGCAGCAGGTTGCTTCATTCTTGCGTACCCAGAGAGCCATGGAGGAGGACTGGCTCCATTTGCGCCGTTTGTTTTACACTCACTTTCCCCCTCCTCCACCGCCATCCGTGTAGAGCTCTTCAGTACCGTATAGGTAGACGTTGGTGAGAAGACGGCGAATGCTTTTGACTACACAGCATTTTTGGAGACTACATTTTGATTCTGACTTTTGTTGACATGTATTTGATGTATTGACCCTGATTTGATATAGTTTTTGGACTAGGGTGATGTAGCCCTTAGTCAACTGATGTTGTATGACACTGTGATGTACTTGTACGCTTACTATGTGGTCTCAATATATGGCAATCGCAGTATTCTCATCATATTTGATGCTTGATTTGGTTATTTATATTCTATGACATGGGATGTTGTGTGATTGATGTTTGTAACATGGGATGTTGTGTGATTGATATGATTATAACATGAGATGTTATGTACTATTACTATCGTTATATACATACGCTATATTATGACCTGACTTATGTATTATAACATGGGATCTTTACTATGGCCTGACCGACGTAAACACATCTTTTAGAAGATGCCGCCGAGACGTGAGACACGCATGCCTACCAATGAGGCAGAACTCCAGCAAATTATCGCTGCTGCCATCGCACAATACGCCGCCTCTCAAGGAGGGACTAGTGGAAGCAACTCTGGCAACACTGGCAACAACAACAACCCGCCTCATGGTAATACTAAGACATTTTGGCATACCATGACCTAATTGGATATCTTTAGCAATGATGCTAATGCCGATCGTATGTTATAACGTATGTGCAGGGTGCACCTACAAGCAGTTTCTAGACTGCAAACCGGTCAACTTTGATGGCACAGGAGGTGCTGTCGCCTTTGTTCGTTGGGCCAAGAAAACTGAATATGTTCTTCGCATGAGCAAATGCGCACTAGATCAGCAAGTCACCTATATCTCAGGGCTATTCTTGGATGGAGCCCTCTCTTGGTGGAATCTGCAAGTACAGACACTTGGTGAAGCTGCTGCCTACGCGCTAACCTGGACCGAACTGAAGGAACTTATGCGCAAGAAGTAATGCTCTCGCGCGGAAATCCAAAGATTGGAAACCGAGTTCTGGCATTTGAAAATGGACGGTCCAAAGATCGCAGAATACGTTCAAAGGTTCCATGACTTATCGCATGTGGTACCCTACATGGTCACTCCGGAGTTCAAGCGGATTGAACGTTTCATTTGGGGATTAGCTCCTCAAATCATAAGCATGGTGACCTCATCCAAGCCAGCGACCATTACTGAGGCGATTGATTTGAGCGTGGCTCTTACTGAGGAGGCTATCCGCCTACACAAGTTTGATGAGATCAAGACGAAGAAGGAAGAGACTCACGTCGAGTCATCAGGAGGTAACAAACGGAAGTTCTCGAACTTCAAGCAGGGCGCCAGTGTGGTTGTTAAGAAAGGAGAGCCAAGCACGCCAGCTCAGGTTACAGCTGGTAGTGGAAAGAGAGGAAAGGGATATATGGGCACCCAGCCCAAGTGCAACACCTGCCAGCGTCACCATTCTGGCCGATGCGGGCCAAAAGTATGTGAAGCTTGTGGAAAGACTGGTCACTTGAAGGATTCTTGTTGGGCTAGTGCTGGCCGGGGAGGCCAAGGAGGATTTGGGAATAGAAATAATCGTGGTGGTATTGGGAATCGCCCACAGGGGAACAATGGAGGAAACGGGAATCGAGGCAACAATGCGCATCAAGCTGGTAATGCGAACCAAAACAACAACCAAGCTGGAAATGGAGGTGGAAACAGGCAAAGACTTGGATGCTTTAACTGTGGTGATATCGGGCACTTTAAGAGAAACTGCCCAGAGTTAAACCAAGCCCATGGAAGAGTGTTCCAAATCGAAGCGAGGGAAGCGCGCCAGGACCCCAATGTCGTTACCGGTACGTTCCCTGTAAATCAACGCTATGCATCCGTTTTATTTAATACTAATGCCGATTATAGCTTCGTATCGTTAGAGTTTAAGAATATGCTTGGGTTAGCCGCTAATAAGTTAGATATTCCCTACTCAATCGAATTGGCTAATGGAAAGTTAGTAGAAGCCAATGAAGTTATCAGAGGTTGTGTGATCGAATTGGGAGAGCGTGAGTTTGCTCTGGATCTACTACCAGTCCAGTTGGGAAGCTTCGACGTGGTGGTAGGAATGGATTGGCTATCAAGTAACAAGGCGGAAATAGTTTGTCACGAAAAGGTTGTTCGTATCCCAACCAAAGATGGCGAAACAATTATGGTTCACGGGGAGAAGCGTGATACGCCGTTAAGAATTATCAGCTGCCTGAAAGCGTGAAAGTGTTTGCAAAAGGGATGTGTTGCCTTCCTGGCACACATTGTGGATAAGAAGGCTGCTGAGCCAAGAATAGAAGACATCCCTGTCGTGAGGGAGTATCCGGAAGTCTTCCCAGAGGACTTACCTGGACTGCCACCTCAGAGACAAGTAGAGTTCCGCATTGACTTAGTTCCAGGCGCCGCGCCTGTGGCTAAGGCACCTTATAGACTTGCTCCGTCTGAGATGCAGGAACTGTCGACACAACTTCAAGAGTTGTTAGACAAGGGATTTATCCGACCAAGCTTCTCGCCTTGGGGAGCTCCAGTCCTGTTTGTCAAGAAGAAGGACGGTAGTTTTCGTATGTGCATTGACTACCGGGAGTTGAACAAGCTAACGATCAAGAATAGATATCCTCTGCCAAGAATTGATGATCTGTTCGATCAACTGCAAGGCTCAAGCTTTTATTCAAAGATCGATCTTCGATCTGGATACCATCAGTTAAGGATACAAGAGGAGAGTATCCCGAAGACAGCCTTCAGAACTCGTTATGGACACTACAAGTTCCTTGTTATGCCGTTTGGGTTGACAAACGCACCTGCAGTCTTTATGGACTTGATGAATAGAGTTTGCAAGCCGTACTTGGACAAGTTCGTGATTGTGTTTATCGATGACATCTTGATTTATTCAAGGACAAAGGCTGAGCACGAACAGCATTTAAGAGCTATTTTGGAGTTGCTGAAGAAGGAACAGTTGTATGCCAAGTTCTCTAAGTGCGAGTTTTGGCTACGTGAAGTACAATTTCTTGGACACGTGGCGAATGGAGATGGAATCCACGTGGATCCAACCAAGATCGAAGCGATCAAGAATTGGGAAACGCCAAAGACGCCAACCGAGATTCGACAATTCTTGGGTTTGGCTGGCTACTATCGAAGGTTCATTGAGGATTTTTCAAAAATCGCTCAACCTTTGACACTCCTCACGCAGAGAGATAAGAAGTTTGATTGGGGAATCAAACAGGAAGAAGCGTTCCAGATATTGAAGGATAAGCTCTGCAATGCGCCAATCTTAGCACTACCGGAAGGTACAGATGATTTTGTGGTATACTGCGACGCTTCGCGTCAAGGATTGGGTTGTGTGTTGATGCAACGCCAAAAGGTTATTGCTTACGCATCACGTCAATTGAAAGTGCACGAAAAGAACTATACCACACATGATTTGGAACTTAGCGCAGTGGTATTTGCATTAAAGATTTGGAGACACTACCTTTATGGTACAAAGTGTACAATCTTCACAGATCACAAGAGCCTACAACACATATTCAACCAGAAGGAGCTGAATATGAGGCAAAGACGATGGGTTGAGTTGCTGAACGATTACGACTGCGAGATAAAGTATCATCCAGGGAAGGCGAATGTGGTCGCCGATGCCCTAAGTCGAAAGGAGAGGATCAAGCCCATAAGGGTTAGGGCTTTAGAAATGATTATTCGAACCGATCTTTCCTTGCGCATTCGTGCCGCGCAGAAAGAAGCTCTCAAGGAAGGAAACCTTGAAGAAGAATATCTCCGTGGGATGGAGAAGCTACTGGTACCAAACGAGGAAGGAACGTTATGTTTTGAGAAAAGGATTTGGGTTCCTTTGTTTGGAGGTTTGAGAAAAGTTATTTTTGATGAAGCTCACAAATCGCGGTACTCTATCCATCCAGGAGCGGATAAGATGTACTAGGATCTTAAAGATTATTATTGGTGGCCTAGGATGAAAGGCGATGTTGCTGTTTATGTAAGCAAATGTTTAACGTGTGCTAAGGTGAAAACGGAATACCAGAAGCCTTCAGGACTTCTGCAACAACCTGAGATTCCCAAGTGGAAATGGGAACAAATCTCCATGGATTTTATTACAAAGTTGCCAAGAACGCCAAGAGGCCATGACACTATTTGGGTAATAGTGGATCGATTAACGAAGTCAGCACACTTCTTACCTATCAGAGAGAAGGATAATACGAGCAAGTTGGCCGAAATTTACATGAGAGAGATCGTTACGCGCCATGGAGTACCTCTCTCAATCATCTCTGATAGAGACTGAAGGTTTGTGTCAAGGATATGGTAATCCTTCCAAGAAGCTTTTGGCTCACAATTAAATCTGAGCACTGCGTTTCATCCGCAAACTGACGGTCAAAGCGAGCGAACGATACAAACTTTGGAAGACATGCTGAGAGCGTGTGTTATGGATTTGGGCGGTAGCTGGGATAAGCATTTGCCTTTGGTCGAATTTTCATACAACAACAGCTACCACACCAGTATTGGTGTCGCGCCATTTGAAGCCCTTTACGGACGCAAGTGCCGATCACCCCTATGCTGGGCTGACGCAGGTGATAGGCAGCTTGCTGGTCCCGAAATCGTCCAAGAGATGACAGACAAGATTGCGCAGATTCTAAAACGCATCGAAGCAGCTCGCCACAGACAGAAAGCCTATGCAGATCCAAACCGGAAACACTTGGAATTCCAAGTGGGAGAAATGGTTTTATTGAAAGTTTCACCCTGGAAGGGTGTGGCACGCTTCGGAAAGCGTGGAAAGTTAAATCCGCGCTACATTGGTCCTTTCAGAATTTTGGAAAGAATAGGGCTAGTAGCATACAAGCTGGACTTACCTGCTGAACTCCATTCAGTTCACGATACATTTCATGTATCCAACCTGAAGAAAAGTCCAACTCAAGATACCATTGCCATTCCCACCGACGAGATTCATGTTGACGACACGCTCCATTTCGTTGAAGAACCGGTAGAGGTTACGGATTGGAAAGTAAACAAGACCCGCCGGAGCAGTGTCAAGCTCGTCAAAGTTCGTTGGAATGCCAGACACGGTCCTGAATACACCTGGGAGCATGAGGATCGGATGAAAGAGAAATACCCCCACCTATTTCCTAAGAACCCTGCATCTACAAGCAGAACATAAAATTTCGGGACGAAATTTTTCTAACGGGGGGAGAATGTGACAACCCTCACAAAACCAGGTATCCGTACGACTTAATTAATAATTAATTACTGCTTAATTATTGTGCTTGCTTGAACTTGTGAATAAACTGCTACTTGAATACTGATACATGTACTTACTTGCATCATACTTTACTTGCTGCCACTACATTATTTACATGTTGAACCTTAGTGACAAACATGATGCACAAAAGCACAGTAGCACTATAAACGGATAACCTATTGAACATGCTGATAAAGCCAGCATCAGGCAGACACTGCCTCTAAGGCCTGTATGAGCCAGAAATATTTTGCTACACTAGTGGTGAGTGTAGGGATACAAGGGTTGTAGAACTGCGTCTCTAGGAATAAGTACAATGACTGGATGTGCCTAAAACGTGCTCTAAGCACAAAACTCAGCACTTTACATAATAATTCAGCTTTTAGCTAACTAATAAAGTGCCAAAACATGAGAAAAATATTACTAGACAATTTCCAAAGTGTCAGAAATGAGTTGTGTCACTAAAAAGGGTAATAACGACACTTTAAAGCTGTGTTAAGCACTTTAACGGATTGCTATCCAACCGAACAACCGGATTTTACCCGGAACATGAAAATATTGTCATTTTCATTGTTTATCTTTTTCTGAGCCAGTTAGGGTCCCTGAATACCCTAACACCCGTCATAACACACTACACACTAGTAACCGGGTTAATCACTTAACTTAACTAGATTAACCTAACTTAATACTTAACATTTGGTTGGATTTGAACTAGTACCCCCCCCCCCCCCTTAACCAACCGTCCCCAAGAGGGGGGACACCCTTTGTACCCTTATTATTATTTTAATCTTCATGCTTAGTATCTAGAGAGCATGAAATCCTTTGGGTAATAATCTTGTGATTGTCTATAAGAACTAGGATTTACACACATGATCATTTACATCACAAACTCAACAACACACACGCTCTCCCTCTCTCAAAGGCTTCGGCCGAACACCCCCTTGAGCACCCATCATATTTTCGGTTTTGATCTTCACATTCCAAGATCATTCAAGTGTTAAGGATCGCGTATAAGGAACCTTGGTGCAATCGGAAGGCGAAGGACCTCACTACATTGCTTTTATCCACGCATTTTTCGCTTAGATTCTTCCCTAGCCTCGAGCTAGTAGTAAGTTGCTTGAATCACCTTCTCGAACTATTTTGAAGTGGTTAAAATGATTTGTAACGGTTAAAACTCGTAAACATACAAGATGAAGCATAAAAGTCTACTAAAAATGCTATAAGTGATGGTTAAAAGCTCATATGTTGTGTAAATCATGTAGTATTTGATTTGTGTGATTATTTGGACCCGATCTATGTTGTGGTAGCTCGGATCGTCATTTAACCCGGGTTGGTCATGATCATGGATCATGACATAAGGTTGTTTTGGAAGTAAAAAGGGTTAAGTGATGAAACTCCACCACACATCAAACATGAACTTGTGTAAAAGCGACTTTGCTTGTGAAATAGTGTTTAAAACTAGTAGATCTACGTATCTACAAGCGGTATTTTCAAAGAACCAAGTATCAAAGAAATCATGTTTTCTAAAGACGGATCTTACACTAACACGAATGATTTTTAAAACACACAAGTGCGTAGACACTTGTGTAACACAAAGTTTTGACGAAAGAACTATTTTTGGAAAAGATGACAAGAAGTTGTAAAGACGGAATCTCCTTAAAAACGGGGTTATTACGAAACCGGATTGATTTATATAAAGATACACTAAAAGTAATGGGATATACTTCATATTTTAGATAAACCACAAGTTCATGTAATTTATGTGATATACATATTTATTTACTAGCTTGTTGTTGTGGACATGGTTTTGATTAAATAAGGAAATTGTTGATTTGGTTTATAAAAGAAAATGATACGCTTGAAAGCGTGGCCACCTCCAGTTACAGAGGAAACTCTGGCGAAATTTTTCCAAAAAGCCTAACACTTAGAAATATTTTCACTATGAGTGTTAGAAATACATTTTGACTTGTTTTCAAATTATAGATTTCGCCACGACTTATTTACAAAATATCGGAGGTGGGATTTCACAAAATAAAACGTGATACATATATATATTTAGTATATATTTTTCACAACATCACTTGTATAAGTGTTTATGATTATTTTGTGAACTACGTAAATATTATTTTTAGGGTAAAAATAATATTACTAAGTATTATTTTGGGAAAATCACATGTATTAAAGTATAATATTTTCGAGAAGAATATTTATGTTTTGGAGTTGGAAACAAAATATATTAAGTGAGACTTAATAATATATATCGAAATTATACGAACACACATGTATTAAATCCCCCATCCTTGGGAAGGAAAATGACTACCAAGTATATATAGAATGTAAACACGAAATAGTTGCCTAACTATTTCCCAAAAACTTAAACCATAAAGCTAAGGCACGGCCGTCCGTCTAATAGAGTTAGTACGTGTAGGTCGTCACATAGCTGCTTGATTTGGAGGCATACTTGGTAGAGACGCACCACTGTGAGTTCATGTCCCCCTTTTCTCTTAACTGTTTTCAGTTTTTATACTTCGGGGGTGAAATACATGTTACTTTGATTACAAGTACTTTATACATGGTATGGTTAGCGTAAGGAGGTATACTACTTAGATCATGTGAGTGGGTAGGCAGAAACTGGAGACCATTAATCCTCATTGTAGGACCGAGGGACGTAAGCGGTAGATCTATCTGGGTGTAGCGAGCCCAATCCCAGGCCCAAACAGAATGGACCTTGGGGTGACTTTGTACCCATCGCGAAATCTGCTAGGTTTGAGTCTTCCTACTTGCACTTCACACATATCAATGGCCTTGCAAACCATTGGTGATCTCTTTTTCCTTATTTGCTACATACCAGGGATTTTTATACTTACAAGGGTTTTACATACTCACTACACATGAACTCGCTCAACATTATTGTTGATTTTTCAACTTACATGTATTTCAGGGAATTAAAGGATCTGGCGCGGTATGACACGTTTTCCCGCTGCACTAGTTACGAGGTCATCCGGGTTTGGGGAATGTGACTCTTTCCTGGACAAGTCACAGTCCTTAAACTGTGTTTATGTCATGTTGATGTTTGTGTTTATTGAACAATGTCGTTAGGATGTGTTTTCGTTGAGACAATGTTATTGTATTTGGTTTTTAAAACTTAATCGAATGGATGATCTTGCATGGTTTTATTTCATATAGCTTTGTTATGGTTAAGCTATGGTATTAAGAAGTCACACCAAATTAACCACGCTTCCGCAAAGCCAGGGTGTGACATAATAAAAATATAAAATATATATACACCAATCACATTTGGGTAAACAAAAGGAGGGAAAAATCAAAAGTTCAAAACTTTAAAGAAACTTGTAACTCGTTAAATCAAATGTAAATCTACTAGTTGAAATACATGCAATATCATATATGGGGTTTTTTGGCGAGAAAATACCAAAAGCAAGGAACACCAATTATATAAGTTACATCTATAAATGAAGTCAAAATGAATGCCACTTCTTTCCCACTTCTTTCATATGTATAATATAATTATGTTACAGACCCATATGTTACATTTCCCAATATAATTATGTTACTTGGAAATATATAATATAATTATGTTAATTTCTTTCAAACAAAAAGAAAAAGTAAAAAAAAAATACTTAACTTCTATGTTGGTTAGTGTAGTACATTTAATGTTGATGTAAACTGATGTAAACAATCTAATTAATTTATCCACCTAACATCATTTGTTTGTCTATAAATTAAGGTGACATGTAAACATTTGTTTCATCACTTGTTCACCATAAAGAACTAAAAAAATCAACCTTATTATGTCTAGTCCAACATCACCAGCTAACTCAAAACGGGTTACCAAACGATTGCGGAGAACTCTTTCATTCGAACTCCAAACTCCAAAATCGGATTGCAACCCAGAGTGTTCTCAAATCACAAACACCCATTCTATTCCATCAACGCCGCAAACTGTTGAAGAAAATCTGGCTATGGATGCTAAGCTTATAAGTGACCTCCTTACTAACACTAAACCTGAAGTAACAACACATGATGAGATGTCGCTAGATGAGGCACTTTTTGATGTTGACTGGGAATCATTTTACTTCACTACACAAGTTACCCCTGTCAAAAACTCTTCATCTGTGGTGCTCGCTGACCAAGCAAAACCAGTCAACGCAACCCAGGAGACCTCCCCGGCGGTTGATCCAAAGACTAACGATGATCCTGAAGATGATCCTATAGATGATGATTACTCTTGTTACTCTCCAAACACTCTTATCTCGTGGGCCAACCACAACCCGTGGGAGAGTGAGCTTAGCCCAGAACCACTTAGCACTGAAATTGAGTATGGCACTCCAAGATCGTTTCTTGACTAAATAGTGGTGTTTATGTGAAGTTACTAGTATGTGTGTGAAAAAGAAAGTACCCCCATTTTCCCTCTCATATATAAGTGCTACTTTCCTTATCCTATGTTTGTGACAACCCTCAAATTTACATGTAACCGTACAGTTTATTAATGATAATAAAAGTACTTGATGATTGTGCTGAATCATTTAACTGCTCTCTGATTACTGTGTTATACTTACATGTGCGTGTTAGCATACTAGTAGTATACAGAAAAGTTACTAAATAGTCTGGTATGTTTTCCTATGTGTTAGGAATAAATTTCGTTACAAAAATATATGTATAAGACACCTTACGGACCAATTAAACAACTTAACGGAACAGTATCTGACCGAACAACCGGACATTACCCGGGACACCAAATATTTGTCAAACACATTATTTAATTATTTTTGGCTAGTCATGATCCCCGTATACCATAACACCCACCAAAAATCATCACACAAACATATATTATCAAGTTACTTACATTCTAACTACCAATTACCATTTAGTTGAAATTTTACATCAAGACCCCCCCCCCCCCCAAATCGGTCATGAGCATGTGGGACCCCACCAAGAATTATTTCAATATTTTATGAGATCTTTGCTTGTGTAAGTATCCATATTATGTGCATGATCTTATAAGTTTGGAGTTCCAAGGCATACAATCATTTCATATCTCCACCATATCTCCCCAAATATCACTCTCTTACCTCACTTCTCTCTCTCTCTCTCATTCTCGGCCCTCCATAGCAGCCACCATCACCACCACTTCACAACCATAAACATCCATCATCAAGTTCCATTTAAGCTTCAAAGGTGATACAAGAAGGTTGCAACTTGTGGAAGCTTCAAAAGGGCCTTTGTTCTTGCTTGTTCATCATCATTCCTTATCATCTTCTTCACTAAGAATCATCCCTAGCTTTAAGCTAGTAGTAAGTTCCTTATGTCACCTTTGTTCATCTTGTTTCATGATTAAAAGATGTAATATGTTAGATCTACGCGAACACTAAAAAGGGTTTAAACAAGAAGATGAAACATGATGTAATTATGTTAGTATGATGTTGTCTTGGGATGTTACTGATTTCTTGCTGATTACTTGCTAATATTGATTACTAGAAATGTTGTTGATCATATTGCATGTTAACGGAACCAATGTAACTCGCATTAGAATATAAAAGCTGAAAAATAGAAAGCTGTTTAGCGATTACAACCCACTTCAGTTGGCTGTAACCGAACCTTAACAAAGCAGAAAATATATTTTCTGAACTCTAGATTTATGTATTATGAAATACGGTTCTAATGACACTGGAATCATAATTTTTGGACTTCGTTTACTATTTTTAAAGGGTCATTTTGTAACAGCAGCTCAAGCTGCATTTTTGCTGCTGAAAATAGGTGTTATGTTTTTAGTCATAACTGGAAATCTATAATGAATCTGCTCATGAAATTTGTACAGTAGATGGCAACTCATGTATTTGTAATTACCCCACCGGAATTTCGTAAATCGGACTTTCGATGAATTTTAAATAAATTATTCCGTGGACTGTGGTCAGAAAAAGATAAATCTGAGTTCAGTCCAGAAAATGAATTTTTATAAAATATTAGTAATGAACTGGACCCCGAGATTTTTATATAATAATATCTGGATCGTTTAAGACATTCTGTAAAACTTTGGGAATTTTTAGAATAAGTTAACTATTTTATTAAAATGTCCGAAAACAGCCCGGTTTTGAATATTAATGCTGAAATGACATAAGTTGTAATTTGCATGTCTAAATGTCGGGTATGTTATCTGTGAATGATGTAATATGTTATATGTGTTATGTGCAATGTCGTATGTTTGCTTATGAACGGGAATGGATGGGAAGTTACATGGGCATGAACCGTTAAAGTGATGCATGTTATGTGATAGATACGTGTAGAAACTTTATGCTCTATTTGAAGTCACTAATAAACTAAGTGGTAATTATACTAGGACGTGATTGACCGACCTTGACTGTGAGCTATATTTGAGAGTCAAACCGAGCAACCGAGATGAGTTCACACCCTTACTAAGGCATGGGATTCCCGGTGGTTGGGAATGGGATTGGATAACTACTTATACTATCAACACTACTAGACTACTTACTACTGTCCTCGGATTGGGAAGGGCACTTACGTAAAACCTACATAAACTCATACTTACTAATGTCCTCGGATTGGGAAGGGCACTTACGTAAAACCTACGTAAACTCATACTTACTACTGTCCTCGGATTGGGAAGGGCACTTACGTAAAACCTACGTAAATTCACACTTACCACTGTCCTCTGATTGGGAAGGACACTTATGGATACAACTAGTCTAGTACATACAAAATGAGAAGCCCCCACTAAATATCGTAAAGGTTGGGAATCAAGGATATTGGGTAATACATGGTGATGAAACGAACTTACGATTCTGATACGAACTTATTAACTGAAAAAACAACTGTGAACTCGCTCAACTTTGTTGTTGATTTGTTGTTACATGCCTTGCAGGTCGTTAGGTATTCATGGAGCTTGCATTGGAGTGGGAAGAGTAGTTGTGGGGCATGGACAGCTGTGTGCCATGTTAAACTTTTGAAACGTTTAAACTTATGACTTGGTTTTAAATATTATGCTTCCGCTTGCAACTTAAACTATTGTTTTGTTTAGACACCAATTGTATTGTGTTGGATCTTTATATATTATTCACATGCTTGTTCAATATGATTGGTGGCTCGATCCTGGTCAAGTCACGCCTCCAAGCGGTGACGCTCCGCGTGTGGATTTTTGGGGGTGTGACAGATTGGTATCAGAGCCATTGGTTATAGAGAACTTGGTTTTAATAAGGGAAAAAGTTTTTATTAAAACCAGACTATAACCTGTACAGTGCTCAACAATCCACAACGACGCTTCGCTCCACGTGCAAGACTCAACACTATAGGTGATATGATTTATGTTTATATTGCCTACTTGCTAATTACATAGTACATTACTCATAGTACGCTTAGATAAATGTAACAACTATTGCTTGAAACACATGTGTGCTTACTCTCGTCTGTCATCGCATTTTCGCGAACCTCTCTCACTCATGTTTCCTTTGATATGAAGATCATGAGCGGACGCGTTAACATGACTCAAGCCAAGTTGGCGGCTTTAATCACTGAACAAGTTACTGCAGCACTCGCCGCTGCCCAGGCAGGAGGTCAACACGCTCAGCCTCCTGTGTGCACGTTCAAGACTTTTATGGACTGTCGTCCTAGTACTTTCAGTGGCACTGAAGGGGCCGTCGGACTCCTCCACTGGTTCGAGAAGCTCGAATTGGTCTTCGAGATGTGTGAATGCCCTGAGGCTCGTAGGGTGAAGTATGCCACTGGTACCCTCAAAGGCACTGCGCTGACTTGGTGGAACGCGCAAGTTCAAATGTTAGGGCTGGCAGCTGCTAATGCCACCCCATGGAACGACTTCAAGGAGCTGATCAAGCGAGAATACTGTAATCGTGATGACATCCACAAGTTAGAAGTGGAGTTCTTTAACTTGAAGATGACGGGGTCAGAGATAGAGGCTTATACGAAGCGATCCAACGAACTGGCAGTGTTATGTCCAACTATGGTGGATCCTCCCATCAAGCACATTGAGCTGTACCTCAAAGGCTTAGTACCAGAGATATAAAGCCATGTGACTGCTGCTAACCTTGCTACCATCCAGGATGTTACTCGTCTTGCTCACCGTCTCACAGACCAGGCAGTGGAACAGAACAGGCTACCTAAGCGTATAAGTGCTACTGTTACTGCTACTTCTGCTATTCCCAGTGACAACAAACGAAAATGGGATGGAGCCAACAGCAAGGGTTCGACTACAGTTCAGTCTCAGGCACAGCAGCGAAAGATTGATGACTACCAGAGTCCTGGTCAGCAATCTTCTGGTAGTCAAGGGCAGGGTGGATATCGAGGAAACCACCCATAGTGCAACAAATGCAGCAGACACCACAGTGGTCAGTGCAACAAGGGACGTTGTCTGAGGTGTCTCAAGATGGGTCATGAAGCCAAGGATTGCAGGAGCTTACGGCCTACAAATCAGAATCGTAAGCAGCAACAGCAAGCACCGTAGAATCAGCAACAGCAACAGGGCAGCAAAGGATGCTTTCAGTGTGGTGCTGAAGGTCACTTCAAAAGACACTGCCCGCAGTTAAATCAGAATCAGAATCACAACCAAGGAAACGGGAACAATAATGGGGGCAACAATGGAGGAAACAGTGATGGCAACGGTGCCAGGGGTCGAGTGTTCGTGATTGGTCAGGGTGATGCAAGGAACGATCCCAACGTTGTGATGGGTAAGTTTCTTGTCGACGACTTTTATGTTACTGTTTTATTGATTCGGGTGCCGATACCAGTTACGTGTCCTTAAAAGTTAGTCAGATGCTTAAGCGTACTCCAACACTCCTGAGCACCAAACACACGGTAGAACTAGCTAACGGTAAAAGTCTTGAAGCCACACACGTAGTTAAAGGTTGTAACCTCGTCTTAGCTGGTCAGACCTTCTCTATAGATCTTATTCCTATCGTACTTGGTAGTTTCGACGTTGTTATTGGGATGGATTGGTTATCCCATCAGCAAGCGGAAATTCTTTGCAACGAGAAGATTGTCCGCATTCCTCGTTCTGGTGAAGAACCCCTCGTGATTCAAGGCGACAAGAGTGATGCAGTCGTAGGCATCATCTCTTTCCTAAAGGCACATAAGTGTTTGTGAAAGGGCCACACTGCCATTTTAGCACTCGTTACTGACACGTCAATGGAAGAGAAGAGAATTGAAGACATTCCTATTGCGTGATTTTCCCGAGGTATTCCCTGAGGAATTACCTGGTCTTCCGCCTCATCGCCAAGTTGAATTTCAAATCGAGCTAGCCCCTGGAGCAGCGCCCATAGCTCGAGCACCTTATCGCTTAGCCCCAACCGAACTGGAAGAACTGTCCAAGCAATTACAAGAACTTTTGGAAAAAGGTTTTATTCGTCCTAGCTCTTTGCCCTGGGGAGCTCCAGTACTATTCGTGAAGAAGAAGAAGAAGAACGGTACCTTCCGTATGTGCATAGATTACCGCGAACTCAACAAGGTGACCGTGAAGAATCGCTATCCTCTCCCACGTATTGATGATCTATTCGACCAGCTGCGGGGGTCGAGCTATTACTCTAAGATTGATTTGAGATCAGGGTACCATCAGCTGAGAGTCCGAGATCAGGACGTCTCTAAAACAGCATTCAGAACTCGTTACGGCCATTACGAGTTTCTGGTTATGCCTTTCGGATTAACGAATGCACCTGCAGTCTTCATGGATCTCATGAACCGAGTGTGCAAGCCGTATCTGGATAAGTTTGTCATAGTGTTCATCGACGACATCCTGATCTATTCTAAGAGTCAGGAGGAACACGAGCAACATCTGAGGCTTATTCTGGAACTTCTTCGAAAAGAGCAGTTGTATGCCAAGTTTTCGAAATGTGACTTCTGGCTTCGCGAAGTCCACTTTCTAGGCCACGTAGTAAACAAGGATGGGATTCATGTTGATCCATCCAAGGTTGACTCGATCAAGAACTGGCCTGCACCCCGCACACCAACAGAAATCCGCCAATTCTTGGGTCTGGCGGGCTACTACAGACGATTTATCAAGGATTTCTCAAGGATTGTGCAACCTCTCACTTCACTGACTCAGAAGGGTGTCACCTATCGTTGGGGTGATGCACAGGAGTCCGCATTTCAGCACTTGAAAGATAGACTTTGTAGCGCACCTATTCTCTCATTTCCTGAAGGCACATATGATTTTGTGGTTTATTGCGACGCATCCATACAAGGACTGGGTTGCGTGTTGATGCAACGTGACAAGGTCATTGCCTACGCATCGCGCCAACTTAAGGTTCACGGAAGGAACTACACTACGCACGACTTGGAACTGGGAGCAGTTGTTTTCGCACTTAAGATATGGAGACATTACCTGTACGGTACCAAGTGCACCATTTACACCGATCACAGGAGTCTCGAGCATATCTTCAAGCAAAAGGAGTTAAATATGCGACAACGTCGATGGGTCGAGCTCTTGAACGATTATGAATGTGCGATCAAATACCATCCAGGCAAAGCCAATGTTGTGGCCGACGCCCTTAGTCGAAAGGATACTATACCTAAGCGTGTACGTGCGTTACAGCTTACCATCCAATCCAACCTTCCCGCTCAGATTCGAGATGCTCAAGCTGAAGCATTGAAAGCAGAAAACATCAGGGCTGAATCCTTAAGAGGATCGAGGCAGCGCCTAGAATGAAAGGAAGACGGCGCCTACTATGTTAACGGACGCATCTGGGTTCCACTTTACGGAAACTTACGCGAGCTTGTGATGTACGAAGCGCACAAGTCTCGTTATTCGATACACCCTGGTTCGGATAAGATGTACCACGATCTCAGAACTACATATTGGTGGCCTGGTATGAAAGCCCACATAGCAACCTACGTTAGCAAATGTCAGACTTGTGCGAGAGTCAAGACTGAATATCAGAAACCCTCAGGCCTACTCCAACAACCAGAGATACCACAATGGAAATGGGAGCAAATTTCCATCGATTTTGTTACTGGTCTGCCTAGATCTCAACGCGGAAATGATACCATTTGGGTGATCGTGGATCGACTGACCAAGTCTGCACATTTTCTAGTTATCAAGGAAACCGACAAGTTTTCTACTCTAGCAGACATCTACCTAAAGGAAGTGGTATCAAGGCACGGAGTGCCAACCTCTATTATCTCTGATCGTGATGCACGTTTTACTTCTGAACTGTGGCAAGCAATGCACAAATCTTTTGGCTCACGATTAGACATGAGCACAGCTTACCACCCGCAAACGGATGGGCAGTCTGAACGCACCATCCAAACCCTAGAGGACATGTTGCGGGCATGTGTAATCGATTTTGGTTATGGCTGGGAAAAGCACATCCCGTTAGTGGAGTTTTCGTATAACAACAGCTACCACACCAGCATCCAAGCCACTCCGTTTGAGGCATTGTACGGACGTAAATGCCGATCACCTCTCTGTTGGGCAGAAGTCGGTGACAGTCAAATCACTGGCCCAGAACTCGTAGTAGATACAACAGAAAGAATTGCCCAGATACGACAACGAATGACGGCAGCACGTGACCATCAGAAAAGCTATGCTGATAAGGGAAGAAAGCCACTCGAGTTCCAGGTTGGGGACCGGGTGCTACTCAAAGTCTCACCTTGGAAAGGTGTAGTCCGTTTTGGAAAAAGGGGCAAACTCAATCCGCGATATGTCAGACCGTTCGAAATCATAGAGAAAATAGGCAAAGTGGCCTACAAACTGGATCTACCAGCAGAACTCAGTGCAGTTCACAATGTTTTTCACGTGTCAAATCTGAAGAAGTGTCTGTCAGATGAGACCCTTATAGTTCCTTTGAAGGAGCTCACTATCGACGACCAGTTGCGATTCGTCGAGGAACCAGTTGAAATCACGGATCGAGATGTTAAGATTCTCAAGCGTACCACGATACCTCTGGTCCGAGTTCGTTGGAATGCTCGTCGTGGCCTAGAGTATACCTGGGAACGAGAAGACCAAATGAAACTTAGATATCCCCAGTTGTTCGGAAACAGTGCAACCTCTACTGAGGCTGAAGCTACTGCAGAATTTCGGGACGAAATTCCAAATCAACGGGGGGATGATGTGACACCCCAGGAAAACCAGTAAACACCGCAACTTAACTAGCTTCCTCAGTAACTACGCATTAAATTTCGGGATGAAATTCTCTTAACAGGGGGAGAATGTGACAACCCTCAAATTTACATGTAACCGTACAGTTTATTAATTATAATAAAAGTACTTGATGACTGTGCTGAATCATTTAACTGCTCTCTGATTACTGTGTTATACTTACATGTGCGTGTTAGCATACTAGTAGTATACAGAAAAGTTACTAAATAGTCCGGTATGTTTTCCTATGTGTTAGGAATAAATTTCGTTACAAAAATATATGTATAAGACGCCTTACGGAACAATTAAACAACTTAACGGAACAGTATCCGACCGAACAACCGGACATTACCCGGGACACCAAATATTTGTCAAACACATTATTTAATTATTTTTGGCTAGTCATGATCCCCGTATACCATAACACCCACCAAAAATCATCACACAAACATATATTATCAAGTTACTTACATTCTAACTACCAATTACCATTTAGTTGAAATTTTACATCAAGACCCCACCCCCCCCCCCCCAAATCGGTCATGAGCATGTGGGACCCCACCAAGATTTATTTCAATATTTTATGAGATCTTTGCTTGTGTAAGTATCCATATTATGTGCATGATCTTATAAGTTTGGAGTTCCAAGGCATACAATCATTTCATATCTCCACCATATCTCCCCAAAGATCACTCTCTCACCTCACTTCTCTCTCTCTCATTCTCGGCCCTCCATAGCAGCCACCATCACCACCACTTCACAACCATAAACATCCATCATCAAGTTCCATTTAAGCTTCAAAGGTGATACAAGAAGGTTGCAACTTGTGGAAGCTTCAAAAGGGCCTTTGTTCTTGCTTGTTCATCATCATTCCTTATCATCTTCTTCACTAAGAATCATCCCTAGCTTTAAGCTAGTAGTAAGTTCCTTATGTCACCTTTGTTCATCTTGTTTCATGATTAAAAGATGTAATATGTTAGATCTACGCGAACACTAAAAAGGGTTTAAACAAGAAGATGAAACATGATGTAATTATGTTAGTATGATGTTGTCTTGGGATGTTACTGATTTCTTGCTGATTACTTGCTAATATTGATTACTAGAAATGTTGTTGATCATATTGCATGTTAACGGAACCAATGTAACTCGCATTAGAATGTAAAAGCTGAAAAACAGAAAGCTGTTTAGCGATTACAGCCCACTTCAGTTGGCTGTAACCGAACCTTAACAAAGCAGAAAATGTATTTTCTGAACTCTAGATTTATGTATTATGAAATACGGTTCTAATTGCACTAGAATCATAATTTTTGGACTTCGTTTACTATTTTTATAGGGTCATTTTGTAACAGCAGCTCAAGCTGCATTTTTGCTGCAGAAAATAGGTGTTATGTTTTTTGTCATAACTGGAAATCTATAATGAATCTGCTCAAGAAATTTGTACAATAGATGGAAACTGATGTATTTGTAATTACCCCACTGGAATTTCGTAAATCGGACTCTCGATGAATTTTAAATAAATTATTCTGTGGACTGTGGTCAGAAAAAGATAAATCTGAGTTCAGTCCGGAAAATGAATTTTTATAAAATATTGGTAATGAACTGGACCCCGAGATTTTTATACAATAATATTTGGATCGTTTAAGACATTCTGTAAAAATTTGGGAATTTTTGGAATAAGTTAACTATTTTATTAAAATGTCCGAAAACAGCCCGGTTTTGAATATTAATGCTGAAATGACATAAGTTGTAATTTGCATGTCTAAATGTCGGGTATGTTATCTGTGAATGATGTAATATGTTATATGTGTTATGTGCAATTTCGTATGTTTGCTTATGAACGGGAATGGATGGGAAGTTACATGGGCATGAACCGTTAAAGTGATGCATGTTATGTGATAGATACGTGTAGAAACTTTATGCTCTATTTGAAGTCACTAATAAACTAAGTGGTAATTATACTAGGACGTGATTGATCGACCTTGACTGCTAGCTTTATTTGAGAGTCAAACCGAGCAACCGAGGTGAGTTCACACCCTAACTAAGGCATGGGATTCCCGGTGGTTGGGAATGGGATTGGATAACTACTTATACTATCAACACTACTAGACTACTTACTACTATCCTCGGATTGGGAAGGGCACTTACGTAAAACCTACGTAAACTCATACTTACTACTGTCCTCGGATTGGGAAGGGCACTTACGTAAAACCTACGTAAACTCATTCTTACTACTGTCCTCGGATTGGGAAGGGCACTTACATAAAACCTACGTAAATTCACACTTACCACTGTCCTCGGATTGGAAAGGACACTTATGGATACAACTAGTCTAGTACATACAAAATGGGAAGCCCCCACTAAATATCGTAAAGGTTGGGAATCAAGGATAATGGGTAATACATGGTGATGAAACGAACTTACGATTCTGATACGAACTTATTAACTGAACAACCAACTGTGAACTCGCTCAACTTTGTTGTTGATTTGTTGTTACATGCCTTGCAGGTCGTTAGGTACTCATGGAGCTTGCATTGGAGTGGCAAGAGTCGTTGTGGGGAATGGACAACTGTGTGCCATGCTAAACTTTTGAAACGTTTAAACTTATGACTTGGTTTTAAATATTATGCTTCCGCTTGCAACTTAAACTATTGTTTTGTTTAGACACCAATTGTATTGTGTTGGATCTTTATATATTATTCACATGCTTATTCAACATGATTGGTGGCTCGATCCTGGTCAAGTCACGCCTCCAAGCGGTGACGCTCCGCGTGTGGATTTTTGGGGGTGTGACAATGTTATCCTATGTACTTCACCATATCTAGTGTTAAAGTTATTATGTACTCAACTAGGGCTACTGAACTATTCTGTTAAATCTATGTTTTCAATGTATGTTATTAAAAAAATCGTGTCATTATTATAAGATTTCAACAAATACTGACTTCTAAACATAAAAAAAAACTTACATAAGTTACACCCTTTAGGAAAAAAAATAATAAATAAAAAAGAGTAACATGATCAAATCTAAAAAAGAGATTCAAGCAACCATCAACAAAAGCACATAATCAAAAACACACATACAGCAAAAATGTACAAAAACCTTAGATAAAAAAATGTAACACGGTACGTAAGCACGTGCATACATACAACAAAAAATGTACAAAAATCTCAGAGAAAAAAAATGTAACACGGTACGTACGCACATGATCACACACACGTACAGCAAAAATGTACAAAAAACTCAGAGAAAAACAAAATGTAACATGGTCAAAACATAACCAATTTATTTCTCAGATTCAACACAGGAAAAATCTACAAAAATCTAAGAGAAAAAAAAATGTAACATGGTAAAACCAAAACCAACAAATCCATAACGTAGAAAATTCTCATGTTCAACCAAACATCAATAAGTACATACTACCGAGGATAATCCAACTAAGTACCACATATTTCTTAATCTCAACAAACAATGGCAAAACCCTCAACAAACAATGCTAACAAGTAAGCTGCCAATCACTAACGCTAATATCAGTAACCATATAACCCTCTTCTTCTTCCGGATTTCTTGCTCACGGGCAAAGAGTTCAGCTTGTAGGTTATTGATGTTCCTCAAAAGACCTGGTATAATCCTAGTTGACCTTAGGCACATCGGTGGGTCGACCCAACCAATGAAAGGGCAGTTGCTAGGCTACATTAAAATAATGGGCATAAAACCCGATTAGAACATACATTTACTTATTAAAACAGGGTTCGAATTTTTTACCTTAAACGGACATGAATAGAACCTTCTTCCTGGGTTGTCATCTGTCCATGATGTCCGGATGGTAGCAATCCTCCCACATGAACACCTTTTCATCTTTTTTTGAGGGGTAGATGAGGCTCAGATTGATGAATTGTAAAGAAAAAAGAGAGATAAGAAAATCATATATTTGAATATAGTTGGAGTAGTTGGAGATGGAGATAGTTGGAAGCCTATAGTTGGAATGATGATCTATGACATCCATCTAGAACAAAAGATATGTACCAAGAATTTGTGGGCCCCAGTATAAACATATTCTTTTTTCATTACCCACATCCATACACTTCTTTCTTTTTCTACTTCTTATTACTTTTTTCTTTTGTTAGCATGGGGCCTACCCATAGAAAGAGTTTTACGACCACATTTGTACTTGTATAACAGAAAAAAAATTCATCCCAAGAAAGAAGTAACAACACACAAACTAGAGAGTTTTTTTTTTCATTACATATTACACCACAAAAAAATACAAAATCATTAGACACATAAATTACTCCTTAGTTAATGTTCATAACCTGATACTTCACCTAATTTCTAATTAACCTAAAAACACACATCTTCAAAAACAAACATAATTAGAAAAACACAACAACACCTTATTTCTACTTAAGCTCCTTCATGTGAACCACTTTTTGCACTTGCATGGATTTAGTGGCACGGGGGAAACTGATATGTTTATTGGGAAATATGAATCCCACTCAATTTCACTCATCCACGAGACATCATCAACCCAATCGCTGTTTTTGGAATCATCAACATGTCTCTTTGTTGGGTATATTGTAGGCTCATCGTTAGGCATCACATCATCGGTAATGTGTGTATCAAAGCCAAAGGGTTCACCCTTGGGCACTACATTTGGCTCCAACTTAACTGTAGGGTTAACACTACGTATGTTTTTCGGTATTGCTCGCGCCATAGGCTTCACATCGGGTTCCACCTTTAGGGTCGAACAAAAGCTACTCCTCTTTCCGCGGGGGTGCCCATCAATGGTAAAAATCTTCCTAAGCGTGTGTGTGGGCATAGGGGCTAAAGGGGTTGTTTCATGTATATCGCCAACACTCACTGGAGTCGATACATACTTTCGAAGTCTCTTCCCGACATTAATGAACTCATTTTTTCCAAGATTGAGATCGATCACCTCAGCATCCGGGACTTTGGAACCCGCGGATGGCCTCTTGTGCATTGTTATGCTTTGGGTGTGATTAGTAGTTAACAATGGTTTGTGGATGTACATATTATGTATGCTGAAACTATTTATAATGAAAAAGTAAACTTTTGGGGGTGGATGGTGGTGATTAGATATGAAAATAAATGACAAATTAAATGCATCACTAGATAAAAAGGAGAAAGTAACAAAAAGATACATCTTGTTGGGGCAGCCCATCTTGTTGTATGTATTTTATATAAAATTTGTATCTACAACTTGACCATATAAAAAGTTGTTACTTTATGTATAATATATAAAATTTGTTACAATAACAAGTAATATTCATCCAGCCTTCATCCAGATATATTATCTCTTTAAGAAAAAAACGGCTTGTGTTTTATAAAATAAAAAATACAAAAACAAAAAAAAAAACTACAAAATACTATATGTGTTTAAATTTTTTTATTTGATTACTATTTTTTGTAACGAAATGGGTCATTTTCTGACTAATTATACATAACTTGGAATAAAACAAAACCAGAAAATCCATAAGATAGAAAATTCTCAGATTCAACACAGCAAAAATCTACAAAAAACTCAGGGAAAAAAATGTAACATGGTGAAAAAAAAACCAAAAAAACCATAACATAGAAAATTCTCAGCTTCAACCAAACATCAACAAGTACATACTAACAAAAATGTCGACAAAAAATGGCAAAAACCTGAAAAACAACGTTTAGTTTTCACACAAACACTGTGCATATCATTTCATAATGCAACTGATCAATTAAACCATAGTCATTAAACTGAAAACCATCCTACATACCAAACCCACATACATCCTAACATGCAAACATATGCATCTGCATCCATTTTCAGATAATCTACACATGCAAACATGTTCATCTACAAAAAGGCAGCCCAAAAAATACAAAAGGGATGATCAAAGTTTAGTTCCGCTCCACTAAAATGGAGACCAAAAAGCTGGCGTCATACAAGTTTTCAAAACACGCACAACACACACATCAAAATAAATACCAAATCAAGTGGACTCCTGTCTCGCAGAGCTTGAGTCCTCATCCTCGTTACCCGATTTATTCTTCTTCTTTTTCTTGCAATTTCTTGAATCATGCCCAGTCACGTACTTCATACATGTTTGGCAAAGCCATGGTGTTTTGGGAGGTTTGACAACAGAGTTGCTCGTTCCATCCTGCGATGCTCTAGACAATCGTCGACGTTTGCCGCATCCTTTGTTCCTGATCCCGTCTGGATTGTTGAGAGTTACGTCCCCATCTAAAGAAACACCAAGCAATTCTTCAACAGCAGCATAGTTATCATTCTTGGCTTCGTCATCAACTGGTCCTCCATTTAGTAACTTGCTTTTCAGTTCCTTTATCTGCTCAGCGAAAGTAGAAAGTCCTCCAACATCACTTCTTAATGCGTCTACACATTCGGTTACAATCTCAAGAATCTGACTTCTCGCAGCAGCTTGTGGACGTGTGTCAACGCCGTATCGACGCTCAATAGAAAATATACTTTTGGGAAGCACGTCCCTAGTCCAACGCTTAACAACAAACTGGGCAGGGATTTTTTTCAATATTGTTTACCCGGTAAACACAAAAGATGTGCCTACACAGATATCCAATACGGATGAAGTTGTTGCATGAACAAGAGACCGACTGATTTCTCAACTCAAGTTTAACCTACAAAAACACCAAAACACATTATTAAGCTTCTGTGAAAAAAAGCATAATGAAAGCTTAAACAAAAGATGTCATCATAAGGATACAATACAGTTACCGTGAATGTGTTGGTTGCATTGCTTCGCTTGTCCAACTGATTCACATAGTAAACACGAACATCATCACAATCCTCCGTGTTTAGAATGTAACAAAACAACTTCCCCTTGTATATCTCTTTTCTTACCTCTGTGAAAATTGCATGTGTGTACAGCTCAAAAGCGTGCTTCTCGATAGCTAAATCAGTAGTGTCCATGAAGACACTAGATGAGGTTTTAAACTCTGCAACACGTTGCCTGTAACGCTGATTGTCTATCCTAGTTTCATAACAAAGCATGAACTGAACTAGTGTGTTAGCACTAGTAGAGTTGACCTTGAAGCTTGAGTTAGAGCTTTCACATCTCGATGTAGTCTTCATCAGACAACACATTGGGATATCACGGAAGTAGGCAGGTACCCATTGGTCCCTAATTGAGTACATATCATTCAACCAGTCATGATCTTGTAACCCATATTCCTCCATCAAAAGTTGCCAACGCGTCTCAAATGTAGATGGTTTCATGTGAATACTCCACACCAAACGATGCATTAATGCCCTTAACTCAGAGTTTTGTAATAGGTCTCCATCAATCTATAAATAACAGGACCCCAAAGTTGTTAAAAGAGGTAACAAAATAAAAACTTCTCAAACAAGATTGATAAATTAATAAAACCTTGGTTGGAAGTTTTTTCATAATATGCCACATGCAAAGGCGGTGCCGAGCGTCTGTGAAAACCTCTGAAATGGCAGCTTTCATTGAAGGGTCCTGGTCCGTCAGAACTAAGTTTGGTTGCTTCTTGTGTGCGTTCAGAAATGATTCAAGTAACCACTTGTAAGACTCGGTGGTTTCATTGAATAGCAAGCCAGCACCAAATGTCACACATTGTTTATGATTATCAACACCAGTGAAAGGAACAAAAATCATGTTGTACCTGCGTGACAAAGAAAAAAAAAACAAAAGGTAATAATATGTTAAAGGGGGAAAAAAGTGCCAGTTTGCAAAACCTTACTTGTTAGTGTGATAAGTCTCATCAAAAGCTAACACGTCACCAAACACCTCATAGTTTATCTTGGAAATTTCGTCTGCCCAAAAAATCGACCTCAATTGCCCTTTCTCAACCACAAACTCATAGTAAAAGTCTGGTAAGCTCTCTGATCTTTCTTTCAAACGATCTATAACAAGTTGCGCATCACGGTCACCAATATAAAGCCTAACCGACTGGCTCCAGTTCTTAAAATCAGTTGGCGTGCCACGTACGTTGTGATGTCCACCCATCAGGGACACTAAAACTCTGTGAGAATCAATTGGACCAATTCTGTTCAAACTCATCTTATGGATAAACTGTTTGGATGTAAAGGGTAGTTTCCTTGAAGTCCTACTTTGGTCACGATTAAAACGCTCAACAAAGGGATGATTATGGTGCTCATGGAACCCTACCACTGTGCACATAGAGTTGCCCTCAGAAAACTTAACCAGTATACTAGCCTTGCAATCTGTCACTATGAAATTACTTTGCCTAATAGTCAAGGTTGACTGCTCTAAGGTATCCGTTTTACGCCTAATTTGTGGTTTTGAATATTTAGTACACCTTATGTACTGGTGAGTGACAAAACCCTTCCATCTCTTGGTTTGCCCCTTACGAATAGAAAACCCAGAATACACAGCATAGTCCTTGTACATACTGAACACGTCGTTCCACGTTTCATATACAGAACCAACAACAGGCTTTAAAACAATAGGAACATTAGAACACCACATTCTAGTGCCATTGGGTGTGTGGTGAACATAAAACTCCTCGTTCGCATGAATACCTACAAAAAAGGTCACGAGTCTTAGAAAACATTGTATTGTTTAATAAATTTTAACACGTATAGGTTAATTTTTTTTTTACATGTAACATTGTAGGGCAGCCTAACATTGTATTCTCAAAAACAAGTTTAACACGTTTCACTAAAATGCAAAAAAAACATGGTAGTACATTTTTTTATGACACCAAAAAGTGTAGATGCTGGTGGAATTTTTTATGTAACCCAAAAATGTAATCTCGAATGTTTTCCCCAGCCTGTTTTCTCAATCAAAAAATATAAAAACTTAATACAAGTCCAACCACACATGTTTTTACCTCCTACAAAATATAAAAGCTTGTTTCATAAAAAGTTAATACAAGTGTAGCCACACATTTTTTACCTTCTACAAAATATAAAAGCTTGTTTCATAAAAAACAAAATACAAGTGTAACCACACATGTTTTTACCTTCTACAAAATATAAAAGCTTGTTTCATAAAAAATAAAATACAAGTCTAACCACACATTTCCTCCTCTACCAACAAAAGAAATAAAATAAATAATAATAATAACAAACTACGAAAATTAAAACTAAGGGTATGTTACAATAACCCTATAGAAAAAAATTCATGGTTTCACATAAACAAAAATGACCTGTTGATAGCAACTGTGTAAAAGTACAATTATGAACACCATCTTCATCATCATTTGTGCAATTTTGATTCAGAACTGATGCTACACATAAAAAAATAAAAAACAAAAAAAATGAATTAAGAACAATCCAATGAAAAACTAAACAAGAAATCCTTAATTTACAAAAGTACTCGTATGCATTTAAAGCTGTACATTTAATAAAACAGAAAAAAAAAAAACACTCACCTGGAAACTCTGAAGAAATAGGATCAGGTTCTTCAACAACCCTACTCTCAAACAATGCATCTTCATCTTCATTAAATGGAAAAACAGGTGAAAGATTATGTGGAACAACATTTAAGGGTGAACCAGGATGATCATTGAGTGTCTCCGTACCACCGGCAACGGTCCGAGGGTGTTGGCTGTTCGAATCAGCCATGTTAAATGCAAATACTCTTCAATGGTGAGTATGGTTTCTTTCACTGCACTCTCTGGTTCGAAATAAATGGGATGTGAGATTAGATCCATGAATATCTAAATAGAACAAAAAGAGAAGATATTAGAAACATGGGAGAGATACACAAGTACAAATGTATTTAATGAAAAGCATGACAAGAAGAAGCAATGTTGACAAGTCTACGTGTGCAGACTTACACATGAAAAAGGATCTCAAAAATCTCAAAAGGTAAAGAAATAAAATGACGGTTATGCCCTTGCCTACTCTCAATCTAAATTCAAACGTGGATCAATCCTAGCCACATGTGTAAGTTTTCAGGGTTTAGTCAACTGGAGTGGGTTTTCTCCTTATAATTAGCCTATATATATATATATATATATATCTAAACTTTTAGAAATTCATAAAGGGAAATTAGATCTTACAAAAACGAGTAAATGTTTGACCATTCGTTGGTTTCATACTTTATTTAATAATCTTAGTGCTAACTTATCATTCTTGCTTTGATGAACTTCTTAATCAACTGTTGGGAATAAAAAACTCCATCCAGATTTTAAGTGTTTTATCAAAAGACCGAACACGAAGATTCTCCAAATCTAAAGGGAATAATAATAATAACGAAAGGCTCAAAATCTACACTTAGCCGTACCATTTAAAAATTGAAACTTCACTGCGTGACAGCACTACAATCTTTGAATGGGACATCCAACTCAATGATTGCAATGATGAATTAAAAAGCTTAAATCTTACAAAACTAGCTTTATGCAAAATGCTTACCTCCACATTAACTTAAGGAATCTCGTACCATTTGCTTGTATAAGTTAATATTTAACTAAAAGTGCCACTAAGTTCAAATTTCCACCCATGTTTCCCACTAAGAAGCTTTTCTTGCTAGAATTCAAAATAATTAGCCACTTTCTCAGGTCTTAGCTCAACTCAATTAAAGCCTTAAGTCACTAAAATCATATCCACAGACACTCCTAGAAAGGAAACAGGAAACAAGGAACCAAAATGGGTAACTAATCAATTTAAATCAGACATACATTCAACAAAGTAGCAAGCCAAGTGTCACGGAGTAACTTTCTGACTCTCGTGTGGCACTTAGAATCCTTCTAAGTTCAGCCTTGTGGTTGGGATTGTTTATCTTTTGCAGCGGAAGTCTTTGTTTGTGTGAACACCAAAATGGTTTTGTAGTGCAATACTACAAGAAAGATAGAGTTTTGATTACTTGAACAAGGTTACAAGTACAAAGTATTACAAGAAGTTGGGTGATTACAAATGAGGCCACTTATGCCTATTTATACTAGTGCCTCATGTCTAGATAGTTCCTAATCTAGATAATTCCATACATAATATCTAGTTGCTGAATTCTAGAGACTTCTATGCAAATATCCAGCTTTGTGATGATTAAGGGCTGATCTAGAGTCTTCTTTGGCAGCCCTTATAACCAACATTTTCTAGTGTCTTCTTTGATAATATCTTGGTGATTTCATGATGTTTCAAGAGTGATCTAGATCCTTTATAGCTGGATCTTATGGGGTTGATTTTCCAGCGTTTTCTAGAGAGTTCGGATGCCTTGTAAGTTGCTTTGTTGGTCCCGAATGTTGTAGAATTTTTCGGAGACTTCCAGCAGCCCTTGTCGCTTCTCGAATGGCCCGGAAAGTTCCAGAATCGCGGTGAAATGATCTTAATTTTAGGCGGGTCGTGACATCCTCCCCCACCTAAATTCGCAACGTCCTCGTTGCGATTTTTGAACTTCGATGGACGATTCCTTGTGAGTTGAAGAGCGGATATGGTCTTCCTTTGCCGTATTGGTTTTGCCTCCAGATCGGCAGTGTATACATGTTTCTTTTTTACCAGGTACATGGTGTTTGTAAACGGTACGACGACGGCTTTGGTTTGACGGAAGAAATCCATCCCAAGGATGATGTCGTAGTCGTCTAGGGGTACTACGGTGAAGTCCAGCCTTCCTGACCACGTCCCGATACTCGTCTTGGCGTTCCATGAGTGCCCCTGTATTGGCTCGGGATCTCCATTGGCTCCTTTGATCCATCCTTTTTGAAATGTGATCGGTAGACCAAGTCTCGTAGCCTCTTCTAGGGTGATGAAGTTGTTGCTTGCCCCTGTATCTATGAGTGCTCTTCCGGGTTGACCATTTATTTCGATATGCACGAATCGAAGTCCTTTGGGTCCTTCACTTGTAGTATCGTCTGTTCTCGTTGACGGGCAGGCTTTGTTTTGCTCACATTCTGCCATCCTTAATCGTTTTCCATCATATGCAGTTAAGGCATTGAGGACTTGTAATTGTATTGATCCCAAGTGAGCCTCCTCGGTTTCAGCAGGTTCTTCATTAGCCTTTTCCATTGCGTTAAGGCTATTCTTCTTTGGGCAAAAGCGTGGGTTGTGTGGCCCATCGCATATTAGACAACCCTTATAGGGTTTGTTGGCCAGTTGGAGTGGTTTCCGGGTGTCTTCTTTCCGGAATTGGTTGATGGGTTTGGCTCCCCCACCTTTTGCATTGTTGGTTTCTACTTGCGTGGACTTTGATCGTGTTTCAGTACGATCATGTAAGGATTCGGCAGCAATGATGGTTGATGATAAGTCTTGAATGTTACGACGTTCGACTTCGTTTTTCGCCCAATATTTTAAGCCATCGATAAAGTATGCGAGTGAGTCTTTGGGCAAGATATCCGGAATTTCAAGCATAAGTGTTGTAAATTCACTTATGTAATCTTTGATAGTGCCCCGTTGTTTGAGATTACGAAGTCGAATTCTCGCTTCGTACTCAGCATTTTCCGGATAAAATTGTCTTTTGATTTCTTTAGTGAATTCAGCCCATGTAGTGACGAAGCACGTACCTTGCTCGATTTCTTTTTGCTTTCGTCGCCACCATAATGCAGCCGTGTCTTTTAAGTAAAGTTGCGTGGTTTTGATCTTCTTGGCATCATCCGCGATGTCTACGCCTTCAAAGTACTGTTGAATTTCCCATAGGAAGCGTCCACCGCACGGGCTTCTCGCTTTCCAGTGAATGGAGTTGGTTGTGGGACTTTGACTTTCGTGGGAACAAGGTTGCTTGTACCGCCGGCTCCGTTTGCAACAGCTTGCTTGAGGATATTGAAGTCCATTTGCAACTGTTTGAAGCTATCATGGCAGCTTGCAAACTCCTTCTCTACGTTGGTTTTGAGTTGACCCAACTCGTTCATAAACATTTCTTTCATTTCATTCCGCAATATTGCAATAGCGGCTTTGAAGGCATCCTTCGTCTCGTCGATATCACTACTCAAAGGTTCTAATTGTTGTAGTGATTCAGTGACGTGTTCCTTGAAGGTGTCGAATTCAGCCCTTAGAGCTTCAGCATTGTTGTTGTATTCAGCCATCGATGTCTCAACGTCTTCAATTCGTTTATCCAGACTTGCAACCAAGTCTTTGGACATTTCTCGGGTCTTCCTTCCACCTTTTCGAGTGTCGTCACGTCCACGCGTTTCATCTTCGGCACCCGTTGTATGTTGTATCTTTTCTATTTCAGCCATCTCCAATAGATCGAACTTGGCTCTGATACCACTTGTCACGGAGTAACTTTCTGACTCTCGTGTGGCACTTAGAATCCTTCTAAGTTCAGCCTTGTGGTTGGGATTGTTTATCTTTTGCAGCGGAAGTCTTTGTTTGTGTGAACACCAGAATGGTTTTGTAGTGCAATACTACAAGAAAGATAGAGTTTTGATTACTTGAACAAGGTTACAAGTACAAAGTATTACAAGAAGTTGGGTGATTACAAATGAGGCCACTTATGCCTATTTATACTAGTGCCTCATGTCTAGATAGTTCCTAATCTAGATAATTCCATACATAATATCTAGTTGCTGAATTCTAGAGACTTCTATGCAAATATCCAGCTTTGTGATGATTAAGGGCTGATCTAGAGTCTTCTTTGGCAGCCCTTATAACCAGCATTTTCTAGTGTCTTCTTTGATAATATCTTGGTGATTTCATGATGTTTCAAGAGTGATCTAGATCCTTCATAGCTGGATCTTATGGGGCTGATTTTCCAGCGTTTTCTAGAGAGTTCGGATGCCTTGTAAGTTGCTTTGTTGGTCCCGAATGTTGTAGAATTTTCCGGAGACTTCCAGCAGCCCTTGTCGCTTCTCGAATGGCCCGGAAAGTTCCAGAATCGCGGTGAAATGATCTTAATTTTAGGCGGGTCGTGACACAAGGCCAACTTGATTTTAATACTCCAATATGACCCTTTGGCCGATAATTAATAACTCATATCAGCAATTTGACCAATGGCCTAACTTTTACTTTCATTGTCATGTGCGATCCCATTCTAGCTAAGAAGTAACTATGTCATGCGCAATCCCACTCTAGTTAATAAGTAACTATGTACGCCCCTAATGAACAATTGGTTGATTTATATCTCAATTAATATATTGTAAATTGTTTTAAAACGACACAAAATGAAAATTAGGTGTAGACCATGTTAGTTTTCTGGTAGAGTGCGATCGTACTTGACAACAAAAGTGAAACTAAAAAATGTCACTAATCAAATTGTCGATCCATTATTATCATCAACTAGGTAATAGCCCTATTATTAAAGTAAGTTTTGAAGATAGATACATTAAACCACCATTGTAAGAGGACCCACATCACAAATTCCCCAAGAAATTGGTCATTTATCTAGAATCCAGATGTCCTTTAGTGCAAAGTAAAGTTTCTAATTTTTAATCATCAAACAGATATATGGTATGAACTTATATAGCATATTATGTTTTTGCATACTACAGAAATCTCTAATGTGCAAAACGTCGAACAGTTAGAGTGCATTACATGTTTACTCAGACCGTGGGGTATGGTGGGGCGGGGGTTTGGGGCATGGGTTGACACGTGGCTTGGGGGGCTTCGCTGGGCTGACCCACATTGAAGACGGTATGGTGGGGCGTGGCCAGCCCAAACCGCTATTTGAATATTTTTTAAAACAACAATTTTTTTTAATATTTTTAAATAAAGAAAATTACATAAAAAAAATTCCTAACGCTTATATTTTTCTTTATCTCTTCTCTCATCTCCAAGATTAGTTCCAACTCTTCACCCTCTAGGTGATCAATAGGCTGGGATAGAAATTTCAAATCATCTCGTTTTTGTTTCAGGGCATCTCTAGCTTCTTTCAAATCATCTCGTTTTTGTTTTAAATCATCTCGTTTTTGTTTCACGGCCCTTTGTTGTTGGAATACGTTGAATGTATCTAACTTGCATGCAATGTCATCCAACTGATCGCTGTATACTCCCCTACGTGACCCCGAACTCCCAACTGAAGGCGAAGCCGTTCCCGATCTTGATTTTTGAGCGCGCCTTTTTGCGGCATCTCTTCCATATTCAGGCCGGTTTGGAGAATCATCCAAAAAGTCCTCCAACTCTTGATCTCGTGCATCAGATTGGGCTTGGGACGAGGCCCTTGACCTTTTGGAAGACGTGTTAGTTTCGCTACCACTAGGGATATTCGCCCACTTTGGTTGGAACTTACAAATCTCCCAACAATGCATGAAACGGAAGTCGCTCCCCAAATTTGTTTTGAATGTAAGCAATGCATTTGTCACACAGTCGGCTTCGGTTTCACCACTTTTTGGGTTTTGATTTGCTTTATTTAAAAAGGCACTAAATTTTGTAAGTTGGCCGCTTATCTCGCTTCACTTCGAGGATAAGCTATCGTTTTCACGTTAAGTCTCCCTTCCCAGTTTCTTCATGGAATGCTTTACTAATCGCTTCCCACAAATGGCTTCGATGTTGAGAATTTCCTATTTTAATAAAACCAAAATATATTACAAAGTTATATAAAAAATAACCATAAATATTAAAATAAGGGCTACAAAATATTTAAAAATACCTAAAGTTGGATGTTGAGATTGTTGAAGCCAAGCCCTCGCCAATGCAAGTTCTTCATTAACGACCCATTTTTGGTGTTTTCGTTTGGCCGTTTCAAGTGCTTTCTCCGCCTCGGTTTTTTTCTTATGACTTATCTTTTTGATGGGTTTGGATGCGGAAGGACCATCGTTGAGTGGTTGAGTTTCGGGGACGGTTTCGATTTGGGAAAGGTTGATGGAGGTTGGTGAAAGCTTGATGGGCGTTTGTGGAATCGGGGTAGGTATAGAATCGTCGGTGTGTGGAAAGTTAGTAAACAAACGATTCCCGAGATATGATGCATAACTCGCCATATCGGGCATAGAGGAGTGTATTAAAAATGGACGAGACATGGGACGATTGGGTGGTGGGCTAGTATTTTCTTGGAATGCCCACGGGTTGTTCGGGTCATAACCACGATTATGCGGATGCATTTTTCGTTTTATAGAATGAGAATAGAGATGATTATAGAAGATGTGTGTATTGTGGTTGAATGTGGTAAAAAAAGGAATAGACGTGTGAGTTTTATAGTGAAAAAAATAATTTTTTTAACATAGCCGTTGGCCAACGGCTAGTTTGGATTGGCCAACGAGAACCCGCCATGTCATACGTATAGACCCGCCCCACGCCCGGCTTCAAACTCCCGCCCCTTGGGCCACGCCCCAACCCAAGCCCACCCGGGGTGATGGCTTGGGCGTTTTCAGCCAACCCACGCCCCAACCCAAGCCCCATACTAGGGATGAGATCGGTACGATACCGGTACCGTATCGGTACCGATACCGTAAATACCGTTACCGAAATTGAGGAAATGTGGATACCGATTACCATAACGTATTTATAGATTCGGTATCGGTACGGTACCGGTATTTCGGTACTTTACCACATTGGTACTGCTTTGGTGTCATATCTTGTTTTACCTAAAAAAAATTTCATGTGCAGCCTATCCATCCATTATTAACTGAACTAGAGTAATATATAGAGGAATGTAAACAAAAGTTAAATATATTAAGTAGTCAAAAAAATCAAAAGGTAAACATCCATGGGTTCGACTTTTAAAATCCAAATTCCAACATGTCTAAAAAATCTTCATAATTGATTAAAAATAACAAAACAAAATAAATATGATATTGGTTTTTGTAAAACAATGTTTAAGAAAATATAACTTCATAGTGGGATCTAAGATAATAGCAAAATACATAAAATCATTATTAAATTTGGTATTAATACCGGTATTTGCCGAAAAATACCGGTACCGGTACCGATACCGTTTTTACCGATACCGAATTTCGAAAAATCTATTACCGATACTGGTACCGTTTATGATCGGTACGGTACGGCATCGGTACGGTACCGGTATGGTACTGGTACGATACCGGTATTTCAATAAAAAATCTCATCCCTACCCCATACCCATGGCTTTATAGCCTAGTGGTATCTGAGGGTGAGATAAGACTTTGGACCAATAGGTCCTAGGTTCGATTCTCACAAAGGGGTTTTCCCATATTTATTGGGTTTCCTCCTGAATTGGTGTATAGGCCTTATGCCTAGTGGAAATGGATATGACGGGTGGTTCCGCTTTCTGACATCATGAATCGTCATAAAGACACCGATGTGCGTGCCTCTTTATAGTAGTTGGAGACAGCCTAGTTCTTGCATCCCATCTCTAGTTTTTTTTCTTTTTTTGTCATTTCTTTTTGGAGAAAGGCATGTCAATTAGGCTACTCGGTATGGTGATGGACCATCCTTGGAGGATGATCCGCCATGTAGGCGCCACGTCATAGTCCTCCCAAGGATGGTCCATCCTCCAAAACTAGAAGGCATGGTAAGATGATCCTAGTCATAGTCCTCCACCACCCTTATGTTTTTTTATTTTTTTTAATCTTCAACTTCTTTTTAACATTTAACAAATAAAGTAACAAAAAATTTTCATAAATAATAAAACCACATTACATAAACATAAAAAAAACATAAACTTAAAAAAAAAAAACTAAAAACAAAACATAAACTTAAAAAAAATAAACTTAAAAATATCCTAATATATTAAAATAAGCTACTTGTCTTCGTCTTCCATGTCGTGGCCGGGTTCGTTTTGAGCGTTGTTCCAAATGTACTCCACCAAGTCCGCTTGTAGGTTATGATGTGTGTACTCGTTACGTAGAGCGAAGTTGTTCAAATCTTGTTGTTCCGCACTAACTGGAACAGAATTTCCAGTAGACGCGTCTTCGTCGTACTCGCATATCGCTCTACCTTCGTCTTCAATGACCATGTTATGAAGGATGATACAAGCGTACATAATGTGTCGTAACCTCTTTGGTGTTTGCGAACGTGTTGGATGTTCAATGATGTGCCATTTTTTTTGTAGAACACCAAAAGCCCGTTCAATATCTTTTCTCGCACCCTCTTGAAACTTCGCAAACTTTTTTCTTTTGTCGTCTGTCGGGTGCGGAATAGTTTTAACGATTGTCGAGTACTTTGGGTATATCCCATCGGCTAGGTAGTAACCTCGCCTGTATTCCACCCTCGAAACTGTAAAGCTTGTGTCTGGACCTGTACCCGCCACTACATCCTCAAATATCTGTGACTGGTATATGATGTTAAGGTCATTGAGCGAACCAGGTAGACCAAAAAAAGCATGCCAGATCCAGAGATCCTGTGACGCAACCGCCTCTAGAATAATAGTCGGATGTCCATGATCTCCCCTAGTATACTGACCTTGCTATTGGACTGGGCAGTTCTGCCACGCCCAGTGCATGCAATCAATGCTCCCGAGCATTCCTGGGAAACCATGTCTCTGTTCGTGTGCTTGATATAATTTTTGAACGTCGTTTGCGTCGGTTTCCGCAGGTATCGCTTGCTATACAATTTGACAACCCATTCGCAAAACTTGTGCAAACATCGACGTGCGGTTCTTTCAGACATCCTAATATACTCGTCTAATGCATCGGGTGCGTAACCGTACGCAAGTTGGCGAATGGCCGACGTACATTTTTGTAAATTACTGAAACTCCTTTGCCCCCTAGCGTCGTTCCGCAATGTAAAAAACGGATCAGACTGGGCCATGTCGCCCGCAATACGTAAAAACAGTGGACGACTCATGCGGAACTGACGTTGAAAAATCTCGGCTGGGTACACGGGTTCGTCGGCAAAATAATCGGCTACTAGTTTAGCGTGGCCGGCTATAAATTTAAAACGAAACATAAATGAAATTAATTATAAAATACATTTTCAAATGTATATAAAACATAAGGAAAAAAAAGTAAAATACCTTCTTGGTCTCGGTTATATTTTGCTCGTCTAGTTAGCCGTTGGGACGACCCTTCAGCACCCGCCATGAAGACCTGAGCCGCGTTCATAATCATGTTGTGCATAATATCATCCTCTTCCGAAGATGATGAATACCACGCAGACGAAGACGATGAAGACATAGAAGAAATTGAAGAAATGGGAGAAGGTGAAGTCATGATAATTTTTGTAAGAGAGATGGGGTTGTAGCGGGTAAAAAATGGTATAAAATATGATGAGTTTTTATAAAAAGGGAAGAGTGGTTTATAAAATGTGAGAGATGGGGTGGTAGTGGGTGAAAAGTTGTGAAAAAAATGGTTAAAGATGTGAGTATTTATAAAAATGAAAGTGAATTGGGGTATATTTTGAATTTTTACCGTTTGAATATTTAATTTTAATTAGAAATTAATTTTTTTTTTATTTTCAACGGTAACATGTTTGAAGGGCCCCACCACTTTTGCTTCGTCGCAAACGGCTGGAATCCGACGCGGAAGACGGGACGAGGGGGGGCCCGGCACGGTGTTCAGACCGTCGCCGAACCAAGCCGGAGCGAGGACGCCCCCCATACCGAGTAGCCTTATGGTTGAATCTTACATGGAGAAAGATTAATGTGTTTTGTTTGGAGGATTCTTTTTTTTTTTGGTAATTTGGAATTGAAATAATAAAATTATTTATTTAAAGTTTTGTTGTCTACAAATGTGACACCTTTTATTTCTCTCACTTTATAGAGTTAACTAGCTAACAAAGTTCTATGTTACTCGTAGTTGAATTAGTAAAATATAAAACACTTATTAATATGAAAAAAACTAAAGAAAATAGTCGAGATTACACGTAGTTAGAATTAGTGAACCACCAAATAGTTATTAACTAGTTGGATCCACCGCGCTTTGCGCGGACTTTCAATGAGCATTGATTCGGTTTGTTACATCACCACCAACACATATAGTGCGCAAAGTTGAAAATAAAAAATCTTAATTACGACATTTTTAAATGTCGTATAACAAAAGATATATCCATAACCTACGCAATTTCAAAATATCGCATAACAAAAGATATAACTATAAGGGGACTCGGGGCGGTAGCGTGATAGCCGTTCATCACGCGTTGAAGTCCCACGCTACACCGCCGCCACTACCTTTGTCACGCGTTATAAATAAAACGCGTTACACCCACAACGCGTTGAACATTTGAAAAATCCGACCGTTTGAACTTTGACCGTTTTAAAACGGTAACAATGAATAAAAAAAAATTCCATTTTATCTATATATATATCTACATTTTAACCATTTTTCACACACCAAACTATATCTTTTAAACCATTTTAAACCCATTTCACAAATTTTATATCTTTCTCAAATGGAATTCCCTACCGATTCGACGTTTTCGATGTCTAGCGACAGCGATACCGAGTCGTCTTCCGACAACGAGACGCTAAAGTATTTATGTCGGTGTATAACGAGCTTGATGCCGAGTCGTCCCGCCCAAAGAAGAAGATGGTCGACCGTGATCGTATACGTGCCAAAGAAGTTTTGATGAACGATTATTTTGTGGAAAACCCGCTATACAATGCCGAAACGTTTAGAGATCGGTTTCGTTTACCCAAAGAATTATTTTTAAAGATTGTTGGAGACATCGAAGCAAGCGAGGAATGGTTTCAAGAAGGTTACGATGCGAGGGGCAAACCAAGTTTCACGACGATACAAAAATGCACGTCCGCCATTCGCCAACTAGCGACAGGTAACCCACCCGATCAATATGATGAATACCTAGCTATGTCTGAAAGAACTTCACGTGAATGTTTGCAATTTTTTTGCAACGCGGTCATTAAGTTGTATACTAACGAGTTTTTACGTAAACCGACGAGCCACGACATCTCACGTATTTACGCCGCACACGAGGCTAGATGGCATTTTCCCGGGATGCTCGGTAGCATCGATTGTACACATATCGAGTGGAAAAATTGTCCAAGAGAGTTGCGAGGGGCGTATGTGAGGGGAGACATCAAAAAACCAACCATCATACTAGAAGCGGTGGCGTCGAATGATTTATGGATTTGGCATTCGTATTTCGGTGTTCCAGGTTCAAACAACGACATCAATGTGTTGCACACGTCGCCGTTGTTCCAAAGCGTAACGGATGGTACCGCACCTTCCTCTCCTTTCTATGTTAACGGTCGACATTACAGACGAGGCTTTTATCTTGTGGATGGTATCTACCCGTCTTGGTCTGTTTTTGTGAAAGCTCCCTCATTTCCTGTCGAGGCTAAAGAAAAGGCGTTCAAAAAATTGCAAGAATCGGCAAGAAAAGATGTTGAGAGGGCATTTGGTGTTTTAAAGGGTAGATGGGGTATACTACACCGACCGGTCCGTTCGATGACCAAGAAAGCAATTCATAGCATAGTGTATGCATGTATCATATTGCACAATATGCTGATCAAACACGACGGGCGTGCAATATCCCCGGATTGGGTGCCGGATCCTCCTACGCAAGTTCAAGTTCCACAAGATATCCATTTACAATTGCGTAACGAAGAAACTCACTTTCGTTTGAGATTCGATTTAATCGAACTAGTAGGTTCTCTAGGTTTGGAGTTTCCGGATTCGGACGAGGAGTAGGTTTTTTTTTTTTTTTTTTTTTTAAATTGTATGTTTCTAGTATGTTAAATTGAAGTAGTATGTTTTAAATTTAATGAAATTTTTAATTTTAGTGTTTTATTGTTAATTTCTAATTTTAAAATGAAAATTAAAAATAAATGGGAGTGATAGAATTCCATCACTAGTGATTCCACCCCTCCTACATTTCTATCACTAGTGATGGAAATTTGGTTGATGACATGGCATAATTCTATTGGACATTGAGAGTGATGGATTCTATCACTAGTGAACCACCCCTAGTCCCCTAACCTACGCAAATTTAATATTTCTGAATATAAGTTATTATAATTAAAATGATAAGTTTAATAAGTAATAAATGTTTATGCACAACTCAGACATCTCACATCATAAAACCTTGTAACAAAATAACGTTACGATAATCGTTTATCAAAGTTAAGTGGTAGATATTCTTTTAAAATGTTATAACTATCTATGTAAAGTTAGTTATATCAAAATAGTTATTAAATTAATTGATGATGGTTAATAATACTTAAGAAGTAAAATTAAAACTTTTCTTAAATCATGGACGAATACAATATTTATAAATTCTTCAAATAATAAATCTTTTTTTTTTGTAAATTTTGAGATCTTAAAGTAAAGTTTTAACATCAGAATAAATTTGTATGGTTAAAAAAAAAGAAAAAAAATAAAAATCCTGCAAAAAGTTAAGTTTAATATTGGTCAAAGTGAATATCTCTTAAAAGTTCAATGTCCAAATTTAATAAATGAAAATATTACTATTCCTCCAAATGTTATCAATTAATACATATATATGAATATGTAAAGGGAAATTGGTTTTTAATAAACCAACATTTGCCCCATTGGTAAATAATAATCCTACCTACAGAATTGGTAATTAATAATACTACGTTTCAATATGTTGGTACTCAATGGACCTCCGTTAGTTTTTTTTAACTGAAGTTAGTTTTTAAGTTTTATTTATTACACAAACAGTCCCTGTAGTTATAATTTACTAATTTTAAGTTTTATTTATTACACAAACAGTCCCTGTAGTTATAAAAAAATCATAAAAATCATAAAAAATTCTAAAAAAATCAAAAAAATCTTAAAAAATCAAAAAAATTATAAAAAAATCAAAAAAATCTTAAAAAAGCAAAAAAAATTATAAAAAATCAAAAAAATTCTAAAAAATCAAAAAAATCTTAAAAAATCAAAAAAATTATAAAAAATATGTGAAATGACTATAATGCTCTTCATTAAAAAATAAAAATTAAAACATAAAAACAAAAATAGTTAATTAAATCTATTTAAAGTGGGGGCCATGTTTAATTTTAAACAATAATAATATCATTCACAGTCTTCCCCATCCCCATCCCTCAAACCCCTGCAACCCCTACAACTACCATAACAATACCTCTAGCATCACTGCCGCCGGTCAAAAACAGCTCCATCACCACCATCAACAGCAGCCCCACCTCCAACTTCCATCCTCGACGCCATCACCTGCAACCCCAACAACCACCAACCACCAACCTTCATCGCAACATCAAACCCTAACCACCCCCACCTCCCGTCATATAACAAGAGGTCACCGTCGCTGAGGACTGCCGTCACCATCATATCACACAATTCGATTTCGGATGGAACCACAGACGGCGGTGGTGGTTGTAGGTTGGGGCTTTAACGCTGAATTGGAGTGACGCTGGATTTGTAGTGTTAATTAGTGGTGGTGACGGCGACGGGAAATCGGTGGTCGGAGATGGGGGAGATGAACAGTGGGGGTGGGTATATGATGGTGGATTGTAGGTGATGGTTGCCGGTTAGAAGAGGGAGAGAGGTGGTCGGTTAGAAGACGGAGAAAGTTTGATGGTGGTGGTGTGGCCGCGATAGTGGTGGTAGTACCCATCTATTTCGCTCAGATCTGTTTGTGATGGTGGCGGCAGCAATTGGCGGTGGTGATGGGGTTAGATGGTGGTGGGTAGGCGGCAAGTTTATAGAGAGATAAAGTGAATGGTGTGGTTCTGGTTAGCTTCGATTCAGGTCCGGTTTGTTACAAATTTGATTTGGGTTTACTTGGTTTCGGGTCTAGTCGGATTTGTTTGTTTAAGTTTCATTTTAGTTTTGTATAAATCGTATATAAATCGTATAGATATTTACTGCTTCATTGATTGTTGCGTTTTAAATATTATATCGACAACTTGTGTTGTCGGGGTCGTCCAAAAACAGAGGAAACTCTGCCCGTTTTTCGTAAAATTTCCGTAAAGCAAAACACGTTAATTTTATAAATCGATTTTTTTGATTTTTTAGAATTTTTATGATTTTTTAGAATTTTTTTTTATTTTTTAAGATTTTTTTGATTTTTTTAGAATTTTTATGATTTTTTTATGATTTTTATGATTTTTTATAACTACAGGGACTGTCTGTGTAATAAATAAAACTTAAAACTAGTAAATTATAACTACAGGGACTGTTTGTGTAATAAATAAAACTTAAAAACTAACTTCAGTTAAAAAAAACTAACGGAGGTCCATTGAGTACCAACATATTGAAACGTAGGATTATTAATTACCAATTCTGTAGGTAGGATTATTATTTACCAATGGGGCAAAGGTTGGTTTATTAAAAACCAATTTCCCATATGTAAAAAAGTAGAAAAAAAATAATAATAATTGAGAGAAACCATTAAATAAATAAAGTATTCATAAATTTAATAAAAAAAAACAGTAAATTGATAGAATTTCATTCAGTTGCTTATGTTTAAGGTACAGGTTAGGCTTACAAAAAATAAGTACTAATTTTTCAAACGGTTACAAGAATATTGGGCTATGACACGTAGTGATAACATATTACTTATTTATTAGATATATTTTAGTGTTAAATATGAGTAAATTTTTATATTATTCTGATTACAATATAACACTCTCATTCTCTCTCCCTCTCTCTCTATATATATATAGGGTCAGAATTTAGAGAAAACGATAAAAAGTGTGAGAACGGTGAGAACGCTTATGGGTCGTCTGATCAAAACAATCCATGGACTAGATTACGCGGTGGCGTTTTCGTAAATAACATCAATTTTATTATGTGGGACGTGCTTCATTAAGGGTAAAATGGTCTTTTACCGCTCATATTCAAAACGCCATCAAATGATAACACGCCATTAAAAAAACGCCATTAAAAACAAAACGCCAAAAATTAGTCATAAAACGCTTTGGATATTACAGGAAGATGAAACAACACAGTAACTGAATTTCAGTTATTAACATTTATTAGAAGAAAATTCCCTCCTAGTTACGCGCCAAAAACATCATTATATAAACGAGGTAAAACATAGCTTCCAGAATCACTTCAATCTATCCATTTATGCAAAAAACATCTTTAACCAAAAACGCCAACTTAACCAGAACGCCAAAAATGGCAACAATCGTTTCGTGGAGATGCACTCTGGCAATCAGGCGATTCGTCCTCCGTTTTGACAACAGAAGGAGGGTGTATGTTAAGACGGCCAGGGCAATTTTGAAGATGGAAGAAGACATACAGAGGGGAAACTTATCCCTTGGCATCGCTCTAGACAACGAATGCCATGAAACACATATGCTTATAAAAGCATTAACCAGGAAATTTTGACCAATCAAAGCAGATGTGAAGCCGGACCCAGTCATGACATCATGGCGTTTTGATGATAAAACAGACATGATGACCATTACATACGACAACGAAAAGCAGGAGTTCTACTGGCTAGAAAACATCATGACAAAGCAGCGTCTTGGTTTCATAGAAGAATTGCATAACGCCACTTGTACCAACACAGAAATAGACTCAAACTTGGAGTTAATGCAAGACATGTTCAAGTGGAGGCTTCAAAATCTTCAGGAACAAGAAGCTGATTAAAGTGAAGGTGATGACATGGATGAAGATCCAGATGAAGACTCCGATGAGGAAGAAGATGACGCAAGTGATGGATACTTTTCGGATAAAGTACCCTCTGACGAAGGCTTTTAATTTTTTTCCACTTTTTTTTTTCTTCTGTGTAATCTTTTTTTTTAAGATAATTAAATGATATATTTCTCTCTTTATTAGCAAAACGCCAAAAAAAAAACTAAAAATGGTTATTCCTTACAAAACACCAAAAATAACAAAAAAAAATTCCTACTTAATATTTTATTTACTCCGTTATTGTATTTTTTTCATCTTGATTTGCATAACGCCATTTAAAAAAATTCCAAACTTAGAAGATGGGACATCTATCACCTATAAAATTGATAAAAGCTGATCAACACAGTAAATACAAAAAGAGTAACTGAAAAGATAGTTACTTTATTACTATCATTTATTACAATAAAAAAGTCTCGCCTAAACTACGCGCCAAAAAACTCCTATAAGAGAGGGGTCTATACACAATGAAATTGATCACACCCAGAAAACACAAACGCCATATCCTCTAGAAACCACTCACTTTAAATGCCAAAAAATGTTAGTTAAAACAACCACAGATGGCAAAGCTTTCACTGAATGGATTCTTCTTTTGAGAGGGTTATCTCAGTTATATTTTGCTAAATAAGATGGACAAATATTTAAGAAAAAGAGACTGATGACAGTGATATGCCATCACATGAGCTTTGTTCTTGATGAATATAGGCATGTAATAAAGGGATCAACACAAGGGTAAAATGTTATTTTGGACTCCATTATTACAAATAACATCAAGCAAAAGTTGATCTTTAATGACATGCACCAAACAAGAATATCACACCAAAACACAAGATGCCACTAAGCAGTCTCGTCTAAAAAAGACGGGGTTTATGTAGGAAAGTTGGTATCTAACTAAGGCATTCAAAAGGTTGAAAACGCCAAAACAAATTCAAGAAGAAGGAGCTGATGACAGTGAAGATTGGGAAGAAAAATTAGATTACCATTTTTAATTTTTTTTCTTTTTCATTTTATATTATTTTGTTATCAAGTTATCTGTTGTTTTGTTATCTAATTCTCTACAAATAAAATACATTATTATAAAAAAAACGCCAAAACTACAAACACCAAACGCTAGTAGTGTGAAAATTGTGAGAACGGGTGCTGGCAAAGCAACTAGTCAAATGTATTAAACGCCAAAAAAAACCATGTGGTCTTATTGTTAACTTATGAAAATGTTAATGAATCGTAGTGAATATTATACAAAACGCCAAAAAAATTGACCAAAAAACGCTATAAGGCCAAAAAAATTTCTACGTGACACAAAAACAATTAATTCAACGCCAAAAAATTTAATAAATACAATTAACGCCAAATCTTAGACGACAAAAAATGTTATAGCGCGTTAGGAAAATAAAAGAAGATTGAAAAGACAAAAAAACCCCTCGGACTCTGATCATGTCCCGCGCCACGTGTTAGGTCAGGATGCGTTCTCACCGTTCTCACACTTTTGAGCGTTTTCTCCTGATCCCGTTCCTATATATATATATACACATATTAGGGGTGGCAAAATGGGTGGGTTGGACAAGTTTGGGTAATGGGTTATGATGGGTATGGGTTAGGATGGGTATGTGTTAGGATGGTTTTATTAAGAAATGGGTTAGGACGAGTTTAGGTCAAAATGGGTTTTTGTCAAGAAGAATTTAGGCATGATAGGCTAAATATATAAATAAAATTTAAAAATAAAAAAAAATCAAAATAAATAAAAAAATCAAAAAAATTTAAGAAAAATAAAAAAAAATCAAAAAATAAAAAAAGTTAAAAAAAATCCAAAAAATAACTCCTCGGGGTTGATGGACGTGGGGTTGTTTCAGGTTGTGGTGTTGACGACGATTAAACATACGACTTTAATTTATTGGTGAGTTATCATTTGTCAATCGAATTTACCTCGCAGTAGCCAACACCGGCCTCCGTTAATTCCAACTTTATTCGTATCTACTGATCTCTTATCTCTAATTCAACCAAGTTATTTTTCTGAGATCGTTTTATATGATTATGTTTATGTTGATTAATTGTAGCTTGTTTATCAAATTCTGTATCACCCAAAAATACTTAAATATGCGACTTATGTGTTTCCATTTGTAAATTGATTTGTTGAGGCCTGACGTCGGCATCAACTATTGCAGTACTTGTATCGTTTTGTGCTTTTTTGTGTATATGCAATTTCATGTGTGTCTAGTAATATAAAGATGAATAATTGGGTTATGTTAATGAGTCTACATCGCTTTACTGTTTGAACACAAGTGTTGTTTTTATAATTTTGTTATTCCATAGCTTCATACTCCACCTCGAGGATACGATAATAATCCTAAGAAGGAAAAAGAGGCGTGGAAATGAGAAAAGGGTATCGAAGTCCAGATAGGAAGAGTCGTCTTGCTGCTGCTGGGTTTCTGAACGATTTTGATTCAGTGGTTAGGGTTACCAACTTACCCATCCTGACCTATCAGACATTTTAGATTGATATCAAAAAGCCCATCCTAACTCATCCATTATTATTTCCTAGCCCATTATGACTTGTCTCATTTCAAAAATTACCCAAAATAACACATTTGGGTTTTATTTGCCAGGCCTAATATATATATATAAGGAGATGATCACGAGAAAACTACATATAAATAAGAAAACTAAAAACTAACTAAAAAAGCCTAAAAAATACCATTTTTTTAAATCGCTAATTTTTATATATAAAAAAATTCCAAACAAAAAAAAATTTGTACTACACATATACATTATATGTGTACTACACATGTGCATTACATGCTTAAAATTAACTTTTGAGTTTAGTTTAGCTTTTAGGGTTATGATTTTTTGAGATTTTTTGAGGTTTAGGATTAGGGTTATGATTTTTTGAGGTTTAGGATTAGGATTAGGATTAGGATTAGGATTAGGATTAGGTTTTGGGTGGGGATTAGGTCTCGAAAACCGCTTAGACTTTCGAACCCAACCCGTTTGGTCGATCATTAGGATCCCACCAAACATATTTTGTGACCATAGTTGTATAGGGAATAACCTTCTAAGGTTATACCTTATGGTCACTTTGTTTGATTAGTTGTATGATATGTAGTTTATATGCCTTAGGAAAATGACCAAAATGCCCTTTTTACGGATAATTTGAATTTAAGCATATGGAACTTAAATTTTGACACTTAAACTGATTATGCAATAATATTGAACATGTTAAGGCATATAATACTTGTCATAGGACTAGTTAGGCTATTCGAATGCGATTTTGCGCAAATGACGCGTTAAAGTAGCATAAACTACCTTAACGGGTCATAACAGGTCATAAGCACTTACAATAGGTTTCAAATCAGAATGTAGGCTTGTTTAAACCATATCACATGAGTTCCAGTACTCATTTGGTTTACGAGACCTCATTCTACCCGATCTCCCAATTTAGGTTTCGATTTATTAACTTAGTGATCCGATACTAGGTGCCACTTGATTCCTTGATTGCCCAAGCTTGTTAGTTCACTTAATCAAGGATACATTGCAATCTCAAGTGAGCACATAGTTCCCCTATTTTACTGCTTTCAATTGTTATGGGGTGATTCATATGTGCTAAACGATTTCGAGTTTTCTAAAACAAATGCTATGGTTTATATTAAACACAACGAGTTTAATAATGTGAACGAACTTGTTAGGGCGTTGGTCGAAAGACAATCGGATGACATTCATTAACTATGATCAAGCCGATCAGTAGTATGTTATGGTACCATAGGATCTGACAAATCTGTTATCAAACTATCACCATGGTTATGGGGGTAATGTGGGTAACGACAGAACCTGATGAATTTTAATAAACCCTTTGGTGGTTTGTTAATACGATTGAACGATGGACGAGTTACACAGGTTTGAATGTGTTCAACGAGACGACCAAAAGTTAGTTTTCACAATTAAAACATGAACAATTTGAATGAGTAGAACGATTAGAACGATTTGAACGATAGTTTATAACACGAACGAGTTGAACGATTTGAACGATGGTTTATAACACGAACGAGTTGAACGATTTGAACGATTGGTTTTGATAACACGAATGAATTGAACGATTTTTGAACGATTTTGGACGAATGTTTTCAAACGATGACACGCAACGATGTTTACTAAATGATATAAACCATACAAGTTTTCATACGAAACGATTTACAATTTGGTTTACAAAAGCAATGTTTTAGTCAAGATTCATGGCAATAAGGTTTTCTTAAACAATTAACCAATTTGTTAGTTGGTTAATCATTTTGCAATACCAAACACTTTTCAATACAAGGTTTTCAATTATCGACCCTAGTAGTCGTACGAGGTATTGCAATATGTATACAAGCCATGAATTTGACACACTCACAAAACCTATGTGCTCGCCGACATTTTTATGCTGACTTTATTTTCACATATGTTTCAGGTGCTGTTCTTTGATGACGATATTGATGCATGCTCACATAGGATCGGACAAGGCCTTAGTGACTTAATAACAATGATAGACAATATGGTTGTGTTTTGCTTTTAAATATCAAGACAATGTAATAACTAATTCAATAAACAAAACTTTAATCCATGTGTTGTGAAACGATGATTTTGTTACTCCACTCCCCGACGTTTCCGCCGCGGTTTTGTTGTTTTAACGCGGTCGAGGTGTGACAGAAGAGTTGGTATCAGAGCTCATGGTTATAGGGAATTATGTTATTAGTAATGCTTTGACCTAGACTATAACCTTCCTAGGACCCTAACACAAGTTATCTTGTGTTTAGATCTTAAAACAAAACCGTCACCTATCTTTAGGTTGATAGGTCCGAAACGATCCGATTTCAGTCTCGGTTCGGTATAAAATTTGGAGACGGGTGATTCGAGCCAAGAACAAACGATAATGAACAAGAAAGATGGAAACTTTAAGGATTGGATAAGAGCAATACAAAGGATAATGATCCACCCCGGGTGAGCTCCCCCGGGGTGGTGTCTCACAAATGCACCCTTAACAAATGAGGTGTAGTTCCCTATTTAAAGACCCTTGAGCCTTGTCCTCCAAGCAAGCTGCCTCTTGCTTGGAAAACCTACTAAACTCGCTAAAATGCACAACTATACTAACTAGCATCGCTACATCATGATACATCATACAAATAATAAAATCACTAATTAAAGTCGCCTTAATTGATAAAATCATTCTCTAATTTGCCCCAACAATATTCCCCCGAGAATGATGCTATCAATTCTTCATTTAATCTTCAAAAGTATATCTAACTTCGTCTTCGAATCTTCAGAAATCGGCTAAATACCCAAAATTTTCATTGTCGTTTTCCCCTGCAAATTTAGACTCTCCTATATCTCGTCAATCAAAGCTCCGTATCTTATTAAAGATAAAACTATAATAGGCATATGATAGGGTTCGAACTCCAATGATAAAAAATAAATAATTAGCTTCATCATGAGGATCTTCCATTCTTTCAGATTGCATTTAACTCCCGATCCAACGCAAAGTCACCCAATACTATAAAAATCAACGACCCAAAATAAATCATAAAATCCCTGACCCTGTCTTGTTCGCGGCCCTCAAGAAATGTATAACTAATTCTGGCCAATAAAAATAATCTTGTACTCCCAGCCCAATAGAGCAATCATCTAAACCATGTGAAAATTCTAGGCGCACCAACAATCTCTACAAACCGAAACCCACAAAAAAATCCAATTGAAAACATTCCTGAAGAAAAATCATAAGCTAGGCCCCACAAGAAAACTTTTCAGCAATCCTTAAAAAAACTATTCAGCTAAACATGATTGGCCATGTCACACCCCGACCGCGTAAAACAACAACCGCAGCGGAAACGTCGTGGAGTGGAGTAACAGAAGCATTGTTTCACAACACATGGTAATTGAAGTTTTGTTTTATTGAATTAAAATGTTTACATTGTCTAGGAATTTACAGAAGCATAACATGAATTAAACTGTCTCTAATAGTTTTAAGTCCCTAATGCCCTTGTCCAATCCTATATTTGCCTCATGATCATCAAATAATAGCACCTGAAACACATGTGAAAATAGGTACGTCTGCATAAAAATGCCTGTGAGATACATAGGTTTTATTGATGAAGGATTCATGACTTGTAGTTGAAAGAAAAGTTAGTCATAAATCTTATTAAAAGTGTTTTCTTTTATAAATCATATGAAATTCGATAAGGAAATTAAATGTTATAAAAGAAAGGTGTAAGGTTAAATGAATAACCAAGTAAAATAAGTTTGTATAAAATATGTCGTTTGTAAACCAATGTCTTGCATAAATATGTCGTTTGTATAAAATGTATCATGTCTTAGTCTGAGTGGTTTAGATAACGCTACGATATGTAATATCATAAAAGCACTTATATATAGGAAGTACCAGCGGCGTATCCACCATGCGTTTGTCATATTACACACGTTTCGTTATTTAAATCACTTATAAATAATCCACCAAAAATGTCTTGTAAAGTAAATGTCAAGTAACAACAATATCATGTACAGTGAATAAATAGTGTTTACTCAATCTCGTATGTAAAATGTCAATGTATAATCAAATGTTATGTGAAATCAAATGTTATGTACGGTGAATAAAAGAATTTACTCAACCCTGCATGTAAAACGCACAAAACAATGTATCTGAATAAATCATAGTTTAGGTCAAAAGTTATGTTTTGTAAAATCAATGCTTTACTGATAAGAACATTTATGTGGTAATGTTTATCGCATATGTGACACCTGGGTCACTTCAACCATCATACAAATACCAAACCAATGAAATATTGTGTTTCATACTTGGGATTTGTATAAATATGTGTATCGTTTGCACATATCAATTCTTGTTCGATTTCGAGCTCTAAATCGCTTTCTGGAAGGTTATACGCGAACTGATGCGTAAATATAACCAGTTTAATGCAACAAACACTCCGGAATAGTGACACATGCTTAACATACCTTAAATAACCTCTACATAACTTAGAAATAAGTTTTGGATGGTTTGGTGTGTTGAAATCAAGTTTATTCGATCGTAGGGACTATTTGTGTCAAACTGCGAAAGTATGCCGATTCGTGTGGTAACGAACATTCCGGAACTTGATCATAAGTTAAACATACCATAAATATCCTTTACATAGCTTAGAAATAGGCTTTTAGGTGTTCGGTATGCTACAATTAACTTTTTGGTCATTCAAGGACTAAAAGCGTCAAAAAGTGCATAAGTTTGCATTTTCGCGCATATCTTACGTTCTGAATATATCCGGACATCAAAAAATTTATGTAATATTTAATATATTTTATTTTAGTGATTGGCATGATGAAATTCCATTCGTCGCGTAATTTGGATCGTTTTTGCGTTCGTTACGATTTTCGTCGTAATTAACCGAACAACGCAACCGTACGACCAAACGAGCCGACGTCTGAGATGTTTTTGAGCATATTTTAAGTTCCCTAAACTTTAAATTTATTTTAGAGCCTTGAAATAGGGTTAACGGGGCTTAAAAGTGCCAAAAATCAAGTTTTACAAGTGCAGGGATCATTTTTGAAATTTCTGGCACATACATTGAACTTGGTCCATTTTTAAGGTTTTGATGGTTTTAACCCATGGTTTTGCACCCTATGGGCTGGTATTTGATGGTTTTACATGTTCCCATGGTATTCTAAAACCTTGGGCACAAGTGTAAGGTCATGATTCAAGCACGGTATACGAGGAACGATCCTAACGGTTTACCGAAATCTATATATACCCACCTCATTTTCATTCTTTCCTCACACATGATCTAATTTTCTCTAAGTTGAAGCTCAAATGCTTCATACCTGAGAATTTATAGATCACATCTTCCTAGCTTGGACCCTTTGTAAGCTTCTTTCATTCTTTTAGGCGTTTTTAAGCGTAAAAGTCAAACAGTGTTTGACTTTCCGCTTTGACCAGTCTATGGTCAACACGAAGTTCGTTTGAACTTCGTAACATGAGCGTAATCACGATGGTTATAGTCTCTTGTGACTATACCTACTGATTACCACGTTATTTAGGCGTAGTGACGAGTCATAGTTTCGTCAAAATGCGTATTCTTGCGTATTTTGAAACCAAACTATTCTTGGGTATCAAGACCCTTTGTCTTGATATCAAACTTGTTTTCAAACTTCATTAAACATGTTTTAACATGTTTAACTCGTCACTTTTAGATTAGTGCTTATATAGGGTCGTAAGATAAGCGGTCTAAACAACCGCTTAGACTTTCAAACCCGACCCGTTTGGTCAATCAGTAGGATTCGACCAAACATATTTTGTGACCATAGTTGTATACGGAATAACCTTCCGAGGTTATACCTTATGGTCACTTCGTTTAAGTAGTTGTATGATAGGTAGTTTATATGCCTTAGGTAAATGACCAAAATGCCCTTTTTACGCATAAATTCATTTTAAGCATATGTTACATAAATTTTGACATCTAAAGTGATTAGGCAACATTATTAGACATGTTAAGGCATATATTACTTGTCATAGGACTAGTTAGGCGGTCCGAACGCGTTTTACGCGAACGACGCGTTAAAGTAGCGTAAACTACCTAAACGCGTCGTAATGGGTCGTAAGCACTTAGGATATGTTTCGATTTAGGATGTAGGCTTTGTTAAACCATATTACATGAGTTCCTATACTCATTTGGTTTACGAAACCTCGTTCTACCCGATCTTCCGATTTAGGTCCGGTTTATTTACATAGTTACCCATATTAGGTGCCGTTTGATTCCGTGATCCCTCTAGCGTTGCTTGGTTATTATTCAAGACTTCTAAGCATTCTCAAGTTAGTACATAGTCCCATATTTTACTGTTTTCAATGTTTTGGGGTGAAGCATGTGTACCTATCTGTTATTTTCATGATTTCAAAGTATAATTAATTATACATGTTAGTACTTATCTTTTGACAATCTGAATGATTATTTATGGTTTAAACACTAATTTTTCAAAGATTATAAAATTAAATGTTGGATTGTACTTGTTTTATTCATTCACCAGACCGATTGGTAGTATGATATAGCGCTATAGGATTTGACACCCCGTTCCTGTTGTTTATGGAATGTCAGAAACCGTTATTTTATCCAAATAGGGATTGCCTTCGTGGTATTTCTATAGTCTCCTAGGTGTATTTTGATGCACTAAGGTTTGGTTGAATTCTTAAATCACATTTTTATTGTATATTTTGTTATACTCCCAAAAGTATAGTTTGATATACTCTCATGTGTGATATTGTACAAAACAACATATTTTTTGTTAATTACTAAAACATAGTTTGATATGTTATTTATAAAACCAAAGCATAGTTTAATAGGTTATTTATAAAACCAAAGTATACTTTTGATATACTACCGAAAACGATTATTTTGACGACTAAAGTACATTTAATATACTATCTGTTTAACCATTTTGGAACCGAACTATATTTTCATATTTTACTTATTCGACTTTCTTAAAACCAAAGTATATTTTCATGAATACTACAAACCTTTTTTTGTAAAATATTGTTATACAAACTCATTTTACTTAATTATTTATTTATACATCTTTCTTTTATATCATCTGTTTTCTTATCACTTGTTATATGATTTATAAAAGAAAACATTTTTAAAGTTCATGACTATTTTGTTAAAACATTCTTTTAAACTTACAAGTCATGAATCCTATTTTCAATAAAACCTATGTAACTCACAGGCATTTTTATGCTGACGTACCTATTTTTACACATGTTTCAGGTGCTGCTATGCGATGATTGTTGATACATGCTATACATAGGATGGACTCGTGCCTTAGCGACTTTAAAATTTGAAAGACAATATTTGTATTCATTTAATTTGTAATAAAACAATGAGTTCAATAATTCAATAAAACGAAATTATTTAATCCATGGTTGTGAAACAATGATTCTGTTACAACACTCCCCGACGTTTCCGCCACGTTTTGTTGTTTTACGTGGTCGGGGTGTGACAGCATACATTCAAGCCTTGCGACTGAAGGACAAACCCTTAACAAGTTAATGGTTTATCAATTATGTATATCGAATTTAGTTATCCCTTACGTCCAAACAAACCTAGGATTCTAGGGATGGGAGTTGTCAATTCCTATGGTACCACTACATACTACCGAGCGGCGTGATCAGTGTTAATGAACGTATTTTAGACCTGTTAAACAAACCAAATGTTATACCAAATGTAAGCATGTTATTTGAAAACAATGTACTAAGTATGCAAAATGAACAAACATAGCAAAGCATAAATGAAATCATGTACTATATGCGTACTAATGAACATAGCAAGTATATGTCATGAAAAGCACGAAAGTAACAAGTAGGCACATGTGTTTTACCCCAAAATATTTGAAAATAGTAAAAGAGGGGACTATGTACTCACTTGATATTGCTTAGTAGTCTTGTAATAACAATCAAACAACGCTAGAAGGATCACAGAATCAATCGACACCTAGTATAGGTAACTACGTTAATAAACCGGACCTAAATCGGAAGATCGGAAAAAAAAAATGAGGTTTCGTAAACCAAATGAGTGTTGGAACTCATGTGATACGGTTTAAAAAAGCCTACATTCTAAATTGGAAACTATCCTAGGTGCTTATGACCCGTTATGACTCGTTAAGGTACTCTACTCTACGCTACTTTAACTTGTCGTTCGCGTAAAACGTGTTCGGACCGCCTAACTAGTCCTATGATAAGTATTATATGCCTTAACATATCTAATAACATTTCCTAATCAGTTTAGATGTCAAAATTTGGGTTACATATGCTTAAAATGAGATTATGCGTAAAAAGGGCATTTTGGTCTTTTTCCTAAGGCATATAAACTACCTATCATACAACTAACTAAACGAAGTGACCATAAGGTATAACCTCGGAAGGTTATTCCCTATACAACTATGGTCACAAAATATGTTTGGGCGGATCCTAATGATCGACCAAACGGGTCGGGTTCGAAAGTCTAAACGGTTGTTTAGACCGCTTATCTTACGACCCTATTTAAGCACTAGGCTAAAAGTGACGAGTTAAACATGTTAAAACATGTTTAACTAAGTTTGAAAACAAGTTTGATACCAAAACAAAGTGTTTTGATATCCAAAAATAACTTCGTTGCAAAATACGCATAAATACGTATTTTGACCGAAACTTTGACTCGTCACTATGCCTAATCAACGTGGTAATCAGTAGGTATAGTCACAAGGGACTATAACCCTCGTGATTACGCTCACGTTGCAAAGTTCAAACGAACTTTGTGTTGACCAAAGACTGGTCAAAGCAGAAAGTCAAACACTGTTTGACTTTCATGCCTGAAATGCATAAAAAGCATGAAAGAAGCTTACAAAAGGTCCAAGCAAGGAAGAATTGATCCAAAATACTCAGTTATGAAGTATTAAACTTCAACTTAGAGCAGATTTTGAATCAAATGTGAGGAATGAATGAGAAACCCACTTCTATTTATAGTAAGTTTGGATCAAGGAGATCATTCCATGTGTTAGGAGGTTCAATCTTGACCCTACACTTGTGGAACATGGTTTCTAATACAATGGGATGCTCTAAAATAAGTCCATAGTATTGAAAAATTGCATAAAAAACCCTCAAATTCAAGCTGGTTGCTGAAAAACACACATTCTATCAAAACAGGGGCTCGCGTGCTGCCACGCCACCACCCCTTTGGGGTCGCGCGACGCTAGCACTTCCCGATACAGAAACTTTCGAAACTTGGCAGAAATGGTCCCTACAGCTCGTTTAAGCCATTTTCGACGTGTTTAATCCCCGTTAACCCATTTTCAAGGCTCAATAATGATGCCAAAGTGTAGGAAAGATGAAATACACTTGAAAACATCTCGGATGTCGGTTTGTTTGGTGGTATGGTCACGTTATTCGGTTAATTACGACGAAACACGAACGGACGCGAAAAACGATCCAAATTACGCGATGAATGAAATTTTAGCATTCCAATCACTAAAATAAAATATTTTAATGATTACAAAAATTTTTGGATGTCCGGATATATTCAGAACGTAAGAAATGCGCGTAAATGCAAACTTGTGCACTTTTTGATGCTTTTGGTCCCTATTGATCAAATAAGTTTATTTTCGCATACCGAACCCCTCAAAGCCTATTTCAAAGCTATGTAAAGGATATTTAGGGTATGTTTAACTTATGATCATGTTCTGGAAGGTACGTTACTATACGAATCGGTAGACTTTTGCAGTTTGACGCAAATAGTCCCTATGAGCGAATAAACTTGCTTTTGCCATACCAAACCCTTCAAAACTTATTTCTAAGTTATGTAAAGGTTATCTAAGGTATGTTAAGCTTATGTTGATGTTCCGGAGTGTTTTTCACGTTAAACTAATTACATTTACGCATCATTTTTCGTATAACTTTCTAGAAAGCGATTTAGAGTTTGAAATCAAACAAGAATTGAAATGAGAAATTGTCAAACATATTTAAACAAATATAGGGATCAAAATACATTGTTTTATTGAAAATTGAACTGTTCAAAGTTTGTATAATGATTACGCAAGCACAGGTGTCATAGTCTCCCCTACTTTAGGAAATTTCGTCCCGAAATTTATTTAGAGGAAACTTGTGAGAGTAGATGTGGATGTTTTGCTTTCAAATAAATCCCCCATTCCCTAAGTAGAATCTCGGGGTCATGTTTGGATTTCCAGCAAGCTTTTATTATTTGCATCAGTCTGTTGTTTATATAGAAGGGTTTAGATCCGAAGATTTAAACTCCATTCTAATGAGTTTGTGTATGGTTGTATCGAACCTCAAGAGTGTCATGAAATTCTCAAAATGGTGTCCTTGTTGTAGTAAAATATAGAGAGCGTGTGAATTTAACAAGAAGTTTAAGTCTCAAACAACGGATAAAGAGAATGTTTCTTGTGAAGGCTATCATAGGAAACTTGTGTGAGCTCGAAACTTGAAATCGAAGAGATAAAACAACATTGGTCAAGGACCTGAACTTCTAGTAATTTAAATAACGTCATGCTTGCAATGTAATAAGGGACACTTTTATATATATGGAAAGCACCATTGGTGTATCTACTGTGTCCTCATTATATTGTTCACATTTCATTATTCTTATCACTATAGGTTCTTACACATGACAAAACTCGTTGTAGTTTTTGTGCACTGAATTCCATAATTACGTATGCATCCATAATTACGTAATTCCTTGCACAGTCTACACAGTGCATTTTATAATGTGTAGGGGAAGAAAATCAAACGAATGAACCTGTGATGATTGTGACTAGACCACCATAGGGTCGTTTTAATTAGATCAACAAATGATCTCTTTAAATAGGCCACCAAAGATTCTTTTCAGCTACATCATCACTTGACATCTTTAACCAGATTAACGATTCAATCTTTTTAACTAGACCACCCAAGGGGTCTCTTTTAACTTTGGAATAGTACTCTATAATCCAAGGGTCTTAAGTATTACATAGAAGCCCATTAAGGATTTAAGCTAGTACCTTTGGATATCCTTCTATGAATCCCTCATATGAGGATATGGGAGAATCTACGAGGATTTGGATAGCGAGTATTCGAATCACACAAAACACATAAACACATAAACACATAATTGTTTAACTTGGTTTTCAATTTGTTATCTACTTGTTATTAATTTGTTCGTCAACTCGTTATTGATTTGTATACGTGTATTTAAAGTGCACCAGGAATCCAATCCATGGACTTCAATTAGTACTTTAAACATCCTCAAGAATCTAACTATGAAGATAGGAAGATCTTAATAGGAATTTGGCTTTGTCCTTATTGAATCATAATATACGTATTAAAGCATGCAAAGAACTCAATTAATGATTCTGATTTTGCGCTTTAAACATCCATAAGGATCAAATTATGAAGATAGGAAGATCCCATGAGGATTTTAAAATTCGTATAACGGGAGATGTTTCGAAACCTTGTACTAGATGTGCTTTAGTCAATACATGAGGTAAAATTTTCATGAAGTTGAGGTGCTAGACATGCCAAGGCGACATATGAAGCAGAATTTGGAGGTCGTGTATTACGTACGTTAAGTCAACACACAAACAGAGTGTTCTTGAAAACTATGCATGGGGTTCTTTGGAAATGTGTTTAATGTTTTTGAAACCTTACTTAATACTTTTGAAATCATACGGTAGGTGTATTAGGTAAATATATTTATAAAATGTTTTAAAATCATGTGACATGGTTTTGAAATCGTGTATAAGGTTTTTGAAAACATAGATAATATTTTTGAAATTATGCACTTGGTATATTTAGTAAAATATACTATGTTAAAATGTTTTTAAACCATAGAGGTTGTTTTGAAAACATATACTATGTATGTTGTTATGAAAACCAGAATGTATGATATGTACATAGATATATCGTATAAGACTATTGAAGGGCTTATGAAGAGTACCCTTAGATATCCAATCGAGGATTTAAATTGGTACTTTGAATATTTGTCCAAAATTGTAACTTGTATCTTGTACTTCGTTTCTTATAATGAAACGAGTACTTAGGATTTCCGTGGAATTCGTGAGCGATCACATGAATGGGAGAACTAAAAGGGTAGTTTGTCTTGCAAAGAATACAGTTCCTTGGTGTCGGTGTCGTAGGGGCACACCATACACATATGTAACTACATTTGTTTTTGTACATCAGAATTGTGAACAACGATTTATTTATAAACTAACCAAATTGTTTCAGAGTTCAAGGAAAACAGAAGAAACAAAAACATAAGATTTTAGGTATTTCAAGGCAGCATCATCTTCTAGTCAGCCAAATGCTCATTCGTGGGTCAGATTTGCATTGACAAGTTTTGGGCATTTGTTCCTGAAATGACCCATCTCGCCACAGTTGTAACAAGTACCAGGCGGAAAACGAGCTTGTGCTGGATCTGCTTGAAGTTGAACAGGGTTCTGAATAGCTTGGTTTGGAACAATGGCTGAACGACAGATTTTTGCCGTATGACCACAAAGTCCACAGTTCAAACATTTTCGGCATTTGACACTGGCATGGTGATGAAGGTTACATTGATTGCACCTAGGGGCTTTTCCTTTGTATGGTGCTTGAGCGGCAGTAGGATTTGCAACAATTTTGTTTTGGATAGCATAACAACATGCGTTAACCAAATGTCCCCATCGTCTACAGTGGGTATATTTGAAACATGGTGTTTGATTCAGATGATGACGATTGCATTGATTGCACAAAGGAGCAACCCCATTGTACGGCTTCTTAGCTTGTGGTGTTGCCACCTAGCTAGGTCCCGCTTGATTTGGAGCAACCGCTGTAAGATTCTTTGAAGCTTTACGCTTCCTTGATTTTCGTGAAGGCTTGGCTTTTGTTTCCTTTGGTGTCTCTTGGGAGGTTTTATCCTTGAGACGAGTCATGGTAACAGCTAATTCAACGGTCTTCTGGAGTACTACGCCTATTTGTTGGACAATTGTAGTAGCCAGTTCAGACTTTTGATTGTCGCTAGGATGAAGAGACATCCTAAAGGTAATGGAAGACATGAGAGGAGACAAGTGAGATGTTATTGGATAAACAAAACAGAATTTTAAATTTATCGACAATGCATAAAGATTGTGATCATTTTTTTGTTGCCTAAGGCAAATAAACGACACGGTGACTAATCAAAGTAAGCGGGTCATATTAATGTATCGCGAAGACATGCTTTAGCCTATAAGTGGACACTCACCCCAAGAGTTCCCAGGTAAGAGTGACTGGTCCGATTATGTGGATTTGTAAGAACACTCTAGCCTTAGACAGAAAACTCGGGATACAGGCATCCACCCTTCCAGATTGCACGTGTTCACATTATAAGACCCATACTTTGACGAGATTTTGAAAAGTTTGAAGGTTCAAAACCTTATAATAAACCATCTAAGAATAGGTGATTGGTTTTCAAAACGGATTTGAAATTTTTGTTCTTGTTGTGTTTGTCACCCTAAAGATAGGTGGCGGTATTGTTTTAAGATCTAAACACAAGAATCTTGTGTTAGGGTCCTAGGAAGTTTATAGTCTAGGTCAAAGCATTACTAATAACCTAATTCCCTATAACCCTGAGCTCTGATACCAACTTTTCTGTCACACCCCGACCGCGTAAAACAACAACCGCGGCGGAAACGTCGGGGAGTGGAGTAACAGAATCATTGTTTCACAACACATGGTAATTGAAGTTTTGTTTTATTGAATTAAAATGTTTACATTGTCTAGGAATTTCCAGAAGCATAACATGAATTAAACTGTCTTTCATAGTTTTAAGTCACTAAGGCCCTTGTCTGATCCTATGTTTGCATCATGATCATCAAATAATAGCACCTGAAACACATGTGAAAATAGGTACGTCAGCATAAAAATGCATGTGAGATACATAGGTTTTATTGATGAAGGATTCATGACTTGTAGTTGAAAGAAAAGTTAGTCATGAATCTTATTAAAAGTGTTTTATTTTATAAATCATATGAAATTCGATAAGGTAATTAAATGTTATAAAAGAAAGGTGTAAGGTTAGATGAATAACCAAGTAAAATAAGTTTGTATAAAATATGTCGTTTGTAAACCAATGTCTTGTATAAATATGTCGTTTGTATAAAATGTATCATGTCTTAGTCTAAGTGGTTTAGATAACGCTACGATATGTAATATCATAAAAGCACTTATATATAGGAAGTGCCAACGGTGTATCCACCATGCATTTATCATATTACACACGTTTCGTTATTTAAATCACTTATAAATAATCCACCAAAAATGTCTTGTAAAGTAAATGTCAAATAACAATAATATCATGTACAGTGAATAAATAGTGTTTAGTCAATCCCGTATGTAAAATGTCAATGTATAATCAAATGTTATGTGAAATAAAATGTTATGTATGGTGAATAAAAGAATTTACTCAACCCTGCATGTAAAATGCACAAAACAATGTATTTGAATAAATCATAGTTTAGGCCAAAAGTTATGTTTGGTAAAATCAATGCTTTACTGATAAGAACATTTATGTGGTAATGTTTATCGCATACATTCAAGCCTTGCGACAGAAGGATAAACCCTTAACAAGTTAAAGGTTTATCAATTATGTATATCGGATTCAGTCATCCCTTACATCCAAACAAACCTAGGATTCCAGGCATGGGAGTTGTCAATTCCTATGGTACCACTACATACTACCGAGCGGCGTGATCAGTGTTAATGAACGTATTTTAGACCCGTTAAATAAACCAAATGTTATACCAAATGTAAGCATGTTATGTGAAAAAAAAATGTACTAACTATGCTAAATGAACATACATAGCAAAGCATAAATGAAATCATGTACTATATGCGTACTAATGAACATAGCAAGTATATGCCATGAAAAGCACGAAAGTAACAAGTAGGCACATGTGTTTCACCCCAAAATATTTGAAAATAGTAAAAGAGGGGACTATGTACTCACTTGATATTGCTTAGTAGTCTTGTAATAACAATCAAACAACGCTAGAAGGATCACGAAATCAATCGACACCTAATATAGGTAACTATGTTAATAAACCGGACCTAAATCGGAAGATCAGATAAAAATGAGGTTTCATAAACCAAATGAGTGTTGGAACTCATGTGATATGGTTTAAAAAAGCCTACATTCTAAATCGGAAACTATCCTAAGTGCTTATGACCCGTTATGACTCATTAAGGTAGTCTACGCTACTTTAACGCGTCGTTCGCATAAAACGAGTTCGGACCGCCTTACTAGTCCTATGATAAGTATTATAGGCCTTAACATATCTAATAACATTGCCTAATCAGTTTAGATGTCAAAATTTGGGTTACATATGCTTAAAATGAGATTATGCGTAAAAAGGGCATTTTGGTCATTTTCCTAAGGCATATAAACTACCTATCATACAACTAACTAAACGAAGTGACCATAAGGTATAACCTCGGAAGGTTATTCCCTATACAACTATGGTCACAAAATATGTTTGGTCGGATCCTATTGATCGACCAAACGGGTCGGGTTCGAAAGTCTAAACGGTTGTTTAGACCGCTTATCTTACGACCCTATTTAAGCACTAGACTAAAAGGGACGAGTTAAACATGTTAAAACATGTTTAACTAAGTTTGAAAACAAGTTTGATACCAAAACAAAGTGTTTTGATATCCAAAAATAGATTCGTTGCAAAATACGCATAAATACGTATTTTGACCGAAACTTTGACTCGTCACTATGCCTAATCAGTAGGTATAGTCACAAGGGACTATAATCGTCGTGATTATGCTCACGTTGCAAAGTTCAAATGAACTTTGTGTTGACTTGTGTTGACCAAAGACTAGTCAAAGCAGAAAGTCAAACACTGTTTGACTTTCATGCTTGAAATGCATAAAAAGCATGAAAGAAGCTTACAAAAGGTCCAAGCAAGGAAGAATTGATCTAAAATACTCAGGTATGAAGTCTTAAACTTCAACTTAGAGCAGATTTTGAATCAAATGTGAGGAATGAATGAGAAACCCACTTCTATTTATAGTAAGTTTGGATCAAGGATCTCATTCCATGTGTTAGGAGGTTCAATCTTGACCCTACACTTGTGGAACATGGTTTCTAATATAATGGGATGCTCTAAAACAAGTCCATAGTATTGAAAAATTGCATAAAAGACCCTCAAATTCAAGCTGGTTGCTGAAAATCACACATTCTATCAAAACAGGGGGCTCGCGTGCCGCCACGCCACCACCCCTTTGGGGTCGCGCTGTCACACCCTGAATTTTACGGAAACGTGATTATGGTGTGACTTTCTTAATATCATTGAATTCAATCATAACAACAACTATATGATAAAACCATAGATGGTCATCCATTAATTAAGTTTAAAAACATCACGAACAACATTGTTTGAAACATAGACTTCAAATTCAAGTTTTACAAACCATACGAATTGTTTAAGAGTTCACAAGGACTCAACAAAAGACTCTAAATAAAACCAAGATTTGGAAGTGGTGTCTTGTCCATGATAGGACACCCAAACCAAACCTCAAGACCATGAATGACATCTCTTATTCTTAACAACACTTGTAACCTCCGAACGCCCGCCAGATCCACATTCTTAATTCCCCGAAATACATGTATTTTGAAAACATCAACAAAAGTTGAGCGAGTTCATGTGTTTGTTTGTGTGTATGAATAAAACCTTGTAAACATTGTATGTAGGTATGTATGTTTGTAAATCCTGGTATGAAAGCAAAACAAGGAATTATATCAATTAATGGTTTGCAAGGCCATTAACATGCGTGCAACGGCGTAGGAAGGCTCAAACCTAGCAGATTTTGTACCGGGCCTCCGGCTGTAAGACATAGTCACCTCATGGGCCAACCCCGGTCCACATGGGTGTGGGCTCGCTACACCCAAATAGATTTATCACTCATGCCCCTCGGTCCTAACACAAGGATTAATGGTCTTAAGAGTGCGCCTACCCATTCACATGATCTACTGTACTTTCCAAAGCTAACCATACCATTTGTAATTGTTTGTAAACATTTAGTAACATGTACTTCACCCTCGAAGTTATAAAACTGAAAACAGTTAAAAAAAAGGGACATGAACTCACATCTTGCGTCTTCAGTCACCGTAACTCAAGCTTCTTCGGATAAAACACGACTACCTACAACGTACTTATGTCTATTAGACGAGCGGGTCATGCCTTAACTTAGTATTAATGTCTTTGAGTTACGTTTCTTTGTATATTCGTTATTATTACAAGTTATATAATTATTTGTTAAAATAATAAATATTTCAACTTAAATTATATTTATTAAAATTTTGGAATCATTGTTAAAACATTTATTTTAACTTAATACTTCCCAAGTATTTATACTTGTATATCCTTCTCAATGATGGGGGTATCTTTCACTTGTATATTTTTGCCATGTATTGGGGTCGTATTCCGGTGTGTATTTATACGTACGAGAATACGTATTTTTACGGTATTCATTAAGTATTCTTTATACTTAATTTCATATTAATTATTCCGGAATATTATCTTTAATAAAGATTCAATATATATTTCCAAAATATATAATTTAAGGAATATTACTTTCAGAAAAATTATTTATAATTTTTCTTTGGCAAAAATATTTGTATTTTCTCATAAGTTCAAAAATTAATATATTTTCAAGTCCAACTTGGAAAATATATATATATAAACTCATTTTTCTCCAAAAATTATATTTTCATATTTATTTGAGAAAATATATATATTTCTCCCAAAAATATTGTGTTTCATGTTTGTGTAAGAAAATATATATTTATTAAAAATAATATATCTTCTAAAAATTTCAAGAAAAATATATATTTCATACTTGCAAAAAATAATATATATTTCCTTGTAAAAAATATAATATAGTCTTGTAGTAATTGTAAAAATCATATTTTTATTTCTTTGGTGTCCAAAATATTATTCACCAAAATATTCTTTGTGAATAAATTTTCCGGAATATTTTTGTAAGTCTTATTCTATAGTTCGATTTCACCAATATTTTGTGTACAACTTGTATATTTATTCCTTGGAATTTTGGTAATATTTTGGATTGTAATTCTTGGTATTTTTGTGAGTTATATTATTTCAAGTCCTAAAATATTATAACTAATACACATAGTATATAAATAATCACACACATTGTGTCCTCTAAATATATATTTCCTAAATACATATTTAGTCACCTTTATTTATGAAAACCAACCTCCAATATTTATATTTTTGTAACAAAAATTATGGCAAAGTTTATGTAGGAAATTCATGGTTTAAAATACACTTGTAAATATTTGTTAAAAAAATATTTTTCTAAGTGTTTATATTTTTAGAAAATTTTGCCATAGTTTCCCCTAAAATGGAGGTTTCCATGCTTTCAAGCATATCATTTTCTTTTGTAAAAATCATCACAATCAATTCACAATCATCAACAAACAACGTTTACTTACCAATTTTTTCCAAAATCATGCATTTTCTACTACTTCATGAACTTGAATATTTGTAAAAATTTGTAGTAACATACTAGTGTTCTTAGTAAGTCTTGTTACCCTTTAAAATGTGATTAGTTCTTTAAAAACTTCATTTTAAAGAAGTTAGATGTTTACAACTTCTTGTCATATTTTCTAAAAATGTTTCTTTATGAAATTTTCTTGTTTCACAAGTGTTTCTACACTTGTTTAACCACTAAAAATAGAGTTTGTTTTTGTAAGAACCAAGATTTAATAAAACTTATATTCTTAACTTGGTTCCTTTGAAAAACCATCCATGAATCTTTAGATCTACATGATTAACAACTTACTTTGATCTTTATTTTTCAAGAAAACCATTTATTCATTCAAGTTCATGATTCATGTGTGGATGATCCATCATCCTACGACATTCCTATTTTCTCATCTTGCAAGATTATGTTTTTAATCATGATCTAGCAAGATCTTATGATGATCAACATCATTTCTACAAACAATCAATGATCAACAAGCATAACAACTCATATTCATCAAGATTACTTCATTAAACATGCTTATGTTCAAGTTTCATTCTTATGATCTTTAGTGTTCTTCAAGTTTATGGTTATGATTCTTCTTTAACCACTTAAAATAGAAGCAATATAGCAAGATCAAGATTCTTACCACTAGCACAAGGCTAGGGATGATCAAGAGAGGTTATGAGATGGATAAAAGCAAATGAGCAAGGTCCTTGAACTTCCAATGGCTCCAAGCTCCTTAGTTTAGCTCTTAGCACCTTGGTATCACTTGAAAATGGAAGAACAAGAGATGAATATGATGGTGATGGTGAGTGGTGCTCTCGGCCGTGAGGGGAGGAGAAGGAAATGGGAGTTTGAGTTGGTGATATTGTGAAATGAAAGAGAATGTAGGACTCTTGGTTTATATAAACTTGCTTCCAACATATTGTTATCTCATGTGTATTATGTTGCAAAAGATTAGACATAATCTAATAAAATAAACATATAAAATCAAGGCTGGGGGCCACCCTTGAAACCGTGTACATGAGGGGGGGGGGGGGTATGGTTATGTTGTGATGGATAGTTAAGATATCTAGTTAGAATCTAATGCTTAAGTTAGTGTTTTAGTTGTCATATTGTTATAAGAGGTGTTATGATGTTCGGGGACCATAACTAGCTCGAAAATGATAAAACAATACTTCTAGTGAAAATTTGTGTTTCGGGTAGTGTCCGGTTGTTTGGTTGGTTACGGGTTCGTTAAGATGCTAAACCTTGCAGTTTAGTGTGCTTTATGTTACCTTTTGTGACACTTTTGATTCCCGACACTTAGGAAAGCATTCAGGACCATTTTACTATATTTCAGCATTATATTAGGTTGTTAAAATGCTGATTTTTGCTGATTTCAGCAATTTAAGTGAGTTTCAGGCACTTTCCGGCACTTTAATTATCACTAGGAAGGCAGTTTTGTGATCCTTACTTTCCTACACACTATACTAGTGTAGTACTTGGTTTCTGGCTCATTCTGTGTCTCAATGCACTGTCTGTCTATGTGCTGAGTTCTGTCATATTATCCTGATTTATCAGATAATTGTGCTAACTGTACTTAATGCATCATTTGAGGCAATATAGCTTTCATGCAATATTGGTATGACATTAAACAATGTATGATGCATATGTATGTATATGGCAGTAATCAGAAAGCGGTTAATTGCAATTCAGCACACTCATTAAGCTCTAATCATGGTTAATTAATTGTACGGATACCTGGATTTTTGACAGTTGTCACACGCGCGACGCTAGCACCCCCAATACAGAAACTTTTGAAACTTGGCAGAAATGGTCCCTGCAGCTCGTTTAAGCCATTTTCGACGCGTTTAAACTTCGTTAACCCATTTTCAAGGCTCAATAATGATGCCAAAGTGTAGGGAACATGAAATATGCTTGAAAACATCTCGGATGTCGGTTTGTTTGGCCGTACGGTCACATTGTTTGGTTAATTATGACGAAACACGAACGAACGCGAAAAACGATCCAAATTATGCGACGAATGAAATTTTAGCATTCCAATCACTAAAATAAAATATTTTAATGATTAAAAAAAATTTTGGATGTCCGGATATATTCAGAAAGATATGCGCGTAAATGCAAACTTGTGCACTTTTTGACGCTTTTAGTCCCTATTGATCAATTAAGTTTATTTTCGCATACCGAACCCCTCAAAGCCTATTTCTAAGCTATGTAAAGGATATTTAGGGTATGTTTAACTTATGATCATGTTCTGGAAGGTATGTTACTATACGAATCAGTAGACTTTTGCAGTTTGACGCAAATAGTCCCCGTGAGCGAATAAACTTGCTTTTGCCATACCAAACCCTTCAAAACTTATTTATAAGTTATGTAAAGGTTATCTAAGGTATGTTAAGCTTATGTTGATGTTCCAGAGTGTTTGTCGCGTTAAAGTAGTTACGTTTACGCACCAGTTTGCGTCTAACTTTCCAGAAAGCGATTTAGAGTTTGAAATCGAACAAGAATTGAAATAAGAAATTGTCAAACATATTTAAACAAATATAGGGATCAAAATACATTGTTTTATTGAAAATTGAACTGTTCAGAGTTTGTATAATGATTACGCAAGCACAGGTGTCACAGGCAAAGGCAATAATCATTCTTGACAATAATGATTAGCTAATCATTGGACCATAACCAAGGTTGGAGAATTCGCAAGTCGCTAGTCGGCCGGTGAGGTGGGGACTAGCGACTACTCGGGATTAATCGGATCGGAAATTTTATATGTAAATTTTATTATTTTTATAAATATGTATATATATACTCACAAATCCATATCAATATAATACTTGAAAAAGTAAAAGTAGTTCAAAATACAAACTAAACTTACATATAAGTCATAACATAACAAGTCTCAGTACTTAAAATTCAAACATTAACAAATAGCTCCAATGTAATCGTCATCCCTGTAGTGTTCAATGATTTCGACACCATCCGACTCGTATTCAATCTCCTCGTCTACTTCATCCTCTTTCTATGACTCAAATTCTTCGTCATATTAGAGTAAGGGATAAGGAAAATGGGCTAAACTTGTAATCTTGGGCCTGTTTTGTAAGGATTTCAAATGGGCCGACTAGGGCGACTTGGGCCGACTAGGGCGGCTTGGACCGGCTTTGACCGACTAGCGATTTTTTTACTGATTAGTGAAAAATTACTCAGTAGGAGGTCGACTAGCGACTATAACACATCAAACTTTCTAATCGACATCTTCTGTGGGCTCAAAAAGACTCATGAATTGGGCTCAGAAACCTAGCCCATGCATCCAATCATCCAAACCCTATCTGTACACTTTAATCCTAGTCGACATCAAACAAAACTTTCAGCCAACATCACCGGAAGTTATTCAACGGCCGGAAAAAGAGTAATCTCCAACGAACTGAAACTAAATTCCGACCAACTTCGAATTTTTTGGCGATTTGAACTATGAGCTCTGATGAACCAGAAACAAACTTTAACGCCACCATAAATCATTATCTCCAAAACGAGTTTAAATAGCAAACACACTCACACCATTACTAACTAACTTGCGTTTTTCGTGCTACGACTTCTTCAACCGAAGAGAAGTGGTGTGACAGGCGTCAATGACGTACCGAAGAAACTCGTGTGTATCCTCTTGTCTACCCACACGAAAATGCTCTACAAAAATTTCAAGCCGCCAATAAACTTGCCAGGTGTATCTAGAAGTAAGTCGACGCTAAGAGAACGAGCGATTCTTGCTTCTAGTAGACAAGACGGACAATTATTCTTCTTGTCTTGCGAGATTCCTGAATCCTAACGAAGGAGCGTTCTTCCGTTTCTTCAATAACAAAAGCGGTCTACCAGCTCATCTGCAATTGAAATTCCATTAACAGCGAGAAAATCCTCTCGCTCCTGATTCACCAGCCGCATTGAATGGAAATCCGCACCGCCACCGCGCCGTATATGATCGCATACCTAGATTGATCTGATTGTAACTATTGAATTGATGTAACGGTGGTGACGGTGGTGGTGGTGACAGTGGTGGTGAACGACGGCGTAGGGATAGGGTTATTGGCAGTGGAGGACCGAGTGTGTGTTGAAGGTGTCTGTTGGCATGCCGGGTGCCTTCCATCGTTTTCTTCACTGCTTTTACTACTATCTATTTCTCCTTCTCTTCTCAATTTCTCTCTCTACAGAATACACACATAACTTGGTGTGTTTCGTCAATCAACAAACAAGAAAAATCATTGCTGGATTAAACAAAACATAAATAACATCACTGGAACTTAATAACCCAGAAACTTACTTTGTCTCTATCTTCTTTCTTTCTCAAAAAAATATGAGGAACAAAGACGCTGGAATAACAACTAAAGTCTCTGGATCTGAAAACTTCATCAAAACATAGATCTGACTTTCTTATACGTCTCCGACGGGTTTTCCGATAAAGCTCCGACCAAAACCGAAACTGAAATGAGCCACCGAGGCTCTGATACCAAATGATAGGTCTGAAACAATCCAGTTTCAGTCTCGGTTCGGTATAAAATATGGAGACGGGTGATTCGAGCTAAGAACAAACGATAATGAACAAGAAAGATGGAAACTTTAAGGATTGGAACATAGATATTTTCATTGAATGTGATAAGAAAATACATAATATAATCATCCACCCCGGGTGAGCTCCACCGGGGTGGTGGCGCATAAATGCACACCCTCCAAGTGAGGTGTAGTAATCTATATATAGCCCCTTGAGCCTTGTTTTCCAAGCAAGACGCCTCTTGCTTGGAAAACCTACTAATGTCACTAAATTATCTGACTATTACCAATAAAAATGCCACATAATATAAATAATAAAATTGCTAAACTAAAGCCATCATAATTGATAACATCCTTCTCCAATTTGACCCAACATAGGTGACAACCACAACAAGAACACGAATTACAAATCCATTTTGAAAATCAATCATCTATTCTTAGATGATTTCTTTTCAGGCTTTAAGCCTTCAAGTTTTCAAAATCTCGTCAAAGTTTGGGTCTTATAATGTGAACACGTGCAATCTAGAAGGGTGGGTGCCTGTACCTCGAGTTTTCTGTGTAAGGTTAGAGTGTTCGTACAAATCCACATAATCGAACCAGTCACTCTTACCTGGGAACTCTTGGGGTGAGTGTCCACTTATAGGCTAAAGCATGTCTTCGCGATACATTATTATGACTCATTTACTTTGATAAGTCACTGTGTGTCGTTTGCTTGTTCGAGGTATGAAAGAACGATCGCCTTCCTTATGTTTCGTCGATGTTTTCAATACCTCTTTTGATTATCCAATTGTCAATCTCACTCGTTTCTCATGTTTCCTTGTTCTTTTTAGAATATGCCTCCTAGACGCGACCAAACACAGGATGCTGCACTCGCAGCCCTAGTTGCTCAGCAGATTGCTGTTGTGATTCCGAACCTAATTACTCAGACCAATCAAGAGAATAACAATAACAACAATAACAATGCTCAGTGCAGTTTTAAGACATTCAATTCGACTAAACCACTGAAATTTTCTGGGTCTCAAGGAGCAACTGCGCTCCTACAATGGTTCGAGAGTCTGGAAAGCACATTTAGACATGTTCAAGGTCTAAATGAGCAAAAGGTCGAGTTCGCATCTAGTGTTTTCAAGAAACGTGCTCTAACATGGTGGAACGGGGTGATGAGAGATAGGGGTGCTGATGTGGCGATGGCGCAGACTTGGGAAGAGCTTCGGGCTCTCATGATGAGAGAGTTATGCCCCCGTCACGAGTTAAGGGCATTGGAAAGGGAGTTCAATGATCTAAAACAGGATGGGGGAGAACACCGTGCTTACACGGATCGTTATGAGGAGCTGAGTTTACTGTGTCCCACAATGGTTACCCCACTGGATAAAGCAATTGATAGGTATATCGATGGTTTACCTGACCCCGTACAAGACATTGTCACTGGTAGTAACCCTACCACTGTTCGTCAGGCCATCGAGTTGGCTGCAACCCTGACTGAGTCTCAGGTCAGGAAGGGAAAACTAACCCGCAAGGGTGATAAGAAACAGTCAGCCGACACCACTCAAGACAAGGGAAAAGGCAAAAAGAAAGGCGAGTCATCGAAGAGGTCGAGGAAGCGTAAGGCTTCCCAAAATTTTGCTGTTATCGCACAACCCAATCAGAACACTCAGAACCAACCGGCACAGCCTCCTGCGAGGAAGCCATATGTTGGTACTGCACCTTACTGTAATCGGTACAATGGTCATCATTATGTTTTTAGGATAAAACGTGCAAAACATTTTAAAACCGTGAACTCGCCAACTTTATGTTGACATACTACTGCATGCTTTGCAGGTCCTTAGGTGCTACGCTGGAATTTGCATGGAGGAGTGTAGTGCCTATCTAGAACCGTTGTTGGGTTCTTAATTAAATAAATTGTTTTTAAACTATTGTTGAGACCTTAGACCTTATACTTCCACTAGCAACTTAAACTGTGTTTTAAACTTTGAATGTTGTGTCACTAATCATATTAGTGATTATGGATTTACTTTATTTATCTTATTTTAAAGTATTCAATATGATTGGTGGCATGATTCTGGTTAGTCACATGCCTCGAGGTAAAACTCCGCAAGTCGAAATTCAGGGTGTGACATAAATACCTAGTGTACATAGTACATGGTTTATATACACAAGATGCTTACGTTGTACTAAACTTGATGGTGCGTTGAATATGACAATGATACATTCATTAACATTGATCACGCCGACTGGTAGTATGTTAAGGTACCATAGGATTGACAACCTCATTTCCGCTTTCTTGGTCTGTTTGGAAGTTACCTCTGGGAATGACAGAAACTGAGTGACACAATTAATAAAACTTTATTTTTATAAAGGTTTGTCCGACAGTTAACAAGGCTTGAATGTATTTGCCAACAATCCACACTTGTTTTATACAAAAAGGCATTTGTTTTATACAAGACAAAACATTTTGGTTTAAACAAGACATTTTGTTTACCAAAGACATTTGATTATACAAGACAAGACATTTAGTTGGTTATTACAAAGACATTTGATTATACAAAACAAGACATTTGGTTAGTTATTACAAAGACATTTGATTGTACAAAACAAGACATTTGGTTGATTATTCCAAAGACATAAATGGTTCTTTAAGTTAACCATGCATTATTATCTTTTAAATCGAATGATTTCTCATATGGTTTTATAAAAGAAATACTTTTTTGTCAAAGATTCATGGCTACTCTTGAAGTTGCTTAAACATTTTCTTTTAACACTCAAGGCCATGAGTTTTAATCACAAAACCTATGTTACTCACCAGCATTCAATGTTGACATTTAGTTTCACATATGTTTCAGGTGCAAATGTATGATGATTATGAAAGAATGCTACGCATAGGATAGACTCAGGCCTTAGTTACTTTAAAAATTTAAAAGATAATTATATATGGTTTGTTTGCGTTTTCAAAGACAATGCAATTCAATGTTCAATAAAACAAAACTTTAAGTACCATGTGTTGTGAAACAATTTGTAACGTGACCCCAGACGTTTCCGCCACGAGTTGTTTCATACGCGGTCGGGGTGTTACAGATTGGTATCAGAGCCATGGTTATAGGGATTAGGTTATTAGTAATGCTTTTGACCTAGACTATAACCTTCCTAGGATCCAAAGTGAGGTAACTCGCGTATAGATTCTTAATACAATATCATCACCTATCCTTAGGTGATTACCAAAACAATACAGAGCATAATTCATTCTTAAAAGTCCAATTTTTCCAAGACTTTTTACAAGAAATCATCATCTATCCTTAGATGATTTGTTTTTAGGCTCTAAGCCTTAAAAGTATTCAAAATCTCATCAAAGTTTGGGTTTTAATAATGTTAACACGTGCAATCTGGAAGGGTGGATGCCTGTATCCTGAGTTTTCTATCTAATGCTAGAGTGTTCGTACAAATCCACTAAATCGGACCAGTCACTCTTACCTGGAAACTCTTCGGGTGAGTGTCCACTTATAGGCTAAAGCATGTCTTCACGATACATTATAAAGACCCATTTACTTTGATTACCCATCGTGTCGTTTATTCGTTTTAAGAAACGAATAAATGATCACAATCCTTTTGTTTCGTCGATATTTTTAACATTTCTTTTGACTATCCTTTATCAATCTCACTCACTTCCTCTCATATCTTCCTTCTCTTTTAGAATGCCTCCTCATCGCAACACTACCCAAGATGCCGAAATGGCGGCTATGATCACTCAGCAAATGGCTGCGATACTTCCAAACCTTGTGACCCAACTCAATCAAGTCAACAATAACAACAACAACAATGTACCTTCACTGTCACACCCCGATCGCATAAAACAACAAATCGCGGCGAAAACGTCAGGGAGTGTTGTAACAGAATCATTGTTTCATAAAACATGGAATTTAATGTTTGATTTCATTAATTAAAATGTTACATTGACTAAGAATTTACAGAAATATAACATGAATCAAATTGTCTTTCATAGTTTTAAGTCACTAAAGCCCAAGTCCGCCTAAGTGTATCACGATCATCATCATGCAATAGTTCTTGAAACACATGTGAAAATAGGTACGTCAGCATAAAAATGCCTGTGAGATACATAGGTTTTGTTGTTGTAGGAATCATGACTTGTAAGTAAAAAGAAGTGTTTAAACAAAAGGGTAGTCATAAATCTTGTAAAACGTTTTCTTTTATAAAATCTTATAAATTTCGATATGAAAATTAGATGTTATAAAAGAATAATGCGTGGTTAAATAAATAACCAAGTAAAGATGAGTTTGTATAAGATATGTCGTTTGTAAAACAATGTCTTGTATAAATATGTCGTTTGTATAAAATGTATCATGTCTTTGTTCCTGTCAAAGTGGTTTAGATTGTAACACCCCAATCGCGTAATACAACAACATGCAGCGGAAATATCGGGGAGTCACGTTACAAATTGCTCACAACTACTGGTACTAAATTGTTTCAATATTGTTAACATCATTTTACAAACAAAGAATACATGTATTGTCTTTTTATTAAAGAAGTCTAAGGCCCAAATGCAGTCCTATGCGTTGCATGCTTGAATAGTCGAAAACCTGAAACATATGTGAAAAATAGTCAGCATAAAAATGCCGGCGAATACATAGGTTTTGTTGGCCAAATAAATGGCAAAAGTTTGATATTGCAATACTTTGACAACTACAAGAGTTGTCAATGGAAAATAAATCTTGAAGCCAAAGAATGGCAAGAGTTTAGTATTGCAATACATAATCTTGATTATGAAAACTCGTGGCAAATAGTTTTGTATATGGCAATATGATTATTACTAAGTAATTTTTATGCCATTTGAAATTGTACATTGTAATCTCGTTGAAATCATCGTAAAACACGTTAGTGTGTTATTAGAAATCCAATCAAGGATTAGTAATAACTATTTTGAAATTAATCGGATAAGTAGTATATTTAAATATACATTAGTTATGAAATAGTTAAACAGATAGTATATCAAAATATACTTGGGTTTCTGAAATAATAGATTTGGTAGTATATCACAAGTATACTTTGGTTTAAAAATAAAAAACATCGGTAGTTGATGTGTGCAAACTGCAACATATAAATTACATCAATTGTGGCATAAAACTAACCCTTTTAGTACTAATGTTGGAAAAGTGTGCTTTTGTCTTCCTTTTGTATTTTCAGGATTAAATGAGCTCAAATTAACAAAAGAAGCAAAAAGACAGCTAAATCTAACATAAATACAAGAAAAGGAACAAACGTGACATGCCTGAACCCACGACAGCATCTTCCCAAGCAAAACAAGAAAACAGAAGGCTGAACACGCCCCTTGCTCAGTGAACACGGGGGCGTGCCCAAGTCCCAGCAGAAAAGACAAAGCTGTAGAAGCTTCTATCGCCCACCACGGGGTCGTGCTCAGCGGACACGGGGCCGTGGTCAACTATAAGATTCGCAGAATCCAGGCAAATCTTGATAGTACATATATGCTTCTGCACACGGGGGCGTGCCCAGTGGACACGGGGGCGTGGTCAACTAATGCAGACAAACTGCAATTAATGAAGACAGAGAAGAGGATGGACACGGGGCCGTGCCCGAGCTTCCGTTCAGCCTATAAATAGGAGTGCTTGGCTCAAGTGCAAATCATCCCTTGGCACACCACCTCTCTCACACTTCACCCACCACCCACCACCACCATAACACTATCATCCACCACCATCATCCATTGTCCATCATAGAGTGTGTGAGTTGTCCCGGGATCCAAGATTGATCGTAAGAGTTCTTGACAATCAAGGCCATGTTTACCTAAGTCTCTTACATCACTTGGTGAAGACAAAGTGTCTAGTGTAATGTTTTTTATTTTTAATCTTTTCGCACTTTTTACTTGGTTTTGTATTAATGACTTTAATAACTAGTTTCTTATGTTGAAGGTGATTTTTCCTTATCGTTTGTCCGTGGTGTCTTGGCATTATTTTACTGTCTATATAAAATAAAAGATTTTCACCATTCATATCTCCACGGTCTATATGGAGGTATGTTGGCTACCTGGTCGGGGGTTAAGGGAACGGTTTGGTAAGAGTCTTGCCTTGTTCAGTGTATAGATCCTGCAAGGACCTGGGTCAAATTTAGTAGTACCTCCTTCAATACTTAACGGTATTGGATGGCGGGGTCCAAACTCTTTGACCCCCTCATATGTAAGCTACTATTAATACTTTAACCCGGCTACTTAGGACTGTATCCCTGCTGACTCAGACTACTTAGCCGAGGGTAACGTTGTGACAACCCTCACCAAACCAGATATCCGTACGAATTAATTAATATTTAATTAATGCTTAATTACTGTGCTTGCTTACAATTGTGATTAAACTGCTTACTGATTTCTGATACATACATGCTCATGCATCACATTTTATACTGTCACTCTATTATTTATACACAAACATCAGTGACAACCTTGATGCACAACAAGCACAGTGAGCACACTACGGGATACCCATTAAACATGCTGACATAGCCAGCATCAGGCAGACACTGCCTCTAAGGCCAGTATGAGCCGGGAATAGATTGCTACACTAGTATGGAGTGTAGGGAGGTGAGAATTGTAAAACTGCGTCACTAGGTGATAGTTATAGTGCCGGGAAGTGCCTAAAACACACCATAAATGCATAATTCTGCATTTATTATTAAAATTCAGCATTGCAAAATGCTAGTAAAATGCAAAAATATGGCAGAAAGGTCCTGTATATTTTCCTAAGTGCCGGGAATAAATTGCGTTACAAAAATATATTTAAAAGACACCTTTCGGCATAATTAAACACTTTAACGGAACGGTGATTAACCGGACAACCGGACAATACCCGGGACACTAAATTTTTGTCAAAAACATTGTTTCATTATTTCTTGGTTTGTCGTGATCCCCGAACACCCTAACACCCACTAAATATTAAATAACTAACATATGAAAGCATACTTGAAAGTTAACTAGTATTTACTTATTACCATAAAAAATGTTACACTTGGACCCCCTCTCCCTCATATACTACGATCACAAGTATGGCCCCACACAAGATTTCTCAATCTTACTCAATCTTTCCATAATATTTTCCCTAGATTGTATATGATATTACTTGGATTGCTTAGAGATTTTTGCTTGGATTTGCAAGATTCATTTAGATTTCCTAGATCTTATTATCATCACATTTTACAAACAACCCCCCCCCCATGCCTTCTCACGGTCACAAAGGACCCACAAGGATCCCCACCATACTCCAAAATTTAGTGTTAAATTTTATTTGATCTATTGCTTGTAATTGTGGCCAAAATATTTAGAGGTGTGGACATAAGTATGGTGCAAGACTTACAAGATCATTCTAAATATCTTTCACAATCTTTACACACTCTCACTTCACTACTCTCTCTCTCTCTTTCGGTCCTCCATAACCGAACCCACCATCACCACTTCAACATCTTTATCTTCTTCATTACAAGTTCCATTCAAAGCTTCAAAGTGATCCATGGAGGTTGCATGTTGAAGGGCTTGCAAGGAAGCTTTGATCTAGTCTTTTTCGCCATCATTTTCTCATCTTTCTCACACTAGAATCTCTACCCTAGCCTTGTGCTAGTAGTAAGTTTCTTTACACTTTGTTTCATCTTATTCATAGTTATAATATGTAGTATGTTGATGTTGTTTAAATCACAAGAACAAAAATACTAGAAGATGTTAAACAAGAATAAGGAGTATAAAAGTTTACATAAAGTTTATACAAGAATGAAACATGAAGCGGAATCTTGTTGGCTTGAGGGTTGGTTAAATCATACTTGATAATTGATTGTTGGTTTCTTGTTAAATCCATTGTTCGGACACTTATTGATACGGTTTAATAACATTTACACTTCAAAATAACTTGCTGATGTACTTTTCCAGCCGCCTTCAACAGGCTGTAAACGAACTTTAAAAACTCGAAAAACGGAATTTCAAATGCCTAACTCGTGTCTTTTCGAAAAACGAAGAATATGGCGCTGGAATCGTATTTTTCTGAGGTCGGTTACTATTTTAAAAGTCTGTTTTCGTGACAGCAGCTAAGGCTGATTTTAACTGCAGTAAAATGGGTCATACGTTTTCAGTCACAACTTGAAACCTAAACCGAACCAGCCCCTGAAACTTTTATTAAAGATGATCACGGATGTATTTGTGACCCTCGAACTGGAATTTCGATAAACAGACTGACGAGGAATTTTGACGAATTTTTCCGTAAACTGTGATCAGAATGTAACAAATCTGATCACAGTTCGGTAAACGATTTTCTATAAATTACTGATAATGAACTAGACCTCGAAATTTTTACACAATAATTTGTGGGTCGATTACGACGTTCCGCAAAAATTTTGGAATTTTTGGAATAAGTTAAGTATTTTATTTACTCGTCCGAAAACAGTCCAGTTTTTCATATTGAAACTGAAATGACAAGGGTAGTGTTTTGCGTGTTAAAACTTAAGGGGTTGATTGTTGATGATCATGGGTTGATTTCAAAAAGAAAAAGATGTGCGTATTAAGCACGGACACTCCCGTTTTTAGGGGAAGTTCTGGCGAATTTTTCTAAAAATACCGAGACTTAGAAAAACTATTTTTCTAACAAGTATGTTTAACTTTATTTCTCGGAATTAAACCTCGCCATGAGTTTTGACATAAAACTTTAAAGTGTTGGATATGAAACTTGTAAATATATTTTTTCAATACTTTAAGTCACCAAATACATAATACATGTACGAATACCCCATCCTTGGGAAGGAATATATGTATACGATTACCAAGAAATATAAACACGAAATAGTTGTCTAACTATTTCCCCAAGAACGCTAAAACTCTAACCTAAGGCACGGCCGTTGGTCTAATAGATATTAGCATGTTGTAGGTTGTCATGCTACAGACCGAGTTTGAGTTGCTGTTATCGAGGACGCATTACTGTGAGTTCATGCTCCCCCTTTTCTTTTAGCTGTTTTCAGTTTTACAACTTCGGGGGTGAAATACATGTTACATACTGATTACGAACGTTTATTACACGGTATGATTAACTAAGGAACTTACTACTAGATCACGTGAATGGATAGGCTATTATCGTAAGACCATTAATCCTTGTATAAGGACCGAGAGGCATGAGTGATAGATCTATCGGGTGTTGCGAGCCCCACACATGGGCCAGCGTGTGGCTGCATGTGGTGACTATGTCGTTCCGCCGGAAGGACCGGTATGAAATCCGCGTTACAGGTTTGAGTGCTTCCTAGGCCATGTCACATATTAAAGTATTAGCTACACATTAATCGATCTCTTTTTCCGTACTGCTACATACCAAGAACATACTTTTATACAGACATATTCTAACGAGTTATACAGACTCACTTACACATGAACTCGCTCAACTTTATGTTGATTTTTCAAACTACATGTATTTCAGGAAACTAACGGATCTGGCACGGTATGCACGTATTTTCAAGCTGCGTTTGAATAAAGAAGTCATCCAGGGTTTAGAAGGTGTAACCTCTTCCTGGACGGGTTACATACCCCTAAACCTAGTATTGTTTAAAGTCTTTTGCTAAGTCTTTACAAACTCAATTAAATCGAGTTAAGGTTTGTAACTTATTTTGTGATTGTTGAAAATGGGATTTTTTTCTAACTTTATTAATGGATGAATATCTCATGTTTTAATCATATAGCATGGTTATGATTGTTGCTATGGTATTAAGAAGTCACACCAAATAAACCCACGCTTCCGCAAAGCCAGGGTGTGACAGCTTGGTATCAGAGCCTCGATCATAGCGAACTAGGATTCCTTCTCGAGTCTAGACTATGATCACTAGGGCTCTCACGAAAACGTTTTCAAACATTTTTACACTACATACCACTCAAGTCCAGATCCAAAACTTTTTACAAACAAATGTTGAGCACATTTATTTATTATTTATAGGCTCAGTCTGGGAGGCTGAGGCTCGGTCTGGAAGACCGAGGCTCGGTCTGGAAGACCGAGGCTCGGTCTGGAAGACCGAGGCTCGGTCTGGAAGACCGAGGCTCGGTCTGGAAGACCGAGGCTCGGTCTAGGAGACCGAGGTAGTTGTCTAGTGGTACTAGGAAGAGCAGTCTGAGAGGCTGGGAGAATTTGGCTAGTAGGACTAGGAAGAGCAGTCTGAGAGACTGGGTAGGATAGTCTGAGGAAGACTAGGATGATTACATGCTTACATTGTGGTTACTTACACGCTTAATTGCAGATTTTTTTATATACGTGCATCTGAATATTTGCATACACTAATCGTTAATGATTACTATGGGTACGCATGCTATGACTATTATGAACCGGCACACATGCCACGCTATTTATAAGACGAGTTATCAGACATTGATGACCCTACGGCCGCTGTTACAAATGAGGAGACTGCATCTGCGCCAGAGATATTTACGGCAGACACTGAGAGTGATCCTGACATGCCGACCAAGGACGAGGACGACTTCCAACAGTCCGCGCTACCCGATTCTGGTAACACTTTACCCTTGCTGATGGCTTCTCTGACAAGAATCTTTCTGTCACTCTTGTTTCGGTTTATGACCACTTCATCACTGGTCATCCCGATGGTGAGCACACCATGGCTCCAACCCTCGATGATGCGCCTCCTGCGGGCATCTCTACTGAAGATTGGCTACTCGACAAACGATATATGACTACGTTGGCATGCTTATCGATGGTCCCCCTGCCGACGCCCATGACGGTAGAAATTAGACGAGGACTCTGTTGCTAACTTCACTTCTTAAGGCCCCTGTTAACAAGCCATCCTCTGATTCTAGCACGCAATCAGACTCCTTTGAGTCCGTGATACCTGCAACTTTACAAACAGCTGGATTACAACATTCTACTACTGACCCGAGACGACGATGACATGGCTGCTACTCTATCACCTGCTCGAGACACCACACCGTTACCCGACCCAGAGCCTGCTCTTGAGCTAGCTTTTACACCTTTTGGGCCAGCTTGATGTTGCGTTTGCTGAACCTACACCTTTACGTGATCACAATCCTGTTTCTTTTTGGTCTGCCGAACATTGTACCCCTTATATCTACCTGCATCGGAAATCTTCTCATTTGTTGAGATGTTTGTTTTTACACCCGCAACCGCTGACATTGCTCCTTTTCCCTATGAAGATCGACTTCCATTTGCCCCAAGGTGCCTATAGCTTTCTTTCAGAATATAACCGCACCTCGGGAGGGTACTCCAGGTCAACACCAGCATAACGATCCGCTTTGCTACAACGGCATTTTCTACGGCCTCACAGGCCGCACCATTTACTCCCTTCACCCCTACATCGCTGTACGAGCCAATTGAATGGATCCTATAATACACTATGCAGATTTTAGACCTTACCATCCCTCACGTAGTGGAGGCCACACACGGGATGAGTACACCTGTCACATCAGCTGCAGTTTAAGGAGATAAATCGCAGAGTTTCAGGGCTTGAGCTGACACCACAATTGGTAACTTCAAATGCAAAACATTACATAACCCAAAAACATGATTTAAGTGTCTACATCACAAGACAGCATTTTGTCAGAAAAGTTCATGTAAGACACCACGTCCTCCACCCTGTTTATCATCAGCATGCCTTGATCCGCCACATACAACAAGATTCCTTTTGCGATCTCGACCGTTGCTATTACACCGTTCCCAGAATTCTGATACTTATTTCTTCACTATCGAGCGGCAGAGCAGATAATTATTTCAACGTACATACAAGCTCGAGGAGGGACTCACACATGTTAACAGTTTACTTTTCTTTCCTCCTCCTCCTCAGTCACCAGTATAGTTGGTTTCTGGATTATGCGGATTGCATTACACTTGGGTAAGGACACTAATGATAAGCCGGGATTGCGGAGACTTTTGAGGACCACTTCTGATTACGAAATTTTGATGCACTAATATACGTGTTGGACAAGGGTAGGGTGACCCTGTGTCCTTTATGATGTGATACATTTTGTAAGACACAGCGATGGTGGCCGGAGGATAACGAAAGCCCAATCATCTTTAAACATGCGACGATACTTATGACTAATAACTAATGGAAAAACTCAGTCGCTATGTTCCCACCAAGCACGCTGTTGATCAGCGTATTTGGGCTATAACTATAATACTATATGCTTACTTACTGCGTTCTTATTTACAAGTGGTGCAATAATTGTGATGATATGTGATTAAATAATATAACGACTGTGTATATACATATATGTAATACACCTCTGAGGTCTTATTCGCTAATTAGAGGCTTGTGTGCTCGTGTACTAAACAAGACCTGACCTAACCGACTTTCTTCTAGGAAGATGTCGACTCAAGGGAACACCAACACCAACAACTCTCTGCCGATGACGGAGGCGGAATTTCAAGAACTCATCTTACAGGTCATCGCACAGTACGAGGCCCATCGCTCCGAGCGCAACGGAGGTACCTCAGGAAATAACCCACCCAACGGTAATGTTTGGTCCTTTAAGACACATTACAAAACGTTTGGACATTTCCACAAGTGCTTTGCTAATACCTTACGCGAATAATGTTGCTTGTATCACAGGCTACACTTACAAGCAGTTCTTAGGCTGCCAACCCCTACATTTCGACGGCACTGGGGGTGCCGTAGCCTTCGTGCGCTGGATTGAGAAGACGGACACTGTTTTGCGTGCGAGCAAATGTGCCCCAGAGCACCAGGTCACGTACATTTCCGGACTGTTCCAAGATGGGGCTCTATCTTGGTGGAAACTCCAGGTTCAGACGATGGGCGAGGCTGCTGCGTATGCTTTAGCATGGGACGAGCTGAAAGAGCTAATGCAGAAAAAGTACTGTTCGAGAACAGAAAGCCAGAAGGTGGAAACTGAGTTCTGGAACTTGAAGATGGAAGGTCCAAAAATAGCTGAGTACGTGGAGAAGTTCCAAGTTCTGTCGCGTATTGTTCCATACATGGTAGATCCAGAGTTTAAGAAGATTGAGCGTTTCATTTGGGGATTGGCACCTCAAATCATGAGCTTGGTGACGACATCAAAGCCTACAACGATCGCTGAGGCCATCAATCTAAGTGTGGCCTTGACTGAAGAGGCAATCAGGATGAACAAATTTTCAACCTCTGAGGAGAAGAAGGAGACTCATGTAGAGTCATCTGGGGACATCAAGAGAAAGTTGGCAAATTTCAAACAGGGTACCCAATAGAGTAGCAACAACAAGGCCAGAAAGAGAAAAGAGTACATGGGTAAGCTACCTAAATGCGACAGGTGCCGACGTCATCATACCGAGCGATGTAAAAATGGGAAGTGTGACAACTGTGGCAAAGTGGGACACAACAGGGAAACGTGTTGGCGTGAGACGAAGCGTGGAAAGAAAGGGAAGGGGAAAGATAAGGGATGTTATACCTGCGGGGATATGAGGCACTATAGGAAAGATTGCCCAAGGGAGATTAAGCAAAATCATAGGAAATATGTCTAACACCGGAGCCGGGGAAGCACGCCAGGAGTCCAAGCATGGATATCGGTACGTCCCATACTACTCAATGTTATGCATCTGTATTGCCAAGTACTGTTGAAAATTTTACGATTCGCACCCCTAGAGTTCAAGAGTATAATTGGTTTAAGCAGCGAGTAAGAAGATATTCCAGTACCCATTGGAACTAGCTTAGGGGAAGCTAGTGGAAGCCAGCGCAGTGACTGGAATTGACACGATAGAACCCGGAGAGCGTAAGTTTATGCTAGATCTATTGCCAGTTGAGTTGGGAAGCTTCAACGTGGTAATTGGATGTATTACGCAAGCGTTCGAGCGGAGGTTGATATCCGCACCTCGATGACGAATGAAGGAACGATCGTGACTCATGAAGCAGGATACGCCACCACCGATCACGAATTTCTTAAGGCACGAAAGTCGTTATGGGAAGGATGTGTTGATTCCTGGCTCATGTCGAGGACAAGGGAGCCGAAGAACTAGAACTTAACGATACCCCCGTGATCGGAGAATACCCTGAAGTCTTCCTCGAAGACTTGCCGGAATCATCTCCTCAACGATTAGTCAAATCTCGCATCGATTTAACTCCAGGCACCGCACCTGTAGTCGATGCATCGTAGCAACTTACATGTTCGGAGATGCAAGGATTGACAGTGAAGTTTTAGCAGTGGATAGAGAAGGAAGATAACAGACCAAAATTTCCATTTTTGGGTAACCCCAATTCTGCTCATCAAAAAGGAGGATGATGATTTCCAAATAAAACCTCAACTACCAGGAGCCGAACGAGCTAACACACGAGAGTCGGTGACTCTTGCTAAGGGTTAGCGAACCTCTTACGCAACTGACTATGAGGACCCAACTACTATTACACGACCGGTCCATAATCGAGCGTCGTTAGCAGTGAATTCAAGAAGAAAGTTTACCGGTGAAAATTGTGGGACAATGATTAGTTCTTAGACGTACACAAAAACGGTGTTTCCTACACAATGTACATACCGGATCCACACGGGATACGAAGTCTGGAGGATTTAGAAAACATATATTTAGGACCTTTGTGAACCCAGGTCCAAACTCGTAAGGGTTTTTTTTATTTAGGAACCACATCTGTCAACTCAATCAACCATCGTTAACCTGGCGCATATGCCAATTCCGTTGACCAAACAGAAAATACTTAAATTTCTTTTACTCCTAGCGAGTAGATGATTACATCTCTACTCCCCTTAACGGTAGTTGCATCACATAAATTTTCTTCGCTGAGAGCGAACACCCATTGATTCGAGGCTTGGTCATTTCTCCATTTTAGCAAATACACATTGATTCACTACTTGAAAACTTATATGTTATGCATGCACCTTTTGTTACGCATGCGGTTTCATTTCAAACGCTTCCTTGAAGTTCAACTATCATGTTGCTAAAATCTAATCGCTGATTCGTGATTCAAATGACCTACATTATTGATATTGTTGACCCTTTTGTTACCAAGTCAACACACTTTCCTGAAACTTCTTTTGTTTCAAAGTAACATTCATGGTTCATCTTTGTGGCCATGCCAAGGTTTCCTTTGTTGATACATACGTTTATTGTCGGGTTACGTTGAAACCAAGTTCGATTGCTTGAACTTATCCAGTTCACAGGTTTAACTTGAAACGCTATAGGATGTATTGGGAACATCATATTCAACTATTTTTTTTTTTTTTTTGCAGAGATTCATTCATTTCGAGTCGTAGTAGATTTGGTTGGTCTACGACTCCACTAAAAAGTTTGATTTGTTTCAATACCTTGCATGATACTTCCACAAAATGAAAGCTTGCGCTAATTTGGTTACTCACTCCGTACACGGAATTCAACTCCCTATTTAGTTGTTAACAATCCATTTTGGATCTTTACAATCAAAGCGGTCTCAACACAATTGTATGTTAAGGCAATGGTACATATATTCATTTCATAAGCACAATGTACCTCCTAACGATTCTTTCGTTGTCAATCAAATGCCTTGCGATACTTATTACATTTCATCTTCGTGTGGGAAACAGTGGTCCTTTGATGTTCCATATTTAATTGGAAACTCTATAACAGGGTATAAATCAAATCTTCAGATTGTCTCAGTACACTTTCATTTGAGTTCAAACGCGGTGAACTTGTTCAGTCACCACTATTATTGGGTAATGCCATTACGACACCTTGTGGTGTCATCATAAACTTGTAGCTTGTGCTAATCATGGTAACCGTTGTACACAAGACCACACATACTCTTGTTTGATTTATCATTTAGACATTTCTGATGCAACTACAAATCAAGACAATGATACACCAGATTCGTTTGTGTTTCCATTCGGTGTATCTTCACCATTCAAAAATGTCAACACACTAAACCTGACCAGACATTTATTCAGAAGTTGACAGATCATTTTACTATTACGTTGAGTTGATTGATTTTGAATTCATATAGTGGGCGCTATGGTTTGTGAAAAACTCGTTTGCATATTGCAACCGATCGTTAAAAATCTTATTAGTCAAAACTCCACTTTTGTGGAACCCCTGCTAGCTGGATTACACTAGACTATACGTCAAATGCGTCTTGTACCTTTGACACCAAATGCTAGCAGCACACACCTTTCAACCCTAGGATTCGGGTTATTATATATTCTTGGACTCACCTAATGTGAGTAATGTTTGTTTCGATTTGATGATCATCTACTCCGATATTATTCATATACATACGGAGTAAGGTAGTACAAATTTCGAGGACGAAATTTCTTTAACGGGGGGAGAATGTAACAACCCTCACCAAACCAGATATCCGTACTAATTAATTAATATTTAATTAATGCTTAATTACTGTGCTTGCTTACAATTGTGATTAAACTGCTTACTGATTTCTGATACATACATGCTCATGCATCACATTTTATACTGTTACTCTATTATTTATACACAAACATCAGTGACAACCTTGATGCACAACAAGCACAGTGAGCACACTACGGGATACCCATTAAACATGCTGACATAGCCAGCATCAGGCAGACACTGCCTCTAAGGCCAGTATGAGCCGGGAATAGATTGCTACACTAGTATGGAGTGTAGGGAGGTGAGAATTGTAAAACTGCGTCACTAGGTGATAGTTATAGTGCCGGGAAGTGCCTAAAACACACCATAAATGCATAATTCTGCATTTATTATTAAAATTCAGCATTGCAAAATGCTAGTAAAATGCAAAAATATGGCAGAAAGGTCCTGTATATTTTCCTAAGTGCCAGGAATAAATTGCGTTACAAAAATATATTTAAAAGACACCTTTCGGCATAATTAAACACTTTAACGGAACGGTGATTAACCGGACAACCGGACAATACCCGGGACACTAAATTTTTGTCAAAAACATTGTTTCATTATTTCTTGGTTTGTCGTGATCCCCGAACACCCTAACACCCACTAAATATTAAATAACTAACATATGAAAGCATACTTGAAAGTTAACTAGTATTTACTTATTACCATAAAAAATGTTACACTTGGACCCCCTCCCCCTCATATACTACGATCACAAGTATGGCCCCACACAAGATTTCTCAATCTTTCCATAATATTTTCCCTAGATTGTATATGATATTACTTGGATTGCTTAGAGATTTTTGCTTGGATTTGCAAGATTCATTTAGATTTCCTAGATCTTATTATCATCACATTTTACAAACAACCCCCCCCCCCCCCCATGCCTTCTCACGGTCACAAAGGACCCACAAGGATCCCCACCATACTCCAAAATTTAGTGTTAAATTTTATTTGATCTATTGCTTGTAATTGTGGCCAAAATATTTAGAGGTGTGGACATAAGTATGGTGCAAGACTTACAAGATCATTCTAAATATCTTTCACAATCTTTACACACTCTCACTTCACTACTCTCTCTCTCTCTTTCGGTCCTCCATAACCGAACCCACCATCACCACTTCAACATCTTTATCTTCTTCATTACAAGTTCCATTCAAAGCTTCAAAGTGATCCATGGAGGTTGCATGTTGAAGGGCTTGCAAGGAAGCTTTGATCTAGTCTTTTTCGCCATCATTTTCTCATCTTTCTCACACTAGAATCTCTACCCTAGCCTTGTGCTAGTAGTAAGTTTCTTTACACTTTGTTTCATCTTATTCATAGTTATAATATGTAGTATGTTGATGTTGTTTAAATCACAAGAACAAAAATACTAGAAGATGTTAAACAAGAATAAGGAGTATAAAAGTTTACATAAAGTTTATACAAGAATGAAACATGAAGCGGAATCTTGTTGGCTTGAGGGTTGGTTAAATCATACTTGATAATTGATTGTTGGTTTCTTGTTAAATCCATTGTTCGGACACTTATTGATACGGTTTAATAACATTTACACTTCAAAATAACTTGCTGATGTACTTTTCCAGCCGCCTTCAACAGGCTGTAAACAAACTTTAAAAACTCGAAAAACGGAATTTCAAAAGCCTAAATCGTGTCTTTTCGAAAAACGAAGAAAATGGCGCTGGAATCGTATTTTTCTGAGGTCGGTTACTATTTTAAAAGTCTGTTTTCGTGACAGCAGCCAAGGCTGATTTTAACTGCAGTAAAATGGGTCATACGTTTTCAGTCACAACTTGAAACCTAAACCGAACCAGCCCCTGAAACTTTTATTAAAGATGATCACGGATGTATTTGTGACCCTCGAACTGGAATTTCGATAAACGGACTGACAAGGAATTTTGATGAATTTTTCCGTAAACTGTGATCAGAATGTAACAAATCTGATCACAGTTCGGTAAACGATTTTCTATAAATTACTGATAATGAACTAGACCTCGAAATTTTACACAATAATTTGTGGGTCGATTAAGACGTTCCGCAAAACTTTGGGAATTTTTGGAATAAGTTAAGTATTTTATTTACTCGTCCGAAAACAGTCCAGTTTTTCATATTGAAACTGAAATGACAAGGGTAGTGTTTTGCGTGTTAAAACGTAAGGGGTTGATTGTTGATGATCATGGGTTGATTTCAAAAAGAAAAAGATGTGCGTATTAAGCACGGACACTCCCGTTTTTAGGGGAAGTTCTGGCGAATTTTTCTAAAAATACCGAGACTTAGAAAAACTATTTTTCTAACAAGTATGTTTAACTTTATTTCTCGGAATTAAACCTCGCCATGAGTTTTGACATAAAACTTTAAAGTGTTGGATATGAAATTTGTAAATATATTTTGTCAATACTTTAAGTCACCAAATACATAATACATGTACGAATACCCCATCCTTGGGAAGGAATATATGTATACGATTACCAAGAAATATAAACACGAAATAGTTGTCTATCTATTTCCCCAAGAACGCTAAAACTCTAACCTAAGGCACGGCCGTTCGTCTAATAGATATTAGCACGTTGTAGGTTGTCATGCTACAGACCGAGTTTGAGTTGCTGTTATCGAGGACGCATTACTATGAGTTCATGCTCCCCCTTTTCTTTTAGCTGTTTTTAGTTTTACAACTTCGGGGGTGAAATACATGTTACATACTGATTACGAACGTTTATTACACGGTATGATTAGCTAAGGAACTTACTACTAGATCACGTGAATGGATAGGCTATTATCGTAAGACCATTAATCCTTGTATAAGGACCGAGAGGCATGAGTGATAGATCTATCGGGTGTTGCGAGCCCCACACATGGGCCAACGTGTGGCTGCATGTGGTGACTATGTCGTTCCGCCGGAAGGACCGGTATGAAATCCGCGTTACAGTTTTGAGTGCTTCCTAGGCCATGTCACATATTAATGTATTAGCTACACATTAATCGATCTCTTTTTCCGTACTGCTACATACCAAGAACATACTTTTATACAGACATATTCTAAGGAGTTATACAGACTCACTTACACATGAACTCGCTCAACTTTATGTTGATTTTTCAAACTACATGTATTTCAGGAAACTAACGGATCTGGCACGGTATGCACGTATTTTCAAGCTGCGTTTGAATAAAGAAGTCATCCAGGGTTTAGAAGGTGTAACCTCTTCCTGGACGGGTTACATACCCCTAAACCTAGTATTGTTTAAAGTCTTTTGCTAAGTCTTTACAAACTCAATTAAATCGAGTTAAGGTTTGTAACTTATTTTGTGATTGTTGAAAATGGGATTTTTTTCTAACTTTATTAATGGATGAATATCTCATGTTTTTATCATATAGCATGGTTATGATTGTTGCTATGGTATTAATAAGTCACACCAAATAAACCCACGCTTCCGCAAAGCCAGGGTGTGACAAACGTCACCTTCAAAAGAGGGGCCTACCATAATATGCATTAATAACTTAATTAATTATCTTTCAATAATCCGACCCTTTAGGATTGTATCCTTGCTGACTCAAACTACTGGGTTGAGGGTAACGTCACCTTCAAAAGAGGGGCCTACTACAATAACTAAGATAATCTCTTAAAAAGTGCAAAAGTGCGGAAATAATCAAAGGTTACACTATACACGAGTCGGAACCAAGTGATTCATCTTGTCTATCTGAATTTACTTTTATTTTATTTTCAGCATTTTAGTTAGTTTTTATTTTTCTAGTTTAAAAACTTTTTTTTTCTAATTTTTTATTTTATTAGACGTTGAGGATAAACCGGTACTAAAAGCTCTTGTGTCCTTGGACGACCTCGGTATCTTACCAACACTATACTACGCTCACGATGGGTGCACTTGCCCATATGTGTGTTTAGTGTTAGTAAATATTGTGTTTTATAAATTTAAAACTTGGCTAAAAAAGTGTAAAAAGGGCTTAAAATATACTTTAACTTATATACACACTTCACACGCATCAAGTTTTTGGCGCCGTTGCCGGGGACACAAGGATTTTAAGAAAGCTTAAAATCGACGGCCTAATCAGTTTTTCAAAACCTTTTTAAAACGCGCGCACATTTTTCTGCATTTTAGTTTAGTTTTGCATTTACAGTAGGTTGAACACGGGCCGTGCTCGCTGAACACGGGGCCGTGCTGCATATTTTTCCTAAAACACCCAGATACAGTAGCTTGAACACGGGGCCGTGCTCCCTGAACATGCCCTCGTGCGCAACGAAATCAGTAACTTTAATTAAAACGCCCAGATACAGATTTTGTACATGGGGCCGTGTCCAGCCTCTATTTCCGTTTTTATTTTTGTTTTCTGATCTCGAGACTTGGTTGTGGTCTGCTGAGTGATTCTTATGGATCACAGGAGGTTACAACTACACATATGAGGAGGATGATTATAGGAGTAATTATTGCACTAATTGTGGTGACCCGCACTCGGTTCAGTATTGTAACTTATATCAACCGTCCACTTCATACACCTACTATGAGGAGCCCAGGTATGAGCCATCAACTTCATACACATCCTATGAAGACCAAAGGTATGAACCTCCTCCCTCATACTCATATTTTGATGAACCATGGTATGAGCCTTCTTGCTCATACTTTGAGGAACCAAGATATGAGCCACCACCTTCATATGCTTATTATGAGGAATCATGGCATGAACAACCCACCTCATATGAGTACTATGAAGAATAAAATTACGACCCTTATCCATCATATGCTTACAATGAAGAACAATGGTGTGAACCATCTACTTTATATGGGTATTATGAGGAACAAAGGATCAAACAACCGGATTCAAACTTTGAAAATCCCGATCCTTTTTCTATAACCGAAGTGACCGATAGGATATTAGAACACCTTAAAGTTATCGATCGCCATATAAAAGAATCTCGCGCAAGGGAAGAGGAGTCCCGCGCAAGAGAAGAATTAAATAAAGAAGAGATAACTGAAAGTGTAAAAATGGAAGAACAAATACGTGAAAAACCGACACATGAGTTAAACAACGAAAAAGGTGAGTCTGACAACGTTAAAATTCAAGAAGAGTCTAATTTTGAAGAAATTAATCTCTTGTCACCTTATTTTGAAAATCATTGTTTAGTTCCCACTCATGCTAAGTTTTTAAAAGAGTTGAACACTAACACTAAAATTGACAAAATGGTAAGTGTTAAGTTAACTAATGATCAAACCTCGCTAATAAAAGAAGACCCATTTGAAATTAACATTACACCGGTTCCATGTTTCTTTCAAAATTCGTTTATTAGTAATGTCACAATTGATAAAGATCTTTGTGTTAACATAATGCCCAACTACATTTTCGAAAAATTAAGTATTAGTGATTTTTCTCCACTTCAAATACCCATTTTTCTATCTAATCGGAAGGTAATAAAATCAATCGGTATAGTTGAGGATATCTTGGTTGAAACAAATCAAATGGTAATCCCAACCAACTTTGTCATCCTCGATGACGCTCCTCTAGTGTTGGGACGACCATTTGTAAAAACACACGAAGCTTTGAAAAACCGGAAGTACTACAATCTACCTCTTCAATTAGGGGCATTTAAAAAGAGTGTCGATCTTGAGCGGTCAATGAAATATCCATTCGGCAATAATGACCCCCTAATCGAAGATGAAGATGAACCACCCGATACAAGTGAAAAGATTGACCACTTTGTTGAAGAAGAGGCCGCGATAGAACAAACTTTTAAAGTTCTTGATCAAAATGAGCAACCAAATAAGGAGTCTCCTAAAGACCCACCTCTTGAACTCAAAGAACTTCCAAAAGGTTTGGAATATGCTTTTCTAGAGAAAGATGGCAATTACCTGTAATTATTTCGTCTAAATTAGATAGTTTAGAAAAAGAAAAATTAATTAGTCTTTTGAAAAAACACAAAAATGCGATCGCTTGGAAGCTTGTAGATATTAAAGGAATAAATCCTTCCATGTGCACGCACAAAATTTTAATTAATGATGACTACAAATCGGTAATACAACCACAACGTTGAGTAAATCCAAATGTTCAAGAAGTGGTTAAAAACGAAGTCATCAAATTACTTGACGCCGGACTTATCTATCCTATCTCCGATAGTCCTTGGGTAAGTCCCGTCCAAGTAGTTCAAAAGAAAGGGGGAATGACGGTAATAACTAACGAAAAGAATGAATTAATACCAACAAGAACCGTCACAGGATGGAGAGTATGTATAGATTATAGACGATTAAATGAAGCAACAAGGAAAGATCACTTTCCTTTGCCCTTCATTGATCAAATGTAAGAAAGATTATCCGGTCATAAATTTTACTGTTTCTTGGATGGTTTTTCAGGTTACTTTCAAATCCCGATAGCACCCGAAGACCAAGAAAAGACAACCTTCACATGCCCCTATGGAACTTTTGCTTATCGATGCATACCGTTTGGTCTATGTAATGCCCCTGCAACATTCCAACGTTGCATGGTAGCCATCTTCCATGACATGATAGAAAAGACGATGGAAGTCTTCATGGACGACTTTTCTATCTTTGGGGATTCATACGACCAATGCCTCGATAACCTTGAACGAATGCTATCCCGATGTGAGGAAACTAACCTCGCCCTTAACTGGGAAAAATGTCATTTCATGGTAACGGAGGGAATAGTACTCGGTCACAAAATCTCAAGCGAAGGAATGGAGGTGGATCGAGCCAAAATAGACACCATTTCTCGACTACCACCCCCATCCTCCGTTAGAGCTATCAGAAGTTTCCTAGGGCATGCCGGATTTTATAGGCGGTTTATCAAAGACTTTTCTAAAATTTCAAGGCCTCTAACAAAATTACTTGAAAAAGATGCCCCTTTCATCTTTGACAAGGATTGCAATCAAGCATTTCTAACCCTAAAGGAAATGTTAGTCAATGCACCTATCATGATAGCACCTGATTGGAAATTTCCTTTCGAAATCATGTGTGATGCAAGTGACTTTGCAGTTGGAGCTGTCTTGGGACAAAGAAAAGAAAAGCATTTCCACCCAATTTATTATGCTAGTAAAACTCTTAATGATGCACAAGAAAATTACACAACAACTGAAAAAGAATTGCTAGCGGTGGTATTTGCTTTTGATAAATTTTGTTCTTATCTTGTTCTTTCTAAAACTACAGTCTATACAGATCATGCAACCATTCGATATCTCTTCAAAAAGTAGGACGCAAAACCATGTTTGATTCGGTGGATTTTACTCCTCCAAGAATTTGATATTGAAATCAAAGACAAAAGAGGAGCAGAAAATACCGCGGCAGATCATCTTTCGCGCTTAGAAGACCCAGCTTTGGAGGCAACCAGGGATGAGCAAATCAACGAAAAATTCCCAACGGAGTCCCTAGAAATGGTGGAATACAAAGAAGAGCCATGGTACGCCGACTATGCTAACTACCTAGCTAGCGGTATAGTTGCAAAAGGTTGGCCACATCATCAAAGAAAATAATTCTTTGCTAATGTGAAACATTATTTTTGGGAAGATCCATATCTTTTCAAAATGTGTGCCGACCAACTCATCCGACGATGCGTACATGGTAGCGAAGCACGAAGAATTGTCCGCCATTGTCATGAAGGTCCATACGGAGGACATCATGGTGCCGCTAGTACCGCACGAAAGGTATTTGATTCAGGATTTTATTGGCCGACCATTTACAAAGACACCCAAAGTCTTGTCAAGACATGTGATGCTTGCCAAAGAACATGTAATATTTCTTCCAAAAATGAAATGCCACAAAATGGCATTCTTGTTTGTGAATTTTTTGATGTGTGGGGACTCGACTTTATGGGACCTTTCCCACCGTCAAAAGGAAACAAATATATACTTGTGGCAGTAGATTACTTGTCTAAATGGGCCGAGGCCGAGGCACTTCCAACAAATGATGGAAGAGTCATTGTAAGATTTCTGAAAAAATTATTCTCTCGTTTTGGAACACCTAAAGCATTAATAAGTGATAGAGGTACCCATTTTTGCAATCATCAACTTGAAAAAATCTTAACAAGATATGGAGTCTATCACCGGGTTTCAACAGCATATCACCCTCAAACAAACGGACAAGCCGAAGTGACTAATAGAGGTTTAAAACAAATACTTGAAAAAACCGTAGGGTTAAATAAAAAGGAATGGGCAGATAAATTAGATAATGCTTTATGGGCTTTTCGAACTGCTTATAAAACAACAATAGGTACAACCCCATATAAGCTCGTCTATGGAAAAATATGTCATTTGCTAATAGAAATTGCACACAAAGCCTACTGGGCAATTAAAAATGTAAACTTAGATTTAGAATTTGCTGGTAAAAATCGATTATGTCAATTAAATGAATTAGACGAACTTAGGAATTATGCATATCAAACTCCGAAATTTACAAGGAAAGAATGAAAAACTTGCACGACAAACATATTAAACCTAATGAATTTCGAGTACGAGATCAAGTTCTTTTGTTTAATTCACGACTTCGATTGTTTCCTTGTAAATTAAAGTCTAGGTGGTCAGGACCTTTCTCCATCACCCATATTTTCCCACACGGTGCAGTAGAAATTAAATCTCGGAATGGAATTCCATTCAAAGTCAATGGCCAACGGCTGAAACTCTATCAAGGATTCATTGAGGATGAAGAGGAGGAGATCTCACTTCAAATGGTCAAAGAATAAAAACATCAACATCATACCTGGTAAGTTACGAACCAACAGGGATGACATCCTAATCGGTAAGTCTTCTAACCAAGTTTGGGAAAACAAGGGCACTCACACGAGCACTAAATATATATATATATATATATATATTTTTCTCGGCATGAGGCCGTGTCCGCTGGACACGGGGCCGTGTCCGCGCAACTTTCGGGATAAATCCCCTTTCTCATAACAGTTACACCATTCCACACGCCCCGTTTCCCCAAAAACGCTCTGGTTCAAGGCGATTTTCCGTAGATTTTCGACATCTCCTCTACTTCTAACAACACCAAGGTATGATTATATCACCATTAGTAGTTAGATTAAGCATTTGCATGTAGTTAAAACTTCAAAAATTTGCGAAAAATCTAGGGTTCTTGAACTACATCCGGATTGAACCTCATATTTTTGCTTAAATATGTTAGCATTTAGTTAGATAAGTGTTATAGGAAGTAAATCCACTTGTATTGTTCAAAGATTCGCCCGATTTCTCACAAAAACCGCAAACCCTTGTTTTTGAACCGAAAAAGATAAAATTGAATGGGTAAACGGGTTGTTTTGGGAAAAACGGCACTTGGGGTTTCATTTTCGGGGGAAACCGCACCTATTGGACCAAAAATTTTCAAGTTTTCGAAACCAGGTCGAAAAGTGATATTTTTGAGTAACAGACGCCTGGACAAGGGGCCGTGTCCACTGAACACGGGGTCGTGTCCAACACGCTGTTTGCAGTTTTGTCAGAAAATTCTACTGTTTCATGCTAACTTTTGGTGTATTCTTTCAGATGTCGAGGAAATTCACAAGGTTTAACGCAAATGAGCTCGATGCTAGGGCAAGATATGAAGTACTTCAAACAAGACCGGAAGAATACCCAAGACAAGTATGCACTGATCTGTTAGCCATGGTGAACCAACTTGACCGGTTTAACAACATTGTTACCGGCCCGCTAAGAGTAGGCTTAACCACTCGACTTCGTTCCGTCCACGAGTGCACTATGGAGTTCTACAACACCTTCACGTTCAATTCAAGGTGCGACCCTTTCGACAGTGATGGGGTGGTATTCCGATGTGGTGGAACTAGGTACTCGATTTCGATGGCACAATTTGGGTCGATAGTTGGGCTATATTCGGAAGAAGATGCGGGTAAAGAGGAGAATACCGGAGGGATGCGAGAGATAGATGAGAACGATCGCCAAGCCGCGTGGGCTCAGATTGGTGAAGGGCACTACAATCCGAGAAGCACTAAGAGCACTAAGTTGAGGGACCCGCTCTACCGATACATCCATAGGCTCCTCGGCTACTCTCTTAGCCAAAGGCATGATAGCGGTGGCATTGTTGGGTTGAGAGATTTGGTTGTCCTCCACTGCATCCATAACCGCAGACACCTCGATGTTCCGTTCCTCCTGCTCCGAAACATGCATTTGAATAAGCTTGCTACTTCACCAACCCCTATCTTCTTTGGAGGATGGGTATACCGTCTCTTCAAGCACTTCATCAACATACCTAGGTCATTCAAAAGGAGCCCATGGTCGGGAAGAGTGGACATACACATTTGCCGCTCAATGAACCTAATTTATGAGGCTGAAGACGGGACGGTTAGCTTCCAGAGGATGCAAGGGCATGCATGGAACCCGCAAGCGGCACTTGTCCTTCACGCTCCACAGTTTCAACACCCTCCTCAGCATCAGTACCAGCCCCACGGTGATCCGGGCCAGTCCTCCTCACAGGGAGGTGGTTTTCCTAACTTCCAAAGTTTACATGATTTCTTGCAGGAAAACCTCATGTGCACCAGGAACACCTATAACATGGCGAACAACACGTATGCTCGGGTTGGAGCAATCGAGAGAAACATATCCGATATCCAAGATGATATTGGGAATATCCGGGAGTACATTGCGGGGCATGATGGAGGAGATGATAATGATGAGGACGAGGATATGGACTAGGCGGGAGGAGCGAAGGCAGAAGCGGTAGGTTGGTAATCCCACAGGTTAACCCCCCTTTATCTTGAACAATTTCCGGCCTGCGTGCCGTGTGTTGAACAATTTACTTTCCTTTAACTCTTTTTACTTTCTGCATTTGTTTTTCTTTTTAACTTTATGATGTGGATATTGAACTTGGTAATTTAGGATGTTTGCTATGGTTTGGTGTAGTGGTTATTGATAAAACAGGTACATACGAGGCTTAGAGCACTAAACATTAGTGCTACTAAAGCCGGGACAGGAAAAACCGGAGCCAGAAACCTGTTTTTCAACTTTGCAGATTGTCTACACGGGGTCGTGTCCAGCCGACACGCCCCCGTGCCCACTCCCCCAAACCTGCTGTTTGTTTAAATCTGCAGACTTTTGCCAGACACGGGGTCGTGCCCACTGGACACGCCCCCGTGCCCACCTTCTGTAAGTTTTCGTTACTGGCACCTGAACACGGGGTCGTGTCTATCGGACACGGGGCCGTGTCCAGACACCCAGTAACACAAATTTTTGCTTTTTCACACCTTTTTACACATTCAATCAACCTAAAAACTTATTTTTGGGACACATTGAGGACAATGTGTAATTTAAGTGTGGGGGGGATGCTAAAACCTTGAATCTTGCAAGTCCTAACTACAAGCCTTACACAAAACTCTATTGGAACCGCTAATCACCCCAAATGTTTTTCAAAAAAAAAAAATTCATTTTTTTTACTTGTCTAGGTTTAACTTGGGAATTTCAAGTTCTAAAAAGGTTATATTTTTATAAATTTACAACCGATAGCTTCGTGATAAAAAGAACCAACATAAGAAAATTATGAAACGGCATGACAAGCTTAGTTAAAATTTGATTATATATACTTGATTACATAAAAACCCATTCCCGCAAATGTGAGTTTTGAGCCTTTATTGAGCATACAAATATATATCTTTAAACTAAATGCTCATTTTTCGTTTCTTGTGTGAATAGCCGCTTGGTTCTTACAACTCTAGAACTTGCCACGACGATACATTCCCAGTCCTTATCAACTTAAACCCAAGTAAGTAAATGATGGAGGCATTAGGACTAACCCTTTTTATTTCTGCACCATTATTTTTCTTTTTTTTACCACCTACCCAAAATCCCCCTAGTTAGCCCCTTTGAGCCTAAACCTTTTCATTTCATAACCCAAACCAAACACCCTTTCACCCACCAAAACCCTTTTTATTTTTAACCTTTTGTTTTAGTAACAAGCTCGGTTTTTCGTATGACTTTTCAAAAAAAAAATGTTGATGATGAAGCAAAAGAGAAATAAACAAACAAGTTTATCAAAAATAAATTTAAAGCTCGGTTTTTAACCTTTAACCCAAGCCTAACCCTTCACCCCAAAAGTCCTCTTGATATTTACAAAGGTATATAGTTAAAAAGGAGGAGGATTGATTGCTTGGCAAGCCTATGGTAGGAGTAAGTTGCATGCCGCTCTCGAGTGATTCATTAAAATACATTTTCGGCCGAGTGTTGAGTGATCTCCGTGAGGTATGTGAACTTGTATATAAATGGAATTTTAAAGAGGCATGTTATGCCCTAATAAGTAACTTATCTTATGAAAAGTTTTAAATAAATCATGACGAATAGGATTGTAAATAAATAAAAAAATAAAACTTAATAAAGAATCTTGGAAATCCCGACACTCTATGACAAGCCCAAAAACCTTCTCTTCTACCCATTCCATTTGGGAGTGTAAAGCCACATTATAAAGAATTTTGCTTGAGGACAAACAAAGATTCAAGTGTGGGGGTATTTGATGTGTGCAAAATGCAACAAATAAATTACATCAATTGTGGCATAAAACTAACCCTTTTTTAGTACTAATGTTGGAAAAACGTGTGCTTTTGTCTTCCTTTTGTATTTTCCGGATTAAATGAGCTCAAATTAACAAAAGAAGCAAAAATACAGCCAAATCTAACATAAATACAAGAAAAGAAACAAATGTGACATGCCCGACCTCACAACAACATCTTCCCAAGCAAAACAAGAAAACAGAAGGCTGAACACGCCCCGTGCTCAGTGAACACGGGGGCGTGCCCAAGTCCCAACAAAAAAGACAAAGCTGTAGAAGCTTCTATCGCCCACCACGGGGCCGTGCTCAGTGGACACAGGGCCGTGGTCAACTATAAGATTCGCAGAATCCAGGCAAATCTTGATAGTACAGATATGCTTCTGCACACGGGGGCGTGCCCAGCGAACACGAGGGTGTGGTCAACTAATGCAGACAAACTGCAATTAATGAAGACAGAGAAGAGGATGGACACGGGGCCGTGCCCGAGCTTCTGTTCAGCCTATATATAGGAGTGCTTGGCTCAAGTGCAAATCATCCCTTGGCACACCACCTCTCTCACACTTCACCCACCACCCACCACCACCATAACACCATCATCCACTACCATCATCCATTGTCCATCATAGAGTGTGTGAGTCGTCTCGGGATCCAAGATTGATCGTAAGAGTTCTTGACAATCAAGGCCATGTTTGCCTAAGTCTCTTACATCATTTGGTGAAGACAAAGTGTCTAGTGTAATATTTTTTATTTTTAATCTTTTCGCACTTTTTACTTGGTTTTGTATTAATGACTTTAATAACTAGTTTCTTATGTTGAAGGTGATTTTTCCTTATCGTTTGTCCATGGTGTCTTGGCATTATTTTACTGTCTATATAAAATAAAAGATTTTCACCATTCATATCTCCACGGTCTATATGGAGGTATGTTGGCTACCTGGTCGGGGGTTAAGGGAACGGTTTGGTAAGAGTCTTGCCTTGTTCAGTGTATAGATCCTGCAAGGACCTGGGTCAAATTTAGTAGGACCTCCTTCAATACTTAACGGTATTGGATGGCGGGGGTCCAAACTCTTTGACCCCCTCATATGTAAGCTACTATTAATACTTTAACCCGGCTACTTAGGACTGTATCCCTGCTGACTCAGACTACTTAGCCGAGGGTAACGTCACCTTCAAAAGAGGGGCCTACCATAATATGCATTAATAACTTAATTAATTATCTTTCAATAATCCGACCCTTTAAGATTGTATCCTTGCTGACTCAAACTACTGGGTTGAGGGTAACGTCACCTTCAAAAGAGGGGCTTACTATAATAACTAAGACAATCTCTTAAAAAGTGCAAAAGTGCGGAAATAATCAAAGTTTACACTATACACGAGTCGGAGCCAAGTGATTCATCTTGTCTATCTGTTTTTACTTTTATTTTATTTTCAGCATTTTAGTTAGTTTTTATTTTTCTAGTTTAAAAACTTTTTTTCTAATTTTTTATTTGATTAGACGTTGAGGATAAACCGGTACTAAAAGCTCTTGTGTCCTTTGACGACCTCGGTATCTTACCAACACTATACTACGCTCACGATGGGTGCACTTGCCCATATGTGTGTTTAGTGTTAGTAAATATCGTGTTTTATAAATTTAAAACTTGGCTAAAAAAGTGTAAAAAGGGCTTAAAATATACTTAAACTTATATACACACTTCACACGCATCAGTAGTATATCAAATTATACTTTAGTTTGTAAATTGCAAAGTCGGTAGCATATCAAACTATGCTTTGGTGAATAATAACATATCAAACTATACTTTGGTAAAACAGTAGCATATCAAACTATGCTTTGGTGAATAACAACAAAAACCTAAGTCCTAATGTTGATTCGGGATAATGCCACGAAGGGTAATACAATAAGCACACTTATATATAGGAAGTACCAGCGGCGTATTCACCATGTGTTTATTGTATTACTCTAGTTTCGTTATCTAAATCACCAACAATCTACACAATAACCATAACCATCATTTCGTAAAGTACTTCTTAAAAATCTCACTATGAAGATAGGAAGATCTAAGGTTGTACTTCAAATATCCTATGAGAATATAACTATGAAGATAGATAGACCTTTTAAGGATTTTGATAAACATCGTATTTGCATAATCGGAATAATAAACATAAAAGCAATTAGTAAACATATATTTGCCATACATTTGGAAAACAAATCGGTTATACATATGAATCGCCCTAAAACATTTGAAAACGGTAAAAGAGGGGAACTATGTACTCGCCTGGGATTACATGTAGGTCTTGTTCAAATGATATAACAAAGCTCAAAGAATCAATTTTTCAAGTGTCGAAGTGGTTCAAAAGGTCCAAGCAAGGAAGAATTGATTGAAAACACTCAGGTATGAAGCCTAAACTTCACCTTAGAGCTGATTAGAATCAATTGTGTGAGGATATGTGAATGAAACAAGTGGTATTTATAGAAGAAATTGAATTAACAAGATCTTGACAAGTGTTTTTGCAAGAATAAAAGCTTAATCCAAGCCATACACTTGTGGCACGTAGTTTAGAATACAATGGGAGTCCAAAAACAAGCAAGTGGTATGCTAAATCAGGGGTTAAAACCATGAGAATAGGTTGTTTCAACCAGATTCAATGTTCTGTCCAGACAGGGGCTTGCCGTATGCCTAGGTACTCTCGCCGTACACCTAGCCCCCCTTCTGAAGTTTCGAAAATAAATGGCAGAACAGGTCCCTACACATGATTTTGATGATTTTTGAGGTTATTAACACCCGTTAACCCTATTTCAAGGATCTATAATGAAGTTAAAGCATAGGGAACATAAAATATGTTTGGAAATATCTCGGATGTCGGTTCGTTTGGTCGTACGGTTGTGTTATTCGGTTAATTACGACGAAACACGAACGGACGCGAAACACGATCCAAATTGCGCAACGAGAGGTATTTTTGCATTCCAATCACTGAAATAAAATATTTTAATGATTACAAAATTTTTTGGATGTACGGATATGTTCAGAACGTAAGATATGCGCGTAAATGCAAACTTATGAACTTTTTGACGCTTTTAGTCCCTATTGATCAAATAAGCATATTTTCGCATACCGAACCCCTCAAAGCCTATTTCTAAGCTATGTAAAGGATATTTAGGGTATGTTTAGCTTATGATCAACTTCCAGAATGTTCATTACTGTACGAATCAGAAGATTTTCACAGTTTGACGCAAATAGTCCTTGTGATCGAATAAACTTGTTTCTGACACACCAAGGCCTTCAAAACTTATTTCTAAGTTATATAAAAGTTATTTAAGGTATGTTAAGCATATTTCACTATTCCGGAGTGTTTGTCGCATTAAACTGATTACGTTTACGTACCAGTTTGCGTATAACTTTCCAGAAAGCGATTTAAAGCTTGAAATTGAACTTAAAATCAAAACGTGAAATTGTCAAACATAAAAAGCAAACATTGAGACCAAAAACACATTGTTTCTTGATAAAAGGTATTTTCCTACATCGTGCGGTGTATACGGAGCACATGTGTCATAGTCTCCCCTACTTTAGGAAATGTCGTCCTGAAATTTTATTCGAAGGAGACCGTAGAGTGTAATTTAAACAACTGATGGATAAGAAAATTGCTAGATCCCAAAGATGCATAGCATCATTTGGTGTTGAAAATTTTTGGGGATTCAAAATGTGATTTGGGATATTAAATGTATCTCAAGGTATTCAACCCTTTGAAACTTGTGAAAAAAAAAGTCGACCAGTGTTTAAAAATAGTTTGAGTATGGCACTATGTTACACTAAGCTCTTACTGTAATTCCTAGCAAATAAAGGCGTGTACATTCAAGCCCTACACGTACACAGTTTCTAACGTCCCACGAGGTACATCCCATGTACCATGAGCATCTCATGCATAGAAGACATGTCAACATACCTATGGCATCAAGATCGTCATCTTTAACACCATAATATACTCCCGGTTGGCTCGATTTGAGTTAATGAATCTACTCGTCATCGTCCATTGTAAATAACCACAAAAATATCAAATAAGCACATAATCACATAATGGTCCAAGATAACATAAAATCACCAAGTGATCTCAGCAACGTTCTGAAGAATAACACAATAAGAACACTTATATATAGGAAGTACCATCGGCGTATCCACCGTGTTCTTATCACATCATACTTCTCCTGTTACCTTAATCACTCTAGATTTTATGCCACCATACTTAACAAGGCTTACTATGATTCTCATGCGTCGAATCTCATAATTAAGTGTGCACCCATAATTACTCGATTCGTCGCATGGTCCACATAGCTCCTCTTGTTAAGCGAGGGTAAACAAATAATAAGGTCAAACTATTGTCTAAATCAAATAAACATCGTCACAACATAACATCTGTTAAATCGAATCGTGTTTCATACTAGCAATGTTAGCGCTACTTGTTTTGCATACAACAAATTTAGTAGTAGGTATTTTATTCTAGTACGAATGTTTATATATGTTTCATACTAACCAAACAGGTAGAATGCAACATATACTAATCATGCATCGTCATCATAATGTCAGCATATAAAGAAAATGTTTTCAAATCATGCGCTAGGTATGCTAAGTTAACACACTAAGAAAAAATGTATTTGAAACTAATGTACTAAGTACGTTAAGTCAACATACGAAGCAAATTTTATTTATAATCATGTACTATACATAATAGATAAATAAATAATGTATGTAATGTCATGATCACAAAATAGTATTAACTTGTTCATAGTATTCGTATCGATCGTGTTGCCAAGTTCGTATGAATGCACTAGAGTGCAATCATGGTATGCTAATTTACAAGATTTAGTTCCTAAAGAACGGAATCCTCAAAGTCAGCATGTAGTTGTAATCACACATAGTGTAATCACATTAGAGTTTGTAATTGGAAAATGAATAACAAGGATAAAGATAAACTTCTTGAAATTTATATTGTCATTATAAACAAAGTTGGAATATGTACATTGTTTTCAAAAATAAACAGAAAATATAGAGGTTCAAATGATCATAAGTTCTTGATCATTAGCTGAGCCTCATTGACATTGAACACTCGTCCATTAGCATTTGCAAGCTTAGGGCAGTTTCGCTTGAAATGATCTAAATCACCACAATTGAAACATGCTCGAGGGCGAGTCTGAGTAGGGGCTGCTCGGTTCTGGATACGACAGGTCACATCTAGATGTCCAAATAGACCACAGGTTGTACACAGATGACAAGGAGAATTTGTTGCATGATGATAGTTGCAATGATTGCATCGAGGTTTCTTTCCATGATAAAATCCCTTAAAGGGTACTAAGTTTAGTGGAATTAGTGCAGGAATAGCAAAATTCCTTGAAGTCTTGTGCTTCTTAGAATTCTTTTTTTGAAGATTCGTCCATTATTTCCTTTGAATTCTCTTTAGTTGTTTCAATGTTTCGTTTCTTGTACTTAGAAAACATAGTGTTATCTTTGACTTAGTAAAAACTTGTTCATAAGTCTCGTTCTTGTACTTAGAATATATAGTGTTGTGGATTTTGTTTTGAGACAAGAGTTGTTTGAAAACTAAACTTTCGTAATATTTTTGGATGAGAGAATACAAATCAAGTTAATGGTTTGTGTTAAAAATTCCTTTATTGTTTAAAAATTTATTGTTTTTAAGATAAAATGTTTTAAATTAAAAATTTTAAAATAAATAAACTTTGTGTTTGAAAATTTAAAAATTCTCATCCAAATGGTAAAAATTTGAAATTTTGAAAGACAAAGGTAGTGTGTCGAAAATGAAATAGTATCTCATAGTGTCGTGAAATGAAATGAAATTCGTTTCAACTGTCTCGAATCAAACATATCACCGAAGGTAATATGATGGATTAGTATTGTGAAAGAAAATTTGTTTCGGTTGTTGTGGATAACAAACATATTACCGAGGGTAATATGAATGAATAGTGTCACACAGGTAGTTTAGAAATTGTTCGACATGGTCAGGATGGACAGGTTTTTATAATGCTTCACGAAGACATGCTTTAGCCTATAAGTGGACACTCGCCCTAAGAGTTCCCAGGTAAGAGTGACTGGTCCGATAATGCGGATTTGTACGAACACTCTAGGCTTAGACAGAAAACTCAGGGTACAGGCATCTACTCTTCCAGATTGCATGTGTTCACATTATTAAAACCCAAGATTTCGATGAAAAACGTTTGAGAAAAACATTTGAGAAATCTTTTGATAAAAATTGTTTAAGATAAACATATTTGTGAAATATTTTGAAGAAAACGTTTGAGAAAACATTTTGAGAAATATTTCAATGAAAATGTTTTGGAGAGAAAACATTTTTAGGAACACCTTAAGGCATAAAGCCTAAGGTTTAGGATAAATCATCTAGGGCTAGATGATTTGTAAATCATAGTGTAGTTGTGGCACGAATAAGGATGTGGATTTTAGGAAGGAGTTCCTAAGTCTACTCATGTTTGGGTCCTAGGAAGGTTATAGACTAGGTTTAAGGCATGCTAATAACCTAATTCCCTATAACCAGTGCTCTGATACCAATCTGTAACACCCCAATCGCGTAATACAACAACACGCGGCGGAAATATCGGGGAGTCACGTTACAAATTGCTCATAATTACTGGTACTAAATTGTTTCAATATTGTTAACATCGTTTTACAAACAAAGAATACATGTATTCTCTTTTGATTAAAGAAGTCTAAGGCCAAAATGCAGTCCTATGCGTTGCATGCTTGAATAGTCGAAAACCTGAAACATATGTGAAAAACAGTCAGCATAAAAATGCCGGCGAATACATAGGTTTTCTTGGCCAAATGAATGGCAAAAGTTTGATATTGCAATACTTTGACAACTACAAGAGTTGTCAATTAAAAAATAAATTTTGATGTGAAAACTGTGTTCTGTAATCATCGTATAATGTAAAACAATGTTGGTTATCAATAAAACAACGTGCTTTGGTGTTATTATATGTGTTATTGTTTTTAATGATTTTACAATTTGATTCGATTCCGATTTCAAGCTTTAAATCGCTTTCCGGAAGGTTATACGCAAACTGGTGCATAAACGCAATCAGTTTAACGCGACGTACACTCCAGAACTGTGACGTAAGCCAAACATACCCTAAATATCCTTTACATAACTTAGAAATAAGTTTCTAAGGATTCGGTATGGCAAAAACATGTTTATTTGAACAGAGGAACTATTTACGACAAACTGCGAAACGAACGTTGGTGACCGCCCGAATAATATTTAAATCCCGAAAATATTCTGTTATGATTAAAATTTTATTTTTAATCAGGTTCTTGTTGAAAAATAAATTAAAACGCTTAAAAACATTATTTTTCAAGTTTAAGCGCGTACCGCGTGTTTCTGCGCAACACAGTGCTTCTACGGCAAAACGCAGACAACGCAGCCAGTCTTGGCAACTGAAATTTACTTCAGTAATATTATGGCGAGTTTATTTTTATAGAATAATAAAAATAATTTAGAATGCCATAAACCGGGATTTAAACACTAGATAAAATACCCGGTACCTAGTTAAATACCTGTTTTCAACTAATTTACCATCAAATTTACACATACCCCCCATATGAGATTTACGGTTCACATATTAGTGGCCCCCACCAAATATTTCATAAATCTTGCTATTGATCTTGTATGGACACTTGTATATGCATGCCATCACCTTAGATCTCCAAATCTCTTCCATATCTTCTACATATATCTTCACAATCTACCAAAGATCACAAATCCTTCACTCTCTCTATCTCCCTTGAACCATAAGCACCACCACCCTCACCATATTCATATCTTCAAACTTAGTTCATCAAGATTCAACTCCATTCCAAGCATATTTCAAGTGGTTGTGAAGATCCAAAGGTGTTTCCAAGGTGCATTCAAGTGATTTCAAGCTTCCTATCATCAAAATCTCATCCCACAACCTACTTGAATCTTGAAGGTATAATAGTTATGTTTAAATCATACTTTTGATTCTTGGTTGTTCTTGATGATTTGAAGTTTCTCTTGAATCTTTGAATTTTCACAAACTTGAAATCTAAAATGACATGGGTCTTGATACAAGTGAAAATGGTGATATATATATATATATATATGTGTGTGTGTGTGTGTATGACCGTACATATATACACATGTGTGTATGAGTTTTGAGCTTTATTTTTGATAAGTACATGTTTAGGTTGTTGCTTGTTCTTGAATAATAGTTAAAATGCAAGTGGTTGATGATCTATGCATGATTTGATAAATGTTAAATTACATCAGCAAATAAACATGAATAAGTTGCATATTTGATGCATTTAAATTCATATAAAATGATGTTGATATGATAGTAGGCTTTAGACACTTGTACAAAAGGATACATGTTGATTTAAGGCTCAAGAAGTGATAAAAAATGGTTGTATGACAAAAGTGTTTTTGAACAGATTATAAACACTAAAAATAACATTATTTGGTATAACATAATGGCATGAAACTTTGACATAGGTTTGATAGCCTTGCATGTTGTACATATAGCTTAAAAAGTGGTAAAATACGAGAAATTTGCATGATTTATGTGCTTTACTTAAGACCTGCACTATCATGAGTATAACCATTATTTTATTCAGTAAATAACATTGGTTATGTTAAAATTTCAAGTCAATTCGATTTGGGATGGTTCGGGTAACGTTTGATGCAAAATTATGCGGTAAAACGGTTAAAAATCGTCTTTTCGGAGGATTTATATCAAACTGTTTTAGATCATTAAGTAAACTGATATTTTTGATATAAAAATAAGTATTTTAACTTATATTAAGTTTACTTGGTATTTGGTTAGTCATACGTGACTTCCGACGCCCAAAAATATTACCGAATCGCTAAAATAAGTGTTTTTCGACATAACTTGAACGGGTTGTTCATGGGTAAATTTTATGTGTTACAATGTGCTATGTGTTTTACAATGTGAGTATGATGACATGATAATACTTGACAAGATTATGTGTATTACGCTGAGTACATATATACAAATACACCAAAATAATCAAAAATAATAACTTTTCGAGAAATCTCAAAGTTATGTGAAAATTCTAAGTATCGGAGAAACTTATGAAATTTTGTGGGTTCTTGATTATTAAACCATTCTTATTTAATTTAGGACGAATAAATAATTTGAGGGATTGTGTTCACATATAAAAACGCACCCGAAGGTGAGTACATAGATCCCCTCTTTTTACTGTTTTCGATTGTTTTGGGGTGATTCATATGTATCAAAACGATTTCGATATTCTAACGATGGTTTCAAGAACGATTAAGATGGTTTATACTAAACTAATAACGATTTCGATAATGTGAACGAACTTGTTGGTTGTAATTACATAACGAATGACATTCATTAGCATTGATCAAGCCGAGCAGCATTTGGTTATGGTACCATAGGATCTGACAAATCCCGTTATCTGACTTCGCCCATGGTTATGTGTGGGTTAGGTGGGTAACGACTGAATCTGATGATTGTTAACTTACCCTTTGGTGGTTTGTTAATACGAGTTGAACGATTTGAACGATGAACGAGTCACAATGGTTTGAATGTTATTAGCGAGACGACCAAAAGTAGTTTTCACAATTAAAACGAGAACGATTTGTACGAGAACAATTTTGAACGATTGAACGATTATGAACGATTTAAACAAGTGAACGATGATCTATAATGAGAACGAGTTAGACAATGTCACACAACGAGGTTTACTAAACGATATAAACCATACTAGTTTTATTACGAGGACGATTTATGATTTGGTTTACGAAAAAAAATGTTTTGGGTTAAGATTCATGGCATCAAGGTTTATAAATTATGACCAATCTGTTTTGACTTGGTTATTCATTTTACAATACAAATATTTTACAAAACAAGGTTTCTAATATCGATTAACGAAGTTGTACGAGATATTTCAAGATATAAACGAGCCATGAATCTGACACTCACACAAAAACTATGTGCTCGCCTGCATTTCTTTGCTGACTTTGTTTTTACATATGTTTTAGGTGATGTTGCTTAATGTTGATTGCGAATAGGATGCATGCTCACTTAGGACTGGACGAGGCCTTAGTGATTTAATAACGATGATAGACTATGTTTGACTTGCTTGTTTAACTTTAAGACAATGTTTAATATTCAATAAAACGAAACTCTTTGTATCCATGGTTTGAAACAATAATTCTGTTACAACACTCCCCGACGTTTCCGCCACGATTTGTTGTTTTACGTGGTCGGGGTGTGACAGAAGAGTTGGTATCAGAGCTAATGGTTATAGGGAATTAGGTTATTAGTATTGTTTTGACCTAGACTATAACTTTCTAGGACCCCAACGCAAGTTGATTGCGTTTCCGAATCTGCTTCGAAAATTAATCATCCGTTCTAGGATGATTGATTACTAGGTTTTGAACCCTCTGTTGTAAGGTTTTGAACCCTTCCACTTTGACTCATTTTTGGCTTAGTGCCTTCTAAGTTTTCAAAATCTCGTCAAAGTTTGGGTCTAAATAATGTGAACACGTGCAAACTGGAAGAGTGAATGCCTGTACCCTGAGTTTTCTGTCTAAGGCTAGAGTGTTCGTATAAATCCACATAATCGGACCAGTCACTCTTACCTGGGAACTCTTGGGGTGAGTGTTCACTTATAGTAGAGCATGTCTTCGCGATACATTATTTTGATTCATTACTTTGATTAGTCACTGCGTGTCGTTTGTTTGTTCGAGGTAACGAACAAATGATTGCCTTTCTTATGTTTCGTCGATATTTTCAATACCTCTTTTGTTTTTCCTAATTGTCGACCTCACTCGTTTCTCATATTTCCTTGTTAGACAATGCCTCCTCGACGTGATGCACAATCTTTTACTGCTGAAGAAGTCGCAGCCCTTGTCTCTCAGCAAATGGCTGCTGTGCTTCCAGGCGTTGTGACCCAAATCCACGTGTAATTTCAAGAATTTCAATTCTACTAAGCCGTTGAAGTTTTCTGGGTCGCAAGAAGCAACTGCGCTCCTTCAATGGTTCGAAAGTATCGAGAGCACATTCAGACATGTGCAATGTCCGAATGGGCGTAAGGTTGAATTTGCATCAAGTGTGTTTGAGAAGCGTGCTCTTACGTGGTGGAACGGGGTGATGCGCGACAGGGGTGCCGAAGTGGCATTGGCACAAACATGGGAAGAGCTTCGAGCTCTAATGATGAGAGAGTTTTGTCCCCGTCATGAAATTCGAGCCTTGGAACGAGAGTTTGACTACCTAAAGCAAGATGGGGGAGAACACCGTGCGTATACGGATCGATTTGAGGAACTCAGTCTTTTGTGTCCTACTATGGTTACCCCGTTGGAGAAGGCGATAGAGAGGTATATCGATGGGTTACCCGATTCCATACAGGATATTGTGACTGGCGTTAATCCTACTACTGTTCGTCACGCGATCGAGTTATCTGCTACCCTGACTGAGTCGCAAGTCAGGAAGGGTAAACTTACCTGCAAAGGTAAGAAAGGTGAGTCGTCGAAGAAGTCGAGAAAGCGAAAGGGTGCTCATAACTTTGCAGTTACTGCTCAGAACCCTCAGAACCCACCAGCTCAACCGCCTGTGAAGAAAGCATATGCTGGTACCGCACCTCATTGTGCTCGCTGCAACGATCATCATGTAACACCCGTCTAATTAATTAAAGATTTTCGTTTAAAATACGAAAATAAGCATGGAATTATGTGTAAATACTGTTGAATAATACGGGTGAATTAAAACTTTGACAGTTTGAAAATATTACAATTTAATATCTAACGAATTGTCGTTTAAAATAACGACGAAACAACGTGCGGAAGCTTGATTCTTGATTGTGTTCGGTTCTTTGTTGAGCTTGATTATCATCCGGAGTTCCAAATTATACCTGCATTTCATAAACCATGAAATGTTTAGTTATACGAGCTTAAAATGGGTTTAGAACAAGTCCGGATACGAAAACGGACAAAAGAATTAAATTTGCCAGCTTTGGGGTCTCAAGCGGGCCGCGTCAGACTTAACATCATCTTACGCGGGCCGCGTCGTGTTGTCGCGTGTCGCGACAGATTTAAGCACATCTGTCGCGTGGCGCGGGAGATCCATTTTTCCAGCAGCTTCACAGCTGAGACCTGCATTTTCAGCAACGCTTGTTTTTACGGAAACGGCCATAACTTCTTCGTTATTGATCCATTTTACCCGATTCTTTTTCCTACGCGTCCGTAATTTAATTCTCCATCAAATGGAGTTAAAATCCAATGTCTAACATAATAAAATTATAGATTTTTAACTCTTCGGCTTATTACCCTTTTTACCAAATTTTGACCCGTTCGCTTTTTATCAAACAAACTTATTTATTTGACCCCTATTTCTCATGAACCCTTTAGGTCCAATATTATCTATCATATTAGGTTCCAATTACGGATTTCTACGCATTATTATCCCATTTTTACTTATAGTCTTATTTTGACCCGTTAAGGGTATTTATGTCCTTTTAGGCATAAATCTCGCTCATTCATTTTAAGCACCATATTTTCACATTGATTCTCAGATGGTCTTCCACCACAATTATATTTGTGGTGGATTTATCGCACTAAAATGCTTATTCCAAATTTTATTCCCTGGATATATCATTTTACGGTAAGACGCGTTTAAAGGCGTTTAACCCTAGAAAGTTTATTCCTACAACTTTTATGCGCATCCGAGGGTTGAATGGTCGTAATATAAGTTTCTAAACAACCCCTAAGGGTCGTTTGCACGGTTGACCCATCAAGGGCTTTTTGGTCAATTTTAGCCCTTCTTTGTAACGAAGGACTTTCACTAATAGTTGACCAAAATATCACTTCTAACTACATCCTTATATTTGCGTACCTGGCTCGAGTCAACAAATAGACCCGATTTATACCTCGCTTTTATTATCACATATTCTATGGCGACGCAATTGTCCGGATCGCTAATCGCTCCTGTTAACACAAGACTTGACAACCACATTAGTCGATATTGTCAAATGGTGTTATCATCACCATTTGACCCGTTTGGACTATATGCCCAACATTATCTATTTAATCAAAAACATTGTTTTTGATTTCCAACTCATACATCCATCCCGTCCCGGATTCTATTATCATACCCTTTTTCTTTTTAAATTCCTTTCTTACAAATTCAACCCATTTCGGCTTACGCCACAGGTATTCTTTTAACTTCGATTTACATTAGTCAACACTTGACAAATTTCCATTTTATCCCTTTTATCATTATTAGATTACACTACAAGGTAATCTTAACGGGAATTCATAATATTTAATCATTACATGATTTATTTACCGTTTTGCCCCTTTTTGCCATAAACCAAGGTTTTTATCATCTTTATATGTTCCGACTCGTATTGATCGCATCGGAAATTCATACTTTCTATATTTTCGTTATCGCATTTATATCGTATAGAAATAACAAGTATTCTACATAATTGTGTAAGTTCCACTTACCTTGCATCCCGAATACGCTTTTCCTTTATGCTTGACTCGTTCGTCCCGCTTTCTCCCCAAGCTTCACCTAGCTTGTTAAGCGCCAACTATCATTCATTATTCACAAGGTTGTTAGATTAGCCATCCCAAAACATGACTTTCACACCTTATGATTCTTTGACTATTTTTCTCTTTAAACTCAACCATAAATCACGAGTTTAATTCTTGTGTCAAGACTCACTTCTAATCAATTATGAACTCTAAACAAAATCCCTATTTTTGTTCAAATAGTTCATTCATACGAGTTAGTATGGCGTTTATAAACACCAATGTAACATTAATTTCTTCAAATCAACTAAACCCATTTCATAGAAATTATGATTTATGTACCCAAACACCTAATTTGTTCAAGTACCTTGTTTCTACTATCAACTATGATGATTTCTAGCATAAACATATCATCATCTTCATTACAACATCAAAACCCACTTAGCACATAGTAGGGTAATTATCAAATTCCTAGTTTTAGTACTAATTCATCAAGTTTTCAACTAGGGTTTGTTTCTAAGCATGAATCTCATCCTAGTTTCACCCAAACATAAATCATTCAAGCTTGAATTTCGATTTTCACAAGTTCATCAAAAATCTCAACTTCATAAACATCAAAAATTTGACATACCTTACGATCCCCATGACTAGGTGATCGTTTCTATGTATTCATGCATCGATTTTGACCTTGAATCAGGCTTCAATTTGATGTTTTGTTGAGTTCTAGGGTTTCACCCCTTTCTGGTCGCTCCTGGAGATCGATCCACACACACCTTGTGTGTGTGTGGTGTGTTTTTTTTTTTTTATTAATAATAACTTGTTTCCTTTTCAACGGTTTTGGTCCCTCAAGTTTAGATTTTAATTATTAGGGACTAGAACTCCATATTTTATTTACTTATTTACACCTTATTAACTAGGTTAATTACTCCTAGTTAATTTGATGGGTTTGAGAAACTATAACCCGGTATATTTTAAGTCCCGTTAACTCAGGCTCTTATAAACTCAATTCCTTAAAACTTTGATTCGTTTTTATTTAATATTAAGATTTCTTATTTAAATCCAAATATTTACCGGGTTATTTTTACCACTAACGGTACGTTAACCGTCTTTTAGTATTAACGGAGTTTGATTACCAATCTCGTTTTCGGGGTGTTACACATCATGTTGCACAACAAGCTTGTAGGCAATGCACAACGTGTGGTAAGTTTGGGCATCTGGCCAACAACTGTCGTTTGGGTCAGAATCAGATTGTTCAGAATCAAGCTCCAGTTCAGGGGAATGCTGCTAGATTCCCACCGAGTTCATGTTTCAATTGTGGAGAGTTTGGTCACTTCCGCAACAATTGTCCGAGGCTAGTGAATGCAAACGCGAATGGTAATGCGAACCCGAATGCGAATGTCAACGCAAATGTGAATCCCGCTCGTTGGTGAGCGTACAATCTGAATGCTAATTAAGCAAGGGCTGACAACGAGGTGGTTAATGGTACGTTTCTTGTTAACAATCGACCTGCATCTATTCTTTTTTATTCTGGTGCCGATAGAAGTTTTATTTCATTATCTTTCCAACCTTTGCTTGCGATACCTAGAACTAAACTGAGGAAACCCTTATCTGTCGAAGTTGCTACTGGTAAACCTCTTTTTCTCGATTCTGTTATTCGTGATTGTCAGTTAAACCTTGATAACCATCTTTTTCCCATTGACCTCACGCCGATGCAACTTGGGAGTTTCGATATTATCGTGGGGATGGATTGGTTAACCAAACATCATGCTGAGGTGGTTTGTTTCGATAAGATTGTTCGTATTCCTCTTCCGTCTGGCGATGTTCTGGAAGTTCGTGGCAAAAAGCCATCTGGTGGTTTGAAGCTTATGTCATGTACAAAGGCCCAAAGTTATTTGCGAAAAGGATATGTTGCTTTCCTGGAACATGTCACCGAGGAGAAAGGCAAGAGCAAGAGTATTCAGGATATTCCGATTGTTCGGGATTATCCAGAGGTGTTTCCCGATGAACTGGCTGGTTTGCCTCCAGTTCGTCAAGTCGAGTTTCATATTGACCTTGTACCCAATGCCAACCCAATTGCGAAGGCACATTATCGTCTTGCACCGTCGGAGATGCAAGAGTTATCAAAACAACTTCAAGAGCTGTCTGATAAAGGATTCATCCATCCTAGCTTTTCGCCTTGGGGAGCTCCTGTCCTCTTTGTGAAAAAGAAAGATGGATATTTTCGAATGTGTATCGATTATCGTGAGCTTAATAAGCTTACCATCAATAATCGATATCCCCTACCTATAATTGATGATCTCTTCGACCAGCTACAAGGTGCTTCATGTTTTTCCAAGATCGATCTGCGTTCTGGGTATCATCAACTTCGTGTTCTCGAAGAAGATATTCCCAAAACTGCTTTCCGTACAAGATATGGGTATTACGAGTTCACTGTCATGCCTTTTGGTTTGACGAATGCCCCAGCTATCTTCATGGACTTAATGAATTGGGTCTGTAAACCTTATTTAGATAAGTACATCATTGTGTTTACCGACGATATTCTCATTTATTCAAAGTCTCAAGCAGAGCACGAGCAACAACTTCGTTTGACATTGGAACTCCTAAAGAAGGAACAACTTTTTGCTAAATTCTCCAAGTGTGAATTCTAGCTTAAAGAAGTTCAGTTCTTGGGTCATATTGTCAATGAGCAGGGTATCCATGTGGATCCCTGCAAAATAGCTGCTATTAAGGATTGGAATACACCGACAACACCTACAGAGATTCGATCATTTCTTGGTCTTGCTGGTTATTATCGTCGATTCATTTCTAATTTCTCAAAGATCGCGGTTCCACTCACTGCTTTGACTCAGAAAAATAAGCCTTTTAAGTGGGGACCTATGCAAGAAGAAGCGTTCCAAACGCTGAAACGGAAACTCTGTGATGCTCCTGTTTTAACTCTACCTGAGGGAAACGATGATTTTGTTGTCTATTGTGACGCGCCGAATCTAGGACTTGGTTGCGTTCTTATGTAACGAGGTAAGGTCATAGCTTATGCGTCTAGACAGCTGAAAATTCACGAGAAGAACTATACGACTCATGATCTTGAATTAGGAGCTGTGGTTTTCGCACTTAAAATCTGGAGACACTACCTCTATGGAACGAAGTGTGTGGTTTTCACAGACCACAAAAGTCTCCAGCATATTCTCAATCAGAAGGAGCTGAACATGAGGCAACGACGTTGGGTTGAACTCTTAAACGATTATGATTGCGAGATCCGCTACCATCCTGGTAAGGAGAATGTCGTAGCCGATGCGCTTAGTCGAAAGGAACGAGTCAAGCTTCATTCTGTTCGAACCCTATCTGATATTCAATCTCGTGTCCTTCAAGCTCAACGATCTTGTGTGATCAAAGGCTTATTGAAATATGAGCTACCACTTTAACTCGAACTTAAACTTGAAACGAAGGACGGTGGGTTGCTATATTTCAAGGATCGTTTGTGGATTCCGAAACAAGACGATCTTCGCACCTTGGTAATGGACGAATCTCACAAGTCTCGATATTGTATCCATCCTGGTGCTGATAAAATGTACAAGGATCTTCGTACTCAGTTCTGGTGGCCTGGTGTGAAGAAGGATGTTGCCTTATATGTATCGAAATGCCTAACATGTCTCAAAGTCAAGGCTGAACATCAACGACCTTCTGGTTTACTTGTACAACCAGAGATACCGGTTTGGAAGTGGGATGTCACACCCCCAAAAATCCACACGCGGAGTACCACCGCTTGGAGGCGTGACATGACCAGGATCAAGCCACCAATCATATTGAACATATAAGTAATAAGTAAAAGTAAATGTAATCCATCACAATACAATTGGTGTTCACTTAAAAACATAGATTAAGTAGCGGAAGCATAATATGAAAATCCCAACATAAGTATCAAGTTCAAAGTGTTATAAAGTTTAACGTGGCATCCACGATCCATGCCCCACAACGACTGCGCCTCCCGTGCAAGCTCCATGTGTACCTAAGGTCCTGCAAGGCATGTAACAGAAAGTCAACAACAAGTTGAGCGAGTTCACAGTTGGTTGTTCACTTATAGTAATCATATTGTAAACCGTATGTTCATTTGGTGAACCATGTTTCGTATGAATTTGTATCGCGGCCCTCTAGGCATGTTGGCGAAGATTAGTGGGGGTTTCCCATGTTTTCTAGACTAGGTATATTTGTATCGCGGCCCTCCAGGCATGTGTGCGAAGTTTAGTATTCGTATCGCGGCCAACCCAGGCATGTGTGCGAAGTTAAGTATTCGTATCGCGGCCAACCCAGGCATGTGTGCGAAGTTAAATATTAGTGTTAGTATCGCGGCCATTCCAGGCGTGTGAGTGAAGAGTAGTATTTGTATCACTAGTCTAGCAGTATCTACAAGTAACCTGCCTCTCCCGAGGTCAGTGGTACGTAATTCCAGTATCAATGTGTGTACATTTAATCATCCAAACCCATTCCCAACCCCGGGAATCCCATGCCTTGGTAAGAGTGTGAACTCACCTTGGTTTGCTCGGTATGCTCAAAGGGTTACACGTTCACAATTAATCAATCACGACCTATAGTACGCACGTGTACTCAATCAGTTCATGTACGTAAAGATTCACATGCAATTAATACCACAAGGTGCGTCTGGAAATTAACATCGTGCATTACACAACAGCTAATCACATGCATCCAATTCATGTTTCACATAACGGTCATTCACAGTTTATTCTAACATGGTTATTCTTTAACATAACTGACAGGGTTAACAGGCTTAACAAAGTTCTCAACTTAACAGGATTAACATGCATACCGGAATAATAACCTATCTGTGTTAGTTAACTAACAGAGTTAACAAACAAATAAAGTTAACCACTTAACATCTTAACAGGGGTTTACATGCTTAACAAAGTTTGTATATTTAACAAAGTTGACAACTAACTGAACCAATAACTAACTGAGTTAGCAAAATAAAAGGTCATTGGACGAAAACCCTTCTTTTGTGGCGAAATCACTTTGGACGAAAACCCTAGGCGACGAAATCCAAGAGTTTTCGTCGGGTTGTTGAATGGCGAAAACACTCATGTGTTTTCGTCTGGTTCCTTTCAACAGTTACATCGCATCTCAAACAACCAAACATCAAGTCTCCGATTTAACATTAACGGGTAATCGAGTCACCTACAATACACATACTCGTAACCAATATCCAATTATTACCGGTTCACCAATTAAACCAAACAGTGGCTACCTAAACGTGCGAACCCAAATCATCTACATATACAAACAAAAGAAACATATTCTGAAATCAATTATTAAAAACAATCATGAGATCATCGATTATTGTGAGTACTAAACTGATTACCTTCAATTTAATTATACATGCATGATATTTATGAATTTCACACACATAAGAAACATCACATGACTCTGACAAACCCACAAGCAATTGTGAATCTAGTAGCCGGCCATATACTCTTTAATTATTTGCTGCACATGCTTACCATCCATAATAGTCAAAAGAAGGTTTACATAAAGTGGCCGACAACCATACCCTTGTCCTAATACTATTGAACCGAATTTATCAGAATCATCACTCATCATTTATACCATCACGAAATCGCAAAACTCATTATTAAAACATGATTATGCGTATTATATAGACCACAGTTAATAACGATGCCAAACAAATCACAACAATAATTCACAATCCATGGTCATCAATGATTAAACACTAACCGATACAAGACGATTAATGGATCCTTCGATATAGAAAGCTTCGAGATATCAAGACTGCTGTCGCACTAGGAATAAGGCTCTAGGGTTTGCCGATTGCAAAAACTTCTCGTAAAGGTTGTGATCAAAAGTATATACATAAGTGATTCACTACTGGGCCTAAAGCCCATTTTGATTTCGCCAAGATATGGGTGACGAAAACACTTGGGGTGTTTTCGTCCAGCAGTGTTTTCATGAGGTGGGGGTGTTTTCGGCTAGAGGTGGGGTTTTAACAATGTAGCTTATAAACAAAATACATGTTAACAAATAACAACTCATAAATGAGACTAGTCTAAACAACTTATTAGCATATCAACAAAACAACGAATTAATATAAACGACTTATAACGAATAAACAACTCATAGCGAATAAACCACAGTACACGGTACGGAACAAGTAACGTTTAGAGGAGGAACCTTGGAAACTCGAGTTGTCACATTATCCCCAACTTGAAAGAAATTTCATCCCGAAATTTAGCACGTGGTTACTGAGGAAGCTAGTTGTGTTGTGTAGTTTACTGGTTTTCCTGGGGTGTCACATCATCCCCCCGTTGATTTGGAATTTCGTCCCGAAATTCTGTAGTAGCTTCAGCCTCAGTACTGGTTGCACTGTTTCCGAATAACTGGGGATACTTGAGTTTCATTTGATCTTCGCGTTCCTAGGTGAACTCTGGGCCACGACAGGAGTTCCAACGAACTCGAACAAGAGGTATTCTGGTGTTCTTGAGGACCTTAACATCCTGGTCCGTGATTTCAACTGGTTCCTTGACGAATTGCAACTGTTCGTCGATAGTGAGCTCCTTCAAAGGAACTATGAGGGTCTCATCTGACAGACACTTCTTCAGATTCGACACGTGGAAAACGTTGTGAACTGCACTGAGTTCAGCTGGTAGGTTTAGTCTATAGGCCACCCTGCCTATCTTCTCAATAATTTCGAACGGTCCGACATATCGCGGATTGAGCTTGCCTCGTTTTCCAAAACGAACAACACCCTTCCAGGGTGAGACTTTGAGTAGTACCCGCTCCCCAACCTGGAGCTCGAGTGGTTTCCTGCCCTTATCGGCGTATGCTTTCTGACGGTCGCGAGTTACCGCCATGCGTTGTCGTATTTGAGCAATCTTTCCGTTGTGTCCACTACAAGTTCTGGAACCATGATCTGACTATCACCCACCTCTGCCCAACAAAGAGGTGATCGGCATTTACGCCCGTACAATGCCTCGAATGGAGCGGCTTGAATGCTGGTGTGGTAACTGTTATTATACGAGAACTCCACTAACGGGAGATGTTTTTCCCAGCCGCTGCCGAAATCGATTACACATGCACGAAGCATGTCTTCTAAAGTTTGAAAGTGCGCTCAGACTGCCCATCCGTCTGAGGGTGATAAGCTGTGCTCATGTCTAAACAAGAGCCAAAAGATTTGTGCATTGCTTGCACAGTTCTGAAGTAAAACGTGCATCACGATCAGAGATAATGGAGGTTGGCACCCCGTGCCGTGAAACCACTTCTTTTAAGTAGATGTCTGCTAAGGTAAAGAACTTGTCTGTTTCCTTGATAGTCAGGAAGTGTGCAGACTTTGTGAGTCGATCCACGATCACTCAAATAGTATCATTCCCACGTTGAGGTCTAGGCAGGCCAGTAACAAAATCCATGGAAATTTGCTCCCATTTCCATTGTGGTATCTCTGGTTGTTGGAGTAGGCCCGATGGTTTCCGATATTCGGTCTTGACTCTCGCACATGTCAAACATTTGCTAACGTAAGTTGCTATGTGAGCTTTCATGCTGGGCCACCAATATGTAGTTTTCAAGTCGTGGTACATCTTATCCGAACCAGGATGTACTGAGTAGCGAGACTTATGAGCTTCATCCATTACAAGCTCGCGTAAGTTACCATAGGGTGGGACCCAAATGTGTCCTGTTACATAGTAGGCGCCGTCTGCCTTTTGTTCTAACCGTTGCCTTGAGCCGCGTAGGGCTTCAGCCCTGACGTTTTCTGGTTTCAATGCTTCTACCTGAGCATCTCGTATCTGTGAAGGAAGACTAGACTGAATAGTGAGTTGCAACGCTCGTACACGCCTAGGTGTAGTATCCTTTCTACTAAGGGCGTCGGCCACCACATTGGCTTTGCCCGGATGGTACTTTATAGCAGATTCGTAATCGTTCAGTAATTCGACCCATCGACGCTGTCGCATGTTCAACTCTTTCTGCTTGAAGATATGCTCGAGACTCCTGTGGTCGGTGTAGATGGTACACTTGGTACCGTATAGGTAATGTCGCCATATCTTGAGCGCAAAAAAAACAGCTCCCAGCTCTAAATCATGTGTAGTGTAATTTCGTTCGTGAATCTTAAGTTGGCGCGAAGCATAAGCGATGACTTTATCCCGTTGCATCAACACATATCCAAGACCCTGGATGGATGCGTCGCAGTAGACTACAAAATAGTCTGTGCCTTCAGGCAATGAGAGGATAGGTACGCTACAAAGTCTATCCTTTAAGTGCTGAAACGCTGTTTCCTGTGTATTACCCCAACGATAAGTAACACCTTTCTGTGTCAGTAGTGTAAGCGGCTGTGCAATCTTTGAGAAGTCTTTGATGAACCTTCTGTAGTAACCTGCCAAACCCAAGAATTGGCGAATTTCTGTTGGTGTGCGAGGTGCAGGCCAGTTCTTGATCGAATCTACCTTGGATGGATCAACATGAATCCCATCCTTGTTTACCACGTGGCCTAGGAAGTGGACTTCACGAAGCCATAAGTCGCATTTTGAAAACTTGGCGTACAGCTGTTCCGTTCGAAGAAGTTCCAAAAGAAGTCGTAAATGATGCTCGTGTTCCTCCTGACTCTTCGAGTAGATCAGGATGTCATCGATGAAAACAATAACAAACTTGTCAAGATAAGGTTTGCACACCCTGTTCATAAGATCCATGAAAACCGCAGGCGCGTTTGTTAGCCCGAATGGCATGACTAGAAACTCGTAGTGGCTGTAGCGAGTTCTAAATGTTGTTTTGGAGACGTCCTCATCCCGGACTCTCAATTGATGATAGCCTGACCTCAGGTCAATCTTCGAGTAATAGCTCAACCCTTGCGACTGGTCGAATAAGTCGTCGATGCGTGGAAGAGGATAGCGATTCTTAACGGTCACCTTGTTCAGTTCGCGGTAATCAATACACATGCGGAAGGTACCGTCTTTCTTCTTCACAAATAATACTGGAGCTCCCCAGGGCGAAGAGCTAGGACGTATGAAACCCTTTTCCAAAAGTTCTTGCAATTGCTTAGATAGTTCTTCCAGTTCAGTTAGAGCTAAGCGATAAGGTACTCGAGCTATGGGTGCTGCTCCAGGAGCTTGTCGCCATGAATTACCAAAGGTTCTTAACTAGCACGAGTAATGCGGACGATCTTTTCTTTGCAAAGAATCTCTGCTCGATGTTGAGGTAGCCAATCCATACCAATAACGATGTCGAAACCATTACAACGTTGGGGTCATTCCTAGCATCATCCTGACCAATCACGAACACTTGACCCCTGGCACCATTGCCGTCGTTATTACCCCCGTTGTTGTCTCCACTATTGTTCCCGTTTCCTTGGTTGTGGTTCTAATTCTGGTTCTGGTTCAACTGTGGGCAGTGTCTCCTGAGGTGACCTTCAGCACCACACGGATAACATCCCTTGTTACCCTGCTGTTGCTGCTGATTCTGTGGAGCTTGTGGCTGCTGTTGTCGGTTCTGGTTTGCAGGACGTGAGCTTTTACAATCTTTGGGCTCCATGACAAAGCTTGTTGCATCTCTGACAACGATCTTTGTTGCACTGCCCGCTGTGGTGCAAATTACATCGATTGCACTTGGGGTGGTTTCCCCTGTATCCACCCTGACTTCGATTACCAAAAGACTGCTGACTGGGGCTCCTGTACTCCTCCGTTTTTCGCTGCTGTGCCTGGGACTGAACTGAAGTCGAACCATTGCTGGAGGTTCCATCCCACTTTCGTTTGTTGTCACTGGGAGGAGTAGTAGTACGTTTAGGCAGCTTGTTCTGTTCCACAGCCTGGTCTGTGAGACGATGAGCAAGACGAGTAACATCTTGAATAGTAGCATGGTTAGCAGCAGTCACATGACTTTGAATCTCTGGTACTAAGCCTTTGAGGTCCATCTCAATGCGCTTGATGGGAGGATCCACCATAGTTAAACACAATACTGCCAATTCGTTGGATCGTTTCATGTACGCTTCTATCGCTGACCCCGTCATCTTCAGGTTAAAGAACTCCACTTCCAGCTTGTGGATGTCATCACGACTACAGTATTCACGTTTGATCAGTTCCTTGAAATCCTTCCATGGGGTGGCATTAACAGTCGTCAGCCCCAGCATCTGAACTTACGCGTTCCACCAAGTTAGCGCAGTGCCTTCGAGAGCACCAGTGGTGTACTTCACCCTATGAGCCTCAGGGCATTCACACATCTCGAAGACCGATTCGAGCTTTTCAAACCAATGGAGGAGTCCAACGGCTCCTTCAGTGCCACTGAAAGTATTACGACGACAGTCCATGAACATCTTGAATGTGCATACATGTGGCTGAGCGTGTTGACTTGTCGTGTGCGTAAGAGTAAACAAAATTAAGCACAAGTGTTGGTTTACGAAAGTAGGATCTAAGGATCCTAGAGTGAGTTGTGATGGCAGGTTATACCTCCTGCCTGGGCAGCTGCGAGTGCTGCAGTTACATGTTCAGTGATCAAAGCCGCCAACTGGGCTTGAGTCATGTTGACACGTCCACTCATGATCTTCATACCAAAGGAAACATGAGTGAGAGAGGTTCGCGAGTAGTGCGATGACAGAAGAGAGTGAGCACACAAGTATTCTCAAGCAATAGGAGTTATGTGTATCTAAGCATACCATGCGCAAAGTTCTATGTAATTCTAGCAAGTAGGCAGTAAAACATATACCATATTACCTAGAATGTTGAGTCTTGCACGTAGAGCGAGGCGTCATTGTGGATCGTTGAGCACTGTACAGGTTATAGTCTGGTTTTAATAAAAACGTTTTCCCCTTATTAAAACCGAGTTCTCTATAACCAAGGGCTCCGATACCAATCTGTCACACCCCCAAAAATCCACACGCGGAGTACCACCGCTTGGAGGCGTGACATGACCAGGATCAAGCCACCAATCATATTGAACATATAAGTAATAAGTAAAAGTAAATGTAATCCATCACAATACAATTGGTGTTCACTCAAAAACATAGATTAAGTAGCGGATGCATAATATGAAAATCCCAACATAAGTATCAAGTTCAAAGTGTTATAAAGTTTAACGTGGCATCCACGATCCATGCCCCACAACGACTGCGCCTCCCGTGCAAGCTCCATGTGTACCTAAGGTCCTGCAAGGCATGTAACAGAAAGTCAACAACAAGTTGAGCGAGTTCACAGTTGGTTGTTCAGTTATAGTAATCGTATTGTAAACCGTATGTTCATTTGGTGAACCATGTTTCATATGAATTTGTATCGCGGCCCTCTAGGCATGTTGGCGAAGATTAGTGGGGGTTTCCCATCGCGGCCCTCCAGGCATGTGTGCGAAGTTTAGTATTCGTATCGCGGCCAACCCAGGCATGTGTGCGAAGTTAAGTATTCATATCGCGGCCAACCCAGGCATGTGCGCGAAGTTAAATATTAGTGTTAGTATCGCGGCCATTCCAGGCGTGTGAGCGAAGAGTAGTATTTGTATCACTAGTCTAGCAGTATCTACAAGTAACCTGCCTCTCCCGAGGTCAGTGGTACGTAATTCCAGTATCAATGTGTGTACAAGTAATCATCCAAACCCATTCCCAACCCCGGGAATCCCAGGCCTTGGTAAGAGTGTGAACTCACCTTGGTTTGCTTGGTATGCTCAAAGGGTTACACATTCACAATTAATCAATCACGACCTATAGTACGCACGAGTACTCAATCAGTTCATGTACGTAAAGATTCACATGCAATTAATACCACAAGGTGCGTCTGGAAATTAACATCGTGCATTACACAACAGCTAATCACATGCATCCAATTCATGTTTCACATAACGGTCATTCACAGTTTATTCTAACATGGTTATTCTTTAACATAACTGACAGGGTTAACAGGCTTAACAAAGTTCTCAACTTAACAGGGTTAACATGCATACCGGAATAATAACCTATCTGTGTTAGTTAACTAACAGAGTTAACAAACAAATAAAGTTAACCACTTAACAGGGGTTTACATGCTTAACAAAGTTTGTATATTTAACAAAGTTGACAACTAACTGAACCAATAACTAACTGAGTTAGCAAAATAAAAGGTCATTGGACGAAAACCCTTCTTTTGTGGCGAAATCACTTTGGACGAAAACCATAGGCGATGAAATCCAAGAGTTTTCGTCGGGTTGTTGAATGGCGAAAACACTCATGTGTTTTCGTCTGGTTCCTTTCAACAGTTACATCGCATCTCAAACAACCAAACATCAAGTCTCCGATTTAACATTAACGGGTAATCGAGTCACCTACAATACACATACTCGTAACCAATATCCAATTATTACCGGTTCACCAATTAAACCGAACAGTGGCTACCTAAACGTGCGAACCCAAATCATCTATATATACAAACAAAACAAACATATTCTGAAATCAATTATTAAAAACAATCATGAGATCATCGATTATTGTGAGTACTAAACTGATTACCTTCAATTTAATTATACATGCATGATATTTATGAATTTAACACACATAAGAAACATCACATGACTCTGACAAACCCACAAGCAATTGTGAATCTAGTAGCCGGCCATATACTCTTTAATTATTTACTGCACATGCTTACCATCCATAATAGTCAAAAGAAGGTTTACATAAAGTGGCCGACAACCATACCCTTGTCCTAATACTATTGAACCAAATTCATCAGAATCATCACTCATCATTTATACCATCACGAAATCGCAAAACTCATTATTCAAACATGATTATGCGTATTATATAGACCACAGTTAATAACGATGCCAAACAAATCACAACAATAATTCACAATCCATGGTCATCAATGATTAAACACTAACCGATACAAGACGATTAATGGATCCTTCGATATAGAAAGCTTCGAGATCTCAAGACTGTCGTCGCACTAGGAATAAGGCTCTAGGGTTTGCCGATTGCAAAAACTTCTCGTAAAGGTTGTGATCAAAAGTATATACATAAGTGATTCACTACTGGGCCTAAAGCCCATTTTGATTTCGCCAAGATATGGGTGACGAAAACACTTGGGGTGTTTTCGTCCAGCAGTGTTTTCATGAGGTGGGGGTGTTTTCGGCTAGAGGTGGGGTTTTAACAATGTAGCTTATAAACAAAATACATGTTAACAAATAACAACTCATAAACGGGACTAGTCTAAACAACTTATTAGCATATCAACAAAACAACGAATTAACATAAATGACTTATAACGAATAAACAACTCATAGCGAATAAACCACAGTACACGGTACTGAACAAGTAACGTTTAGAGGAGGAACCTTGGAAACTCGAGTTGTCACATGGGAGAACATTGCAATGGATCTCATCACTAAGTTACCACGTACATCTAAAGGTCACGATGCTATTTGGGTTGTTATCGATCGATTAACAAAATCAGCTCATTTTATACCGATTCGTGAGGATCTATCTACTGATAAACTTGCAAAGATTTATGTTGATGAGATTGTATCACGGCATGGTGTTCCTTTGGATATCATTTCTGATCGTGATGCTCGGTTTTCATCTCATTTTTGGAAGACCATGCAATCTGCTTTGGGAACCCAACTAAATCTAAGCACTGCTTATCATCCCCAAACCGATGGACAATCGGAGAGAACGATTCAAACTTTGGAGGATATGCTTAGAGCATGCGTGATAGACTTTGGTGGTAATTGGGATTCTCATCTTCCATTGATCGAGTTCTCTTACAACAACAGTTATCATGCTAGTATTAATATGGCACCATTCGAAGCTCTCTACGATCGAAAATGTCATTCACCTGTATGTTGGAATGAGATCGGTGAAGCTCAGCTTACTGGACCTGAGCTCATTCTAGAAACAACAGACAAAATCAAGAAAATCCGCGATAATCTTATGACAGCTCGAAGCCGTCAAAAGAGTTATGCAGATATGCGACGCAAGCCCTTAGAATTTCAAATCGGAGACCGTGTCCTACTCAAGGTGTCACCTTGGAAGGGAGTGGTGAGATTTGGAAAGAAAGGAAAACTTGCACCACGATATGTTGGACCATTTAAGATTGTTGAAAGAGTTGGAAATGTTGCCTATCGACTAGAGCTACCTCCAGAGCTTGGAAATATTCATCCGACTTTTCATGTGTCCAATTTGCGAAAGTGTTTAGCTGATGCTGATCTTCACATTCCTCTCGACGAGATTCAAATTGATGAAACGATGCACTTTGTCGAGAAACCTGTGGAGACAGTGGACCGTACATTCAAACAGTTGAAGAACAAACGGATTCGATAGGTCAACGTTCGCAGGGAATCCAAACGTGGTGCCGAGTTTACTTGGGAACGTGAGGACCAGATGAAGACGAAATATTCGCAATTGTTTTCACATGTTTTCTCTAGTTAAAATTTCGGGACGAAATTTCCTAAAGTAGGGGAGATTGTGACAACTGTGTTTTGTAATCATCGTATAATGTAAAACAATGTTGGTTATCAATAAAACAATTTTCTTTGGTGTTATTATATGTGTTATTGTGTTTAACGATTTTACAATTTGATTCGATTCCGATTTTAAGCTTTAAATCACTTTCTGGAAGGTTATACGCAAACTAGTGCATAAACGCAATCAGTTTAACGCGACGTACACTCCAGAACTATGACGTAAGCCAAACATACCCTAAATATCCTTTACATAACTTAGAAATAAGTTTCAAAGGATTCGGTATGGCAAAAACATGTTTATTTGATCTGAGGAACTATTTACGACAAAACTGCGAAACGAACGTTGGTGACCGCCCGAATAATATTTAAATCCTGAAAATATTCTGTTATGATTAAAATTTTATTTTTAATCAGGTTCGTGTTGAAAAATAAAATAAAACGCTTAAAAACGTTATTTTTCAAGTTTAAGCGCGTACCGCGTGTTTCTGCGCAACACAGTGCTTCTACGGCAAAACGCAGACAACGCAGCCAGTCTTGGCAACTGAAATTTACTTCAGTAATATTATGGCGAGTTTATTTTTATAGCATAATAAAAATAATTTAGAACGCCATAAACCGGGATTTAAACGCTAGATAAAATACCCGGTACCCAGTTAAATACTTGTTTTCAACTAATTTACTATCAAAATTACACATACCCCCCCATATGAGATTTACGGTTCACATATAAGTGCCCCCCACCAAATATTTCATAAATATTGCTATTGATCTTGTATGGACACTTGTATATGCATGCCATCACCTTAGATCTCCAAATCTCTTCCATATCTTCTACATATATCTTCACAATCTACCAAAGATCACAAATCCTTCACTCTCTCTCTCTCCCTTGAACCGTAAGAACCACCACCCTCACCATATTCATATCTTCAAACTTAGTTCATCAAGATTCAACTCCATTCCAAGCATATTTCAAGTGGTTGTGAAGATCCAAAGGTGTTTCCAAGGTGCATTCAAGTGATTTCAAGCTTCCTATCATCAAAATCTCATCCCACAACCTACTTGAATCTTGAAGGTATAATAGTTATGTTTAAATCATACTTTTGATTCTTGGTTGTTCTTGATGATTTAAAGTTTCTCTTGAATCTTGGAATTTTCACAAACTTGAAATCTAAAATGAAATGGGTCTTGATACAAGTGAAATTGGTGATATATATATATATATATATGTGCGTGTGTGTGTATGAGTTTTGAGCTTTATTTTTGATAAGTACATGTTTAGGTTGTTGCTTGTTCTTGAATAATAGTTAAAATGCAAGTGGTTGATGATCTATGCATGATTTGATAAATTTTAAATTACATTAGCAAATAAACATGAATAAGTTGCATATTTGATGCATTTAAATTCATATAAAATGATGTTAATATGATAGTAGGCTTTAGACACTTGTACATAAGGATACATGTTAATTTAAGGCTCAAGAAGTGATAAAAAATGGTTGTATGACAAAAGTGTTTTTGAACAGGTTATAAACACTAAAAATAACATTATTTGGTATAACATAATGGCATGAAACTTTGACATAGGTTTGATAGCTTTGCATGTTGTATATATAGCTTAAAAAGTGGTAAAATATGTGAAATTTGCATGATTTATGTGCTTTACTTAAGACCAGCACTATCATGAGTATAACCATTATTTTATTCAGTAAATAACATGGGTTATGTTAAAATTTCAAGTCATTTCGATTTGGGATGGTTCGGGTAACGTTTGATGCAAAAGTATGCGGTAAAACGGTTAAAAATCGCCTTTTCAGAGGATTTTTTATCAAACTGTCTTAGATCTGTAAGTAAACTGATATTTTTGATATAAAAATAAGTTTTTAAACTTATATTAAGTTTACTTGGTGTTTGGTTAGTCATACGTGACTTCCGACGCCCAAAAATGTTACCGAATCGCTAAAATAAGTGTTTTTCGACATAACTTAAATGGGTTATTCATGGGTAAATTTTATGTGTTACAATGTGCGATGTGTTTTACAATATGAGTATGATGACATGATAATACTTGACAAGATTATGTGTATTATGCTGAGTACATATATACAAATACACCAAAATAATCAAAAATAATAACTTTTCGAGAAATCTCAAAGTTATGTGAAAATTCTAAGTATCGGAGAAACTTATGAAATTCCATGGGTTCTTGATTATTAAATCATTCTTATTTAATTTAGGACGAATAAACAATTTGAGGGATTGTGTTCACATATAAAAACGCACCCGAAGGTGAGTACATAGATCCCCTCTTTTTACTGTTTTCGATTGTTTTGGGGTGATTCATATGTATCAAAACGATTTCGATATTCTAACGATGGTTTCAAGAACGATTAAGATGGTTTATACTAAACTAATAATGATTTCGATAATGTGAAAGAACTTGTTGGTTGTAGTTACATAACGAATGACATTCAATAGCAATGATCAAGCCGACCAGTATTAGGTTATGGTACCATAGGATCTGACAAATCCCGTTATCTGACTTCGCCCATGGTTATGTGTGGGTTAGGTGGGTAACGACTGAATCTGATGATTGTTAACTTACCCTTTGGTGGTTTGTTAATACGAGTTGAACGATGAACGAGTCACAAAGGTTTGAATGTTATTAGCGAGACGACCAAAAGTAGTTTTCACAATTAAAACGAGAACGATTTATAGGAGAACGATTTTGAACGATTGAACGATTATGAACGATTTAAACAAGTGAACGATGATTTATAATGAGAATGAGTTAAACGATGTCACACAACGAGGTTTACTAAACGATATAAACCATACGAGTTTTATTACGAGGACGATTTACGATTTGGTTTACGAAAACAAATGTTTTGGGTTAAGATTCATGGCATCATGGTTTATAAATTATGACCAATCTGTTTTGACTTGGTTATTCATTTTACAATACAAACATTTTACAAAACAAGGTTTCTAATATCGATTAACGAAGTTGTACGGGATATTTCAACATATAAACGAGCCATGAATTTGACACTCACACAAAAACTATGTGCTCGCCAGCATTTCTTTGCTGACTTTGTTTTTACATATGTTTCAGGTGATGTTTCTTAATGCTGATTGCGAATAGGATGCATGCTCACTTAGGACTGGACGAGGCCTTAGTGATTTAATAACGATGACAGACTATGTTTGACTTGTTTGTTTAACTTTAAGACAATGTTTAATATTCAATAAAACGAAACTGTATCCATGGTTTGAAACAATAATTCTGTTACAACACTCCCCGACGTTTCCGCCATGATTTGTTGTTTTACGTGGTCGGGGTGTGACACTTGAAGCCAAAGAATGGCAAAAATATACTATTGCAATACATACTCTTGATTATGAAAACTCGTGGCAAATAGTTTTGTATATGAAAATATGATTATTACTAAGTAATTTTAATGCCATTTGAAATTGTACATTGTAATCTCGTTGAAATAATCGTAAAACTCGTTAGTGTGTTATTAGAAATCCAATCAAGGATTAGTAATAACTATTTTGAAATTAATCGGATAAGTAGTATATTTAAATATACTTTAGTTATGAAATAGTTAAACAGATAGTATATCAAAATATACTTGGGTTTCTGAAATAATAGATTTGGTAGTATATCACAAGTATACTTTGGTTTAAAAATGAAAAACATCGGTAGTATATCAAATTATACTTTAGTTTGTAAATTGCAAAGTCGGTAGCATATCAAACTATGCTTTGGTGAATAATAGCATATCAAACTATACTTTGGTAAAACAATAGCATATCAAACTATGCTTTGGTGAATAACAACAAAAATCCTAAGTCCTAATGGTGATTCGGGATAACGCCACGAAGGGTAAAACAATAAGCACGCTTATATATAGGAAGTACCAGTGGCATATCCATCATGTGTTTACTGTATTACTCTAGTTTCATTATCTAAATCACCAACAATCTACACAATAACCATAACCATCGTTTCGTAAAGTACTTCTTAAAAATCTCACTATGAAGATAAGAAGATCTAAGGCTGTACTTCAAATATCCTATGGGAATCTAACTATGAAGATAGATAGATCTTTTAAGTATTTGGATAAACATCCTATTTGCATAATTGGAATAATACACATAAAAGCACTTTGTAAACATATATATGCCATACATTTGGAAAACAAATCGGTTATACATATGAATCACCCCAAAACATTTGAAAACGGAAAAAGAGGGGAACTATGTACTCGCATGGGATTACGTGTAGGTCTTGTTCAAATGATATAACAAAGCTCATATGATCAATTGTTCAAGTGTCGAAGTGGTTCAAAAGGTCCAAGCAAGGAAGAATTGATTCAAAACACTCAGGTATGAAGCCTAAACTTCAACTTAGAGCAGATTAGAATCAATTGTGTGAGGAAATGTGAATGAAACAAGTGGGTATTTATAGGAGAACTTGAATTAACAAGATCTTGACAAGTTTTTTTGCAAGAATCAAAGCTTAATCCAAGCTATACACTTGTGGCACATAGTTTAGAATACAATGGGAGTTCCAAAACAAGTAAGTGGTATGCTAAATCAGGGGTTAAAACCATTAGAATAGGCTGTTTCAACCAGATTCAATGATTCTGTCCAGACAGGGGCCTCGCCGTACGCCTAAGTACCCTCGCCGTACAGCCAGCCCCCCTTCTGAAGTTTCAAAAAAATGGCAAAACAGGTCCCTGCACATGATTTTGATGATTTTTGACGTTTTTAACACCCGTTAACCCTATTTCAAGGCTCTACAATGAAGTTAAAGCATAGGGAACATAAAATATGTTTGGAAATATATCGGATGTCGGTTCGTGTGACACTCTGGGTTTTTCCGAGCAACCACCTTGTATTGAACTTGCGTGTATATATTATTAAATGAAAAATATGGTGTTGATCTTGATATGCTATGTGATCCTCGTGCTAAGTTATGTGTTGACAATGTGTAAGTATGATATACATTGTTATATATATAAATGTATAGTAAGCCGAGACCATGAACCCGACTCGAGACCACTCGGTCTCGAGTGAACATTAAACGGTTGGGCCGTGTGCACTTGAGCCCATTCGGAACCCATTAGGGTGTACCGACCTTAGAACGGGTATAAAACCCATGCCCAAGCCAACCTTCTCTCATTTTGACATTTCCATCATTCTCCCACACTCACCCACACACTCTCCTACATTCCTTCAATCACTAAAACCCTAAAGCTCCACCAACACTCTCCTCCTTTCTTCTCGGAACAACCGTCGGCTAAGGAAGGAGCTCTCGGATCTCGGTGAATCCCTACACACCTCCACGCTTTGGAACCGGTTAGTGTTTTAATGTGTGTTAGAAAATTATGTGTGCTTAATGAATAAGATGCATGATTAGTTTAGAGGTCTTTTTGCATGATTCTTGTATGATTAGTGAGTTTGTAATATGATGAATAATGTGTGTGAGCCATTGTATGATAATGTCTTGCTAAGGTGTTTTGAAGGGTAAATGATTAATAGCTTAGGATGATTTTTGCTATCCGATTCATGTTAGATATTTTAGGACAAATGTGTGTTTGATGAGATGATGCAAGATTTACTTGATCTTTGATCACAACATTTCATGCTTGAATGATCTCATGAAGAACATTATGAATATGTGTTAAATGTGATATGAACATATGATAAACAATGTTGAATGTGAGATAAACATTTGAATATGTGATGTTTGATCTGATTTAATTAGAATTTAGACAAGAAAACATGTTTATGAAATCCTATTGGTTAGTACACAGTTTCATGAAATCACAATTCTATTGGTTAGTACATCAGAGGTTCTAGAAGAACTTCATGTGCACGTATCAGGGGTTGTGAGTCGAGACCCCCGGTTGCGACTCGAGACCAACACGTGACACCTCGAGACCACAACAATTGCGACTCGAGACCTTGACCAAACAACTCAATCAAGGCAGACTTCAAGGACTCGGGACCGGCAAGGTCTCGACTCGAGACTTCATGATCTCGACTCGAGACTGGACTCGAGACCTCCGAGGTTGCGACTCATGCCGGCATTACTCGAGATCTCACGGTTGCGACTCGAGACCGCACGTTCTCGAGTCGAGACCACCTTGTCTCGACTGGGCTGATTGGCTCCGTTATTGGGACAAAAGTATGTGGACCGTGCATATTGTTTTAGTTGGACTCTGTGATCCTGTAACTGTTAGTATGATTGGCTAGGCCCGATAACACTTATGATTTGTATGTTAGGTATTGACGGTTACTGTTTAACTGCTTACGTATTAGATCAGGCTCGATAACTTGCTGGATATTTATATGTTATGCATGCAAACGTGTTAGCTATGTGTAGAATATACGTGATCTTCCTACACCCAAACCTGACCTATACTGGTAACCATGTTAGGACATGGTGACCAACGTACTTGACCAAGTAAACGGTGTGCCGAGCAACCCAAGGTGAGTTCACAACTTAAAGCATGCATTCCCGGTGGATTGGGAAACGGAACTAAAAACAACACTATCCCCTTGTGAGGGATACAAACTTACTTTTCTTCCCTTGTTACTGGGAACAAACTTACTTACTTCCCTTGTTACCGGGAACTCTTAGTTTATTATTGTTTATACGGTAATGCAACAAGCAACACTAAACGAAACTCTATCACTTAAGTCACTACCATTTAATACCGATTAGTCGCCGGGGCCTGGCGAACGGGTTCTTAGTTAATAGCGCTATTTAGGTGTAACCAGCCTCACACCAACCCTTGTTACTGGGAACGGGAGTGAACTAATGAACTCTGGCAAACCGTCAATGATGATAGGACATTGACAAACGGGGCACTACGGAAACGTACGGTTAAGTAAGTATTCGGTATTGGAAAAATAGTTTAGTCGCTTACCTATGGGGTAGCTCCCCATCGCATGTATAAACGGATAAATTAACTGGTGAAACAAGTTTTTGGTAATTAAAACTGGACAACTTGTGGACTCGCCAACATTTTTGTTGATACCCTACTGCATGCTTTGCAGGTACCCAGTGACTCAGGAGCTTGCAGCTTGGGAATGTGTAGTGGTCGTCTAGCCCATGTGTTGGGTTCTAAATAATCTTGAACTATGAACTTTGTTTTGAAACTGTTTGGTTTATGCTTCCGCTGTTTACTTAAAATGTTATTTGAACTTAAACCTTTAAAACTTCGAACTATAATGTTTACTAACTAATGTGGTTGGTGAACATCTTTATTATTGACCAATGCTTAGTATAATTGGTGGCTGGATCCTGGTCAGTCACGCCTCCAAGCGGTGGTATTCCGCACGTGGATTTTGGGGGTGTGACAGATTGGTATCAGAGCCATTGGTTATAGTGAACTTGGTTTTAAAAAGAAAGTCTTTTTGAGAAAAACCAGACTATAATCCATGACTCGTGACGACACTACACTCCAAAGGCAAGACTCAACATATTAGACCTCATAGCTCAGACTTGTGTTTACTTGCTT